>VCCN01000325.1:2088265-2105734 GCA_006491835.1 Architeuthis dux | reverse complement strand
TGTATATGCGCGGGTTCTCACATAATTATTCATAAAGCTGTTAGCCAGAAATAATTGAATTAGTTAGTGAGTGTGTGAGTGTGTATGAATATATAGAAGCAAGTGATATTCTATTGCATTATTTGACCAAAATAACACTGTGCCAATTGGCAAATCAGCTGTTTAAGATAACAAGAACCAATTTTAGTTGGATTCCATATTCCACATCGAAAAATCGTTATTTAATATACCGTATGATTTCTATTTCTGTTCGGCTTACGCAGACTTAATCTCCAGTCGGATTTGAGGATAAACAAAGTGTTTTTTTCTTTTCCAATAAAAAGATTCGTCTACTGAAAATTAAAAAGAAATAAAGTAAAATAGAAACATGTATCAATGTGTTTTTTTTCTCAGGAAGAATATTAAATACTTTTCGATCTTGCAATTTTCCTTGACGGAAAGATATTTGAATGCAACAAGAGCAACACCGAAGTATTCGGAATTACCGATTCTCCCGAAATTATTTTATGACAATTAGAAGCAGGATTGATAGATCAAAAAGTATGGAACATACCGGACACTGCGTATATGCCATGCGCAATATCATGCTTTGAATGCACAATTATCTATTACACTACATATACTAGATATGTTCTGAAAGTATTCAGCCATTTTGAATTTCTCGAGAACTGGTTGCCCAGCCTTGATATAACTTAGCAACCAATCATACATTACTGCGTATGTGTGAACACACACTCTCTCGGTTATTGAGTGATCATGTGTACTGTGTTATTGTAGCATTCACCATGACAATCGTGACAATGCACCAGCTTACACAGACCGAGGGTCTTTTTGTGGGGTGGGATATGGAGATGCGGAGTCGGCCTAATGGTTAACATCATGAAAAACAGAATCAGCGAACCGAGTTCAAATTCCGGCGGAGGAGGTTTTCTGTTCACTTCATCCAATTGCCCTTGGCATAGTCAACTTCTCCAAATATGTGAGGTCAGCGATTACATCCTGCTGGTGGTACAATGTAACCCAATGCAATCTTGGAGATGGGGTGGGCACCACCAAGTAACCTCTATTGCTCCCAAAATGCCATGAAGAATCCAACATACTGCTCCGGCGATCTACTAGAGCATGGGCTAATTTGGTTGAATAGCCGTTGTATAGGCATTACTTTACCTGGTCCTATTCGTCAGATCCGAGATTTGGCACCATGTCAGCCAGTTCAATCTGTCAAATGCTACTTGGAAAGGCAATAGGCAACACCAAGTAACCCGATTACTCGGGGAAATGCCATCTAGGGTCCATCATGATACCCTAACGAAATATTATGTCAAAGAATAATTTAATTTTAAATAGTTCTTTATTCTGTTCTGCCGCATTCTATAATGCTATCAAAGGGTTCCCTACAGCATTCCCTGCCTGAAGCTTACCACATTCGACAGCCACTTAATTAATGTCCTAGAATAACAGGGGCCGGAATGCCGGGGGAAAACAACCCAGAAGACGATGGAACACCGTAAAAGTCACTACATAATAAAATATGTCATCCAAACATGCGGTTATATATTAGAAAATACTCTCTTAGTGTGCACATCTCGGATCCTTCTCGATGTTCATGATGCTGTTGAAACATCTGGAACCACGGCTGAACCGTAGGGACAAGAACCGATCCTTGGCCAAATATTTAGTCTCGTGCTGTTTCAGTGTTTGTCTAAGTTTGAACTCTTGAAATATACCAGAGTCTTTTTCTCCATTCCTTTTACGGGTCAATAACTCCGAACCTATAAAGCATAAGAAAATCAGAAGTTGCAAATGAAGAATTTCCCTATGAAGTGATATGTGACGGCGTACTCGTCGTAAACTGTACTGCTTATCTTAAATATGAATGTCAATATTAGAAAAAACGCCATTAGCCTTTGGACAACCTAATAAAATAAAAAGAGAAAGAAATTTAATATTGTATTTCCACTTAAATGCCTGTTCATTTTCCATAGGACATTGTTTTGCGCCTGTAACCAAAGTGCATGAAGAAGATTCTGCTGTCAGGACTTTGCAATGCCATTCGTCAATCCAAGCGAAAAGGATCGATACAGCTCAATTACGTTGATGGAGCAAAAAGCAATGCGTCCTAATTTAATTGGGCCGCACTTCTGGAGAACCTGTTTAACAACACACACACACACACACACACACACACACACACACACACACGGCCTCATCATCCAGTTGGCCAGGTGAATAATTAACAATAAACGTAACACAAGAGATGCTTCTTCAAGACTTTACATCTTTCTTCTTTTGCAGTATAAGCAAAGTTTTCAGGAACCATTCCATGCTTTCATAATTAACAGCAAAGCCTGAATACAGCAATGAAAGCAGCTGGTGGGTTGCAATCTTCAACTATAGGACACGAATTACTATCATTTAGGAAGTTGGATTTTCGCTGTTTATGAAAAAATGCGAAAGGTGAAAATATCGTTCCGAATTTGTTTTGCAGCGAGGCGTTATAGAGGTAACACGCACCATTTTCTTATCTCTCCTACAACCCCGTGTCCTGTACATCATATAAAGGAATAGGATTATTTTGTTAAAAATCTAATAGGAGCAATCAATTAAGGCAGCATTATTTTAATGGTTTAATAATTTGAGTATTTAAAATAATGCACCGACATACTCACGTGATGTTGCTCCAAACTAATCTCCGACAATAGTCTTGCAATAAAACAAACGTATCACTAGAACAGGTGGGTCATTAAATGGTGCCGTTAGAATGAGCGCAATTTAAACGAAAGATTACTGTACTGAATCAAATTTCTCAACAACAACAAATAATGTATTTTTCCAATTTCAGCTAACGTCTATGAAACGTTGCCTCAACATCATAGACATTATGATAGTTATTATGCTGAGTTTAGTCTGGCTCAAGGGCACAAATGTGGGGCACACCGGGAGTATCGAATTTGCTAAAGTAACAACGATCTACACGAGCAGCCTTATAAGCGTTTCTCCTCGGTGGGGCACCCACACATGGCACATTTGATATTTACTAAGCATAGTGTCGAACAAGTTCACAAGATCGGGACACCCAGTGAGGATCACTCTCACTAACATAATATCGTTCTGTGGGATTAGCTTATTAACCATTGCTTTACGACGATTAGCCACATGGTAACAAGCGTCGGGCAGTCAATAAGGATAAGACTCAAGATGGCAGTAATTGTCTGCAAGAATAGCTTGCTAACAATTGTTTGCAATTTCAAGGAATGTGTGTTCATTAATTATTAGCGCTTCTTCAATTGATAGATTGCATTTCTATATGTAGTCCTACCTCCATTCGTCCGAGCGTATTTTAATCCGACCACAATTTCATGAGGTTTTACTCCTGCTTGAATATGTGTGTGTCTATCAATCCACTGGTACACGTCCTATAGTCAGTTGTATAGTGCTAACAAGACGTGGGATGAGTATTTGGACATATACTGGCTAATTATGTTCATTAGTGAATTGGTAAAATAGAGAATTTCAGCATTATATAGATGGTGAGTGTACGCCGCCCCACTCCTCCAAAGAACATTAAAGGAACGCCGTACACACGCGTTCAAACAGCACTACACCATTGCCTGTAGCCCGACCTTATATTAATCGGAACATAATTGTGTTTATATCCGGTCAAAAGTTAAATAAAACCTTCCATTCATATTTAAGATGTGTTGTAGTCCGGGGGCCAGCAGGGGCTACCGTGCACCCCCCCCCCATGATTCTACTTTTAGGGTACCAACATTTTCCTTAGGATGTTCTCTTTCAGAAAAAAGATGTTCCCAAGAAAAAAGTTGGGAAGAACTACCTCATTTGCATAACACAAATCGGTCGCCAGCAGACACCAACAAAACAGAATTTCATATCTCGTCTCCCAGTTGACATATCTGAGTACTTTAAAAGGCTATGTCATGGGTTTAAGACATGAGGAATTAAAAATCCTTTATTTTACCCTAAAACAATAATTTATAGGTATTTCAGGATTTTACAAGGAAGTGTCTGTATACGTTATAGAACAAATCGTGGATATAGTTAATGAAGGAGATATATACATACATATATATCGTTGGAAAGAGAATATCCTCGGGACTATATTGCTTTTTCTACCAATCCACGTTACGGGTACAATCCCTGTAATTTGAATCAAAACGTTTAATTCACATTGACAATTACCGTCCAGGGAGCTAAATCCAGCCTACTCCTAATACCGGTCACCTGAAGTCTTGGGAGTCTGTGGACTTGAAACATTTAAATGGGATTCATTTATTCCAGACGCCAGTCGAGGGGTGTTATTTAACGGGATTATTGTGATATGTATGTTCTCAACGATTTACAGTGATCGTTTGTTTAGTATCACTCATCTCTAATCGCTACACAGTAACATTTCGCCTCTTTAAAGTTAAGGGTTGCAGCAGTACAAAGCGTAAACTCAGGAAATTGAATTTATTGACTCAAACTCGTAACCATATGCTCTATTTGTGTTGATATTTTCTCTTGAGGTATTTTACCCAAATTCATAACATCGCTATTTAAAAAATATATAGGTGACCCTAATATCGGCACAATATAGTAGAGGCTTTATCGGCACCCTATATATTTAAAACAAATGATTTTATGAATTTAAATATTTCATGTCCTCAAACTCTCAAATCTTTCGCGGACGGTATTAGGAGTTGGTCATATTTAGCTCCCAGAACAGTATAGCATGTATTGTAATAATTTGTAGTAGCATTGTAAAGTGTTATTAACTGTATATTTACCAGTCCGCGAATAAGTACCTTGACGTGGTGGAGTGGCTTGCGTGTTTCAATGACCCGTAGAGCTATGCTGGCGGGAATTCAATTCCAACCAAGTCACACAGGTCAAAGGAAAGAAACTCGAGCAAACCTTATTCACCCGCCTCCCCCGAAAGAGAAGAACCATTAAGTGACCTACAAAAAGGTTGACATGCCGCTAAACCCAGCAAACAAAACTAACTATATATACTTTTTTGTTTTTTAACCCATCACACTCGGATTTTATACCTGAAGAAGGCCGAGGAATGGATCGGCCGGAAAATCGTGTTTACAACACAAATAACATGATTAGCGGTTTACTTTTTTAAATATGTTTTTTTACACCTTTGAAATATTTTTTTTCATTTAATGATTTTTCATTTTTTTAAGGGTTACGGTTAGTAGGTAGGTTTGGGGTTAGGTGTACCAGTATCACGTGGTCAGCATGCATACACATATAGATGTAGATGTGATTGAGAAGAAAGAAGGATCGCAAGATCATATTTATTTTCGTTGCCTCGTTTATCGTACGCGAATATAGTCGCAACAGATACAATTGGTTGGGTCATCATAGCAATCTTCAGAGAGAACTGCCTGTCCAAAAGAACATGTAAACATAGGGATTCATTCTTCGTATCATATTTCACATAGAAGTTTGCAAATCAGAGCATCAACACTCCGTCCCCAGAGAGGAAAAGGGGTTTAACTCACAAAGTATGGACAGATATAGATAGAGAGAGAGGGAGGAGGCTAAGAGATCAATGTCTATATTGCTACGCCCTGTACGCGTTCGCAATATAGGCTAAAGAGGTAGGTTGTCTTCCGACTCCACTGAGGGCGTTAACTAACCGTTTTTATTTAAAGATCGCTCTATTTATGTGTACCGATTGTACATCTATCTTGTTCTTCCATATCTCCAGACCCCATCTCTTTTAATTATATATTTCTCTCTTACGAATATCCAACATCCACTTTCGTTTATTTACCTATATCTATATTATTACAATCTGGCTTTGATTACTCATATACATCAGGATCACTAATGTCTTTTCAAATGGCCACTCAGCCAGATTAACATCTATCTCCAAAATCCCCAAACTCGACAGGGGGTCTTTACGCGGAATCGCTTGGACGAACTCTCATCTGTTTAAATGAGTTTGTCTTCACACAATCAGACCGCTTAGTGACTAAGATGGTTTCACACTGGTATTCTTTCCGATGTCCCTTGCTGGTCGCCCACTTGACCTATGACATGGGCAAGTGTTTTCAAACCTGGGAAAAGAACCGTATTCTCTTTGCTTTGATCGTGGGAAATTTATCAAGGCTTTTCTTTTCATTTCAGTGGTCAAATGAACATTCCTACATCCGTAGAGTAGGTTCTGGACGGCTTGGTAGTACAGACTCTTGCCAAGATCGACACATTGTAAGGAGAGCAGTGACAGACCGCACGGCGTTCACAGCACAGATCAGAGCAAATGTGGCCCAGTGATTTGGGAATCGTTTATTTGCGACAAGAATATGGGAACCTGTTCCTCTAGCCATATTTCCACTCACGCCACATCACCGCTGTGTACGTCTCCAATGATATATTCGCCCACATGATACCCCTGCTACCCAACATAATCTGTGAGATGTTCAACAACTTTCTTGGCTGGCACGATTGCCAGACCTGTCCCCCATTGAACATGTACGGGACATTATGGGACTACGTTCAGTTAGCCCACCTATAACTATTTCTGAATTGCATCAACATGTGTAAGAGGCATAACACAATATATCGCGGGATGGCATTCGCCATCTGTACGATCGTATGCATGCGAGCGTAGATACCTGTTTTAAAGCCCAAGAGGGATATACAGTGTATCAATATGGGGTCTGAATACTGTTGATATACTCCTTATTTTGGAATCTGAGCACGTACTGATCTGTATGTGATCATTTACTGTAATCTGTCTATGTTACCCGTACGTTTAATCTCGCATAAATTGAAACACATATTCAAGGTGTTGCAATTGTATTGTCCGTCAGTGTATATTCCTTTTGAATCATTCTAATAAGAGTAACATATATAATAACAACTAATCAACATTTACACTATTGTGTATGTATGCAAACAAAGACGTAAGTATATCACAAATTATTGTATTGTTGTGAATTGTGTGTAGGGCATTCCGGATACAAACTATAAACAACAAAGGGATCATAAAATGTGAATGGATGGTATCATAACAGACTAAATGGAATTAAATATTTGTCAGAAATATTTTGTTTACGATCAATAAAAGGAAGAGTAATGTTGCAGTGTACATTAAGAAGGAAAGTGTAGCGGAAAGTTTCCAGAATATACATAATTTTAAGAATGTGAAATAATCGTAGTAGTTGTCATAGAAACAGACGTTATGGTGACACAGCTCCGGGGAGTCAATCAAAAAGCAAACAAGAAAATTGAATTGTTTTTTTCCTAATCTACAACAAAAAGGGATGGAGGAAGAAGAAGGAGAAGAAGAAGAAGAAGAAGAAGGAGGAGGAGGAGGAGAAGAGGAGGAGGAGGAGGACGAGGAGGATGAGGAGGAAGAAGATCAACAGCAACATCAACAATAACAACCAAAAGAAAGGATACGTCAGAGAAGAGAATACATCGAAGGAGGAGTAAAATGAAAAGGTAGTATACTACGGAGAAAGAAATAGGAGAAGGTGAAACAATTAAAAGTAGGAAGTGAAGGAGAAGAAAAAATAATTTTTAAAAAACAAAAGAAATGAGGAAAGGGAAATAAATAACTAAAATACGAAGGACCCACTCCTTCGTATTTTAGTTATATATAGAAATATATAAAGAGCAATAAATAGGAGGGGGATGGAAATGGAGAATAAAAGGGTCAAAGGGAGGATAGGGGAGAAGAGCATGTAAATTTAAAATAATTAGAAGGAGGAGGAGAAAACGTAAAGTAGCCGATGAAGGAGTAGGTACGAGATGAAATTTAAGAAAAAATTGAATAAAAAGATACAGATGTCTAATGAGGCAGAGGAAAGATGGAACTGAAAGAGAACAAGACGATTTGAAGGAGTATGCGGAGAACAACGGTCAAACGTTATGGAAGAGGGGGGGGGTAGAAGATGAAGACGCTTCCGTGGGCGGGGTAGACAGGAGAGAAGAAAAATAAGGGTGAGGAATACAAAAACAAGATGAGTAAAGAGGAGGGGGAGGAGCAGAAGTGCGATGCCTAAACAATTTGCTAGATATATGTCATAAATGATATTTATTGTAATATTAAACATTCGTTTCCACCTATAAATTCGTAATTGAATCTTTCGGCTCACATCTTTCTAATGAAAATCTAATGAAATATTTGCAGAGGCTGAAACGAAATAGACATTAGTAACAGCGATAGACAGGATGTCACAGTTCTCTGTCTCTTTCTGTCTTTCTGTCTTTATTCTTCACTCAAGTTTGTATCTCTTAGTTTTAATCCGAGAGGGACATTCATAACGTTAGGTCTGAGCAAGCTGCGTATTTACCACCGGTGCCAGAGGTTAGCGTTCGAACCCAGGTAAAAACCAGATCTTAGAATACTGATTTTCACGGCAGGCAGGTAGGCAGGTCGTTTCCACTTGGATGATTGGCGTAGCGCAATCTCCCCACGCTATTTATCTCCAAGTTGTTCTTGTGCCGTATGAAGCTAAACTTAGTAAATATGTACTGTGCGAAAGAATACAACACACCCCAGAAGAATACGGCTAGTATATGTAAAATAAAACATACATTGCTAATGATTTTCTGCAGTGAAGAATTCCAAACATTTTTACGACAGAAATACATTATGGTTTGTCAGTGGTCAAGTATTAGTTCCATGTTGCTGGACGGTTACTTCAATTACTGATTTTAAAAGCAGGCATGAACAATCTACTTTGACGATTGGCGTAAGCCATTATCTGTACCTCCCTTTGTTGCAATATGACCCCTATAGATAGATAGCTAGATAGATAGAATCAGTTTAAATGCGTATATTCAAATTCATGCAGTGTTTATATGAAACACGTTTGTTAGGCCATAAATTAGGATGAGGGCTGTATTGACAAATGGTAAACAAAATGAATTGTTTTTATTTGGTTGAAATTGAAAAGTAAGGAATGCTATTAGAATGAAGGTTTTGTTTTGTTAAAATAACAAAAATAAAATTACAGACTGAATCCTGATTATGAAATGCTTGTACACAGATTTAGAATAACAAAAACAATGTCGGCTGACCCTGTTAAAGAATTTACTGACGCAAACAAAGATATACTGTAATGTTTTAACGTCACGAAAAAAAAACATGGGCATACCGATAAATAGAGGTGATAACCCAAGGAGAGAGGGAGAGACCAGGACTAGCTGTCAGTGTTTCTAGAGCTGCACAGCTGTGTGACGTGAAGTGTAAACATATGAGACACAGGCAACTTACAGAGTTTAAACGAGAAACACAGCTAACTTAGCAGTTAACAACTAACTTAGAAACTAACTTTGTCTGTTTGTTGACATTGTTTGACAACTCAAAATTCAACAATATTCTTGATGATAACGTATATTTTGTAGTAATCACGTTTCTTATAGTGCAGATTCCCGGAGCGTCGCTACGAGTAAAGTCAAATAAAATGAACATAATATTTTAAATCGGACTTCGTCTTTCTCAATGAACCAGTCGAATTCCATGTCAGTTCCTTTCAGCAAAGGCCACGTCACACGAACGAAGAATGAACATCAAACGATATCCGACCAGTTCCAACTATACACACCAGTACAACAGACGTTGTTTGCGTATACTGGGTTTGATGATACCCCATACTGTAACACCTTTTCTTCCATATGGTTTAGTGCCGTACTCAACTCAGCTTAGTAAATGTACAAAAGAGTAAACAGAATTACTATGCGTATTCTAAAGGTCGATTACAACTCACACTTGAAGGAGTCTGAATAATGTATTGTGTCAAGAACAACAATAGAGACACACGTCCGAATGAGAGAGGGCAAAGACGTTCGAGTAATTGGCTTTTTGAAATAACGCATTGGAAAAATGTCTTTTTTCCGGACAAAGAATTCGACCAGTGATTTTTCTGCACGACTCGTCCTCATTGCAATTATTTGATTTCAAAACCTGATATGTTATCATTTAAAATAGAAGACATTCGAACTGAATCTACATTTTGTGTCAACTGCAAACCTAAAAGCGGTAACATCAAAATAGTTCGAACAAAATAAAAATACTGCGAAGAAACATTCTAAAAAGAAAATAAGTACAGTATTTAGTCCAAAAATATAGTCAGACAAGAAGTAGACAAAGTAAGAAATGCAATAAAAAAATGTAAGAAAACAATTCTATCGTCTTTCATAATAGGTTTTTTTCCTCCTCTTCTTCTTTTACGTTATTTACATTTGTTTTATCAAAAAACATTTCCTTTCCTTAAAATCAGGTTTTGTACAGTGCAATTAGTTTCTTATAGAATTACGAATATTTTTTCGCTTGGGTTGCTGTTTTTACTGTATTTCGCAACAACCACTTCGCCAAGCTGGAGGCGCCGGATTCCTCTTTTCATATATACTCTTTGATTAATGAAAGTCTGAAAAAAGATTAACATTGCTGTAAACATTTGTATTGTGATTCCCCGCTAAAAGAAAATGGCGCTCTTTTTCAAATCAACCATCTTGTTTATGAATTATATTCATTTCATATACTGCAGGCTAATGCACACTATTCTAAAGATCAACTGTAGTAAAGGCCTTTGTCCAGCAGTGGACTTACAATGGCTGCTGCTGATAATATATACACATATACATTCCCGTGGAACTAGCTGATACACTTTCCACACACTGACTAGTGGTGCTGTGCCAGTCACTAAAACGTTCCTCCCAAGCCGGGAAGTGTTATGTAAACAGCAGTCCTTCAAACCCAGAAGGAAGCAGCAACAAGCACATTCCAAAATGCATTCATACTTACATATAAATATATGAAATGACACATACAGTCATTCAGCTACACAGACTACTGACACAGCTGAGGATGTCAACAACAAAACAGAGATTTGTATTCAGTTGTTGTAAAATACCTTTTTAGAAATTACCTGATGTGGCTTTTAATAACCGAAACACATGTAGCAGTTAAAGTTTACCGTAGATCAATCTTTGGCTATCCACGTCATTACTGCAAAAAGTAGATTGTGGTCACATACGCACATAAAAAGTCATTTACTCCTACCTACGTACAGGTATTGTATCGCACAAAGCCCCTAGTGTAGATAATCCACTAAGAATAGAACTCACTACACAGGCTTTAGTCTATAAGCGTAGCGTTTATTTTTTTAAAGGTTAGTCTAGTTCAAGTCTATAAACATGAAGCACCTCATGAGGAAACCACTTAACTAGTAATGTTCGGGTCTAGCATATCTTTACTGAGTTAAGCTTAGTACGCAACTAGACCACCTATTTGGGGAACACCCTCAGTTGATCCCACTACAGTAGTGTTATATACATTAAACATGGATTTCTCTGCAATTCGGTATACATAGAGAAGACTGAATCTATTACAGTAGAGGTACACATCTTGTATATGAAAACCTTAGGAAAAGACTCATTTAACTGAATTCGGAAGGTTTGGATTGTGAGATGTACCGTGTATAGGGTAATCAATTAAGTTGATTGTTAAAGAATTGCAATATGACTACAAAGGACATTGTAAATATTCACATTTAGTTGGATAAATTAAGTTAAATATAATATTCATGTGTATGTTGACAGTGGTAAATAATGGTAGACAAAGAGAGACCTTGAAATTGCTGACTTACTTTTTATTTCTAAGTACCAAATGAAATATTTAATTACTGCTTTTGAAACTGACCCCTTTTCAAACTGTTGGATAACAGATTGTGTACCTGTAGTAATTGTCTGAGAGA
Source organism: Architeuthis dux (assembly GCA_006491835.1). NCBI lineage: Eukaryota > Metazoa > Mollusca > Cephalopoda > Oegopsida > Architeuthidae > Architeuthis > Architeuthis dux. The sequence goes on along the minus strand of VCCN01000325.1, from coordinate 2,094,008 downwards.
CGGGTGTGCTAAACGGTACTCGGCAGCGAAGCGCCCAACATAAAAAGAGACTTTTTTTCAAATAATGTAATACCATCGATATATCCTTGTGCTTTTCTTGTCAAGGGCTAAATAACGAAGGATCGGGTATTCCTATGCAAACACATAACAAAATAAGATTTAAATAAAAAGGCGAAAACTATACCAAGAAGAATAATCAAGTTGTGGGCCTATCCTGTGTTAGAAAAGAAACATGATAAAAAGATATAATGACGAAACCGATTAAGACGATTAACTTTTTAACGCCTGTAATTCAGCATTAAACCCAGAGGAAAGAACCGGCCGTGACATTAAACGGTTAAGCGAATGATTTCCCTTGCGATTTGGATGCAGCTAAGAAACATCAATTCTTTTCTCTAGTTAGTTGTTTTCTACTGTTAAATTACGCAAGACTGTCATTGTACCAACTTCAGACGAAGGAAGAATGACATTTTAGCCGCTTTAGATCTTGCCGCACCAAGATGTCGTGTAGGAAGAGACATCAACGGTTACATGAATAAAACAAGTGATGAGGGACAAGACTTCTGGAAGAAAATGGAGAATATAGATCAAAGATCGTTCCTTGTATAATATTGTAGTTTACACGACTCAGCCAAGACATTAAGGAGTAAAATCGACTTGAGTGACACAAGTGCGCACGATATCCTCAGATCTTGTTCAAAGGCGATCACAATTTTTAAAAAAATAGTTTAATGGCTTTATTCTGTAAAATGTTTGCAATCTAAAGAAACACAAGAATAATCTAGATGTTTTCCTTTCACCTTGGCTTACAGTTTTTTCTTCGTTAGCTAAACATGTACTAACAATTCTGCATTTTTTGATAAAAGCATATAATTGTGTACACTTATAACAAAAGGCACCCCGAAAGAATTATCTGCCTCACTAAAGATACCTTCTCTAATTTTTAGATGATTTTGTTGTTGTCAAAACGTTTGGACAGATTCATTCTACATATCTGTTTAGGTATACAATCTGTACGGAAGGTAGTTTGTCATTTTTAGATGTGTCTTTACTATTTCAATTGATGTTTACGCTACTGACCGTATTCCTTTTTTTATACTACACTATTTCGGTCGATCCGTTCTATAATATTCCATCCAAAAGAAAACATATAAGGGAGAAACTATACGTCCCCTTTCAGACAGACCAAAGGAATATAGGAAAGCCATATAACAAAATGAAGTAAAGATATCGTCTAGCAAACCATAGAATGGATCTCGTTACCCACTCAGGGGATTAGGTCAACGTAGTGGGATAATTGCTGGAGAATGAGACAATTGTAAGTTGTTGCGTGCGTGTGACTTATTAATATATAAGTTAGGCCAGTGCAGTCTCATTGGAGTGTGGGTGGATTTATTTTCTGAGAAAGTTAAAGATTGGAGAGTAATTCTGCGTATAAAAACATGGAATTGCCCGAGTGACATGCGTTGCTGTGATTTTTGGCAAAACCGGTTTGTGTGATCAGTGAATTTGCCAGCATTTTCCGTTTTACATAATTTATCTTACTGTCAGAAATTGGTGGCTGCTTCACGAAATTAAGCTTCGTTTTGCGATTAGGTTAAAATATATGTGATGCCAGCAAGCATAGGGTCAGTATAAGGATTCCTCCATAGTAAAAACATTTCGCCATGTGGAACAGCAAATAAATAATGCTTATACCTTAGAAAAATACTTATCTGTCGGTGTTTTCATCAACACAAAATAATAATAATAATAATAGCTATTACAGCTCATCGTATTTAGTTTGCTAAATGAATGTAAATAAAAAAAAGGTTTAGAGCTCACAACACAATCTAACCTTTGCCCTGCCAGATTTACTAACCCCAACCCGGGGTCATCATCTCTATAAGATATTAACGGCCGTGCTACCAACATGTCCCTAACGTCTTTGTTACATTTCTCTAGCCAACAAAATACGGAAAGCTGTAAGTGCAATACTTATTTAGTGTGATACGGACTAAAGAAAAAGATATGGATAGTACGCCTCGGGGAGAGCATGGAATGGACCGGCTAGAAGGTCGCGTTAACAACAAAAGCCACGAACATAATGAGCTTTATAGTATGAACAACCTTTGGAAATATTTATCTCATGTTCTGATTTTGCAATGAAGCTGATGTATAGAGCTGGCTAAGGATCAACATGTCTATTGACATGCACGCATAAATAAATGTGGCTATATCTCGCTTTTCAAAGATTCCTTCTGTAAAAAGAGTAAAATAAAAATCAATGCATATTTAATTTCAGTTTGAATCAATAGCAGTGCCGTTAACATTACATAGATATCTGTCTGGCCGAAGGCACTACGATATTTCTAGGATTCAAAATAAGGGATAAATGCTGATCGAAAGGAAACGACTTTCTTACAAAGAAAAGGCTACAGGTCATACATCTTCAGAGTCACCTAAATGGTAATGTTTACCGAGCATGCCATCATCCCATAATCTCTAAGCTGACATGAGAGTTTTGAACCATATTTTTTACGAACAACCTTTAAGTAAACCCGCTGCTGACCTTTAGCATGTTCCTTCTTATTCTGTCCTGCATTTAATCATTTGGTGATTGTTAAATCCAACTGGTCCGCATGGCGTTGGCTAACGTGATCAGGTTTGACTGAAAAGGTCTAACAACGGAATGTTAGATCTGCGTTCGACAAGGTAGCATGGGATCGATTTGATTCTATGTACACGCAATGATAACTGTTATCTTCATTCATGTTTCCTTCTTTTGGTCAGGAATATTTATTTCCCTGGAATAAATCCACTTGAGTAAGATGTCATTGAATTTATAAATGGATTAAGACCACTGGAACCAGTAGGGAAATTACTTCATAAGACCCGCGTTGTACCTAATTCGTAAATGCTTGTAGATATGCTCCTGGGTTTTAGAATTAATTGAGTTAGGTAAATAATCTTAATACAAACATTTTAAAAATAAATAAAAACTACAAAACAGGTATCCTTCACTTTTTTGAAAGTCTGCGTCACGCCACTTTCTCTCCTTTACGAAATAAGGCAGATAGCGAAAATAGTGTTCAGCGTTTGTCTTGCGGCGACCGTTATAGAGGCAATGTGTACCCATTTCCTATCTCGCCTACACCCCTGTATCCCCCATAACTCCAACCTGCAACGGCTCAGCCTATCGTACAATCATCACCATTTCTGGGGCCCTGAGAACGCTAAAAATGTATCCTATATAAATTAACGGTAATTGCATGTTCGCGTCATGCCATTCCAGTATACAAACATTTCTCTAGGTATTCTCTCTTTTCGGATAGCGGGGGTAATCTGTATATGGTTTTCTCTCGTGAAAATATTGGACGGAGAATGATATTATTTACAAATATAAGCGTGGAATGATGGGCAACAAGGGGGTCTTGCAAGGCCATACATTAGTGTAACGAGTTGGATCCTCTTTCTATAGTCCACTATTATAGCTCTGTATCAGATAAAGCACAATAAATCTCTACACATAATAGGATAGACGCCCTGCCTTCTAGCCCTAGTTATAGGCGCTCGAAACGTGGATAGGAATATATAGACATAGAGCACAAGTAAATAACCTTGTGTACTTTCAAAATAAGTTGTTATTCACTGTTCTAAACATTTCAATACTATTTGACGACGAACATTAAAATGTGATAGACGTTTTATTCTAGAATTCAAAAACTAAACACTTGACTTAGTAATTGCACCACCGATACACTGCTAACGAATTTGAGCGTATGTGGAATCATCCGTGTCCCCAACGTCCAAGTGTTTGTTCATCTCACTGTTGTTCACTGTTTATCTGCTGAATGTTACTAACCATTAGAAGTAGCGCCCTTTATGCTGGTGAGTCATAATAAACCCTGTCATGAAGGTACGTTACCGCAGTTCATTGGCTGATTTGGATATACTGCACCATTTTTGCGACGTTGCAAAGTCTAATTTCCCGCCTCACCTGATTGCCCAGGTCAACCTGAACGAGATGCAGTGGTTTCCTTTCTTTATTAATGAATTCTACTAGTATATGTTTCACAGATTTTCGTTTCTGTTGTGATGCAACTTGACGCTGGCGTATTCCACTTTTCTAAGCGCATTGGCAAACAGCACGCCTTCCAGCAATTAACACGGGGTTGTTAGATGATTGTGCAGACTTTTAGATCCTCAGAATAAATCGAGTACATGTCAGTAAGGATATCCTTTTCAACATCTCAAATTCGGGCACAAAAGTAATGGTCTAGTAATTGATGGTCATATCTCTGTATTAGAATATTATCTATCAGTGATGACATTATTAATGAATGTTATGAGAAGACATGTTTGTTGATCTTTAAGTAGATGCATAAACCGTTTCCTTAAGTCCGTCATAATAAATAAACTACCTTAATTTGAAAGATTACAACTATGTTGAAATATACGTTTATATTAAAGCCTCGCACCGCACGTACTCACATGCCTGATTGAATCAGGACTCCCGGAATAGGAGACTCTAAAAGGCCGACAAAGAAACAGCAGACTTAAATTATAGGCCCATAACAGGAATTAAAATTATAGCATTTTGAGAAGATTTGTAAAGTGAAAACTCCTACAAGAGGAATGAAAAAGGATACCTTTTGGTAGGAATACTATTTTTCAGATGAACTTTAGAATCCACTGACAGCATATCTCTGCACAATATGGTAACCAGGCAAGTTACTTTTTGTAGTTAAGGCTTCCCTTATAAGGACGCAACGGAAGGTCATCCAAAGATCGTCTAGCTCCAACACTTTGATCACCATATAGTAAACCATTAACGCTTCCTAAAAAAATACGTAGTGTTACATACTCGGGCCAGGATTATTTAAAATATGGCAAATGCTGCTACAATATGAATGGGAAGAAGTCGTATGCAGTTTATAACGACTGAACCCAGTATACACTCGAGGAAGGAAAACACATGAACCTGCCGAAGGTTGCGTTAAAAATAACAAGGATAAATACAGTTGACGAAATGTTTATGGACTAAACGACATAGATACGCTTGGTAATATACTTTGATCTAAGTTTGTCGAAAGTTTACAATGTCTGAGATCAATTGTTCCCCGGGCAATTTTCACTTAGAAGATTGTTTTACCGACGAAACGATTGCATATTGCTTCAAAACAATTTCACATTGACTGGCCCTCAAAGCGAAGGTCATTTTTGTTAAATGATTCTTTAACCTACTGGTAAGACAATTTGTTACAGAGTTGTTCCATCGGCATCAGCAGAAGTAGTCGACAGCATTCCGTCTCCAACTAGAACGACACACATGAAAAGTATAAAGACGCATAAAGTCCTTCAGCGCAATGTTTCATCAAATATTCTCTTCACATTGACATTTCCCTGATTCACGTGCTTAACTTTTATTCTATGGAGACAAAGACCATTTCGTGGAGATTTGCCAGCCTCCGGGTTTAATAATCAGCTTTACAACAGACACTTGCCATATATTATTGAACATTTGACTGTTTCATAGCAGAATATCCCACTGGAGTTTCACCAGATTTAATAAAAGATACCATAATCGCGTCTCGGCTTGATAAGGTACGAGATTGTGAATGGTCTGTTACAGCCAGAACACATATGGTTTATTCATATGTTCTAAAAAATACTGATGGACAATTTTCCTCCTTGAATCCTGACGCAGAGCAAAGTTATTGATAAAGAAATCATTGAATACTAATATAGTTTATTTCCATTT
>VCCN01000325.1:2045346-2055513 GCA_006491835.1 Architeuthis dux | reverse complement strand
GGGGTCGTCGGTACAGGTTTCTCTATTTTAATATTAAACTGCGGTGTGTACTGTGTTCTACCCACTCTATATATTCTTAAGATGACTGAGTATTTTGAGAGTAAGTTTTAATTTTAATTGTGTTGTGTTATTATGGCCTGCCGTATTTTTGCTGTTGGGTTAATTTAAATCTCAGCTGCTCTTTGTGCCTACATCGTGAAATGATTTCTTCCCTACGTTTTAACAAATTTGACTTATCTCTTTTAAGCAGATTAGACATTTACCCTTAAATCTTATCGGTGGGGCTGTTCTAGTTAGTATTTCCCAACTAATTTCGATTGGGAAATACTAGCACAGTGTACGTTCAGAACAGCATAAGGACAGCAGTACTCAGCAAAAACAAGTAAAACAAAAGTTAGCAGCTAAGGCGTAAGGGGTGGTCAAAACAAGGCGTTTTAACATTCAGCTAGATTACCTTCAATACATTGCACTGAGAACCAGTGAATACCTCCTACCTAGGTAAATCAATAGTGGTGTAGCCTGTAGTTGGAAATAACATTTATTATACACAAGACATATTTGTTCACGTGATCTCCTACCTCTCCAGTGTCATCAACACAGTGGTGAATATCAATCACATAGGTTGAACATAATATAGTGAACGTTTAAGATCAATGTGTCAGCCTGCGTACTTATTGATCTACCCTCGTAGATCAGAGATCAAACAGGGGCTTGATTCCAACCTTGCCTGCTCCCTGATAATACTAAGGCCATACCTTAAAACACGGGCAATGTTTGCGCTGTTATATTCTAGTTGAGATGGCAATGACAACAGTAGATTATAAAAGAGTTTAAAAGATAGATAACCCAAATCCCTCAAGAAGAGCAACGAGGGTGTCTGCGGAAAGATGAAGGCAATAGTCCAGGAAATAAATGAAATTAATTCGCTGCCATTTCTCTTCATTGATATTTAGGTTTCTTTCAGAATACACGTTTCCTCGCTATCTGAAAGTAGAGCATTCCTATAGAATTTTTTTATTAAACCGAAATGACGTGAAGCGAATTAGTAATTACAATTAATTTATATGGGACACTTCTTTTAGCAATCCCAGGCCCCAGAATGATGATGGTGAAGTTAGGCTGAATCATCAGAGATTTGGGTGTGAGAGGTACAGGAGATAAAATAGAGCGCACACTGCATTCACGACAGATCGCCGCAAAACAAACTCTGAATGCTATTTCGCCTGTTTGCATTTTATCGTAACAGCGAAAAGCGGTTGATTGCTGTACTCATATCTTTTATGAATGTTTTGCTTACTACGCAAAACAGACATTTTCTACTTTCCTTTGATACTTTCTTAGTTATTTATGAGGGTTAGTTTCGTTTGGTACAATGCTACATTAGTGGGGCATCCAATATGAATCAATATGAGTTTCCATAAATAAACTTATTATAAGAATCATGAATTATCGCGCTACGGGAAGCGCCCAATATAGGTATTAACTAAGTTTTAACTTAGTCTGGCACAGGGCCGCCATAGGTAGGCACTCAATGAGGATATAACTGACTACGTTAGCAACAACCTTACAAGTTTGCTATCCATTGTGCTATCGTAACCGCCCCTTTTGCAAAATTATTTACACATTTTGATATATTCTGGTACAATGCCACAACAGTAGAACACCCAGTAAGAGTCTAATTCACTAGACTATCGAATTGGACTGTGAGACGAATATGATAATCATTGCGCTACGGCAGGTGTACTTCCTACTCTGTTATCAATCACTTATTGGTTTAATGTCATTCCGTTCGTTTTAAGGTTCATCTCATTTTTGCAATTTCCACTAAAACCTTATTTAAATGTTTAGATCTGTTTTCTTTTCTTTTCTAAAAATATTTTCACTCGACTTTCAATATCTTCCATCGTTCTCTTTTCTTACTTTTTTATTTTCAAATACTCACCTTTTTTTTACCCTTTGTGTTCGAATCTTTCTCCAGCAAATGTCCTCCCAAATATCTTAGATCTCTTTCACTTATCCGTATTTCCACTCGGAGGATTTCTTGCGTTTGACGATTGCTGACAATCCTAACCGTTCTCATCTGTTATAGTGCCAAGATGCCTAACTTTCTTCTCCAGTAATCACATTGCATTTCCCCTCCTTGTATTTCTATTTCGCACTAGCGTATATTTCGCCGTATGTCCCATCATTTGTATCTATGTGGATTCTTATGACATACTTTTCACCCTATAAATATTTATTTCCTTTTGTTTATTTCCACATTTTCTCTTTGTTTGCTCTATGTTTTGTGTTGCTTTCTTTCCATCCTGTCTGATTGAGTCCATTAACATTTTCTTATTTGATTCACTGTCTAGTTCCTTTCTCTTATTTCATGTATCTCCTTACGTGTTGTTCTTTCTTCCTTTATCTCTTCCTTTCTTTCGTTTATCCTTTTTTAAAGCGAGGGCTCTTTCTTCTTCATTTATACACTTTTTCATTCATGTTTCTTCTTTGATTTGTCACCTCCACTTCTTTCTTTCTGTCCTCCTCTGTATGAGCTATTCTTTCCTTCCTTCCTTCTTTCCTTTCTTCACTTCTCTTTCAAGTCTCCTGTTTGTTCTGTTTCTTTCTTCCTCTCTTCCTTTTATATCGTAGTATTTCATTGTTCGGACTATTCCTTTCTTATTTCGTTATTATCTTATGTTTGTTTCCCTCTTTCCGGGGTATTGTGCTTATTTCCTTTCATCCACTTACTTAGAGTTATGTAAAAAATATCTCCTGCTGAATCTCATTCCCTCACATGTAGTGTCCAAACATGGTATTATCTCCTTCTCACCATTCCCATCCCGGTGTATTTAATGCACCCTATTCTTTAGATGTCCTTACATATATAGGGACAGAAATACTCATATAAAGAGACACATGCCAAATCCATGGTGATAGAAACTTGAGGATAAATATTTTTCTATTAATATTTATCTTTGAATTATTCGCTTTTTAAATTACAAATTGCAAAGAAAAGTCTTTATGTTTCGGCTTCTTCAAATCTCCTTCTGTTTCACCTAAAATGTATTCCAACTCTAGATATAAGTGAATGCAGACGAATGTATAGATTTGTTTATAAATATTCTAAAATGCAAATATATATTTGCTCATTGTTTATATGTGCGGGACCGACACGCAGATTCCTATATATTCCTGTTGGATGCTATGTCTGTATTTGTTTTCCAGCTGTTCAATGAAAAAGTATTCTATTTTCTCCCAACATTAATATCTTCGTTTCTCATTTCGGTCCCATTCTACCTTTTGCGGAGATGTTTTGTTTGTCCCCTTCAGAAACTAACGAACATCATTTTAAAGTACGAAAATCTAAAAAAGAAAAAAAACAACAGGTTTGAGTTTGATTTTGTTTCGATCGCAGTCTAGAAACTCAATTGGGGGTGTTAGTTTGGGGGAAACCTTTAACACCAATTTGATCTCAGGCAATACAAAACGTTCAACATTTCTCACGAAATGTCAGTCTTCTAAAGATCTTCTTTGGTTCCAGATCAGTCAAGTTCTCGAAGAAGTGTTTGAAATTAGAATAAATTAGCTATATATGGCATAACATATTGAGGCCTTTTCGTTAGTCACCACACGACAGAAGGTCGAATCGATATGTTAAGTTAACTTCGTTAGTGCCCCTGCTGGGATAGGGGTTATGGTTGGGGATAGGAGTATCGAAGAAGTGTCTTTTCGGCGAGAAAAACAAAATGCAACTTCCGTGTTTTAAAATTATGGACGTTAGATTTTGGTGGGGACTATGCACAAACCATTAGTTCTTGCTTCTTCTTGTCGCTGTCGTCGTCGTTGTGGCTAAACCTTTTTCGCTTTATTTCTTTTTCGCATGCTCGGATTTTGGTGGACACATGACAGAGTGGACACTTTTATCTCCTCTATATTTCCGACAGCCATGTTGTCGGCTGCATTTAGTCGTTGGCAAGACGAAGCGTCTCTCGTGATAGGAAATGTATGATAAAAGATAAAACGGCTCACCCAAAGGCACACACATCATAGCCAACAATATAATAAAATTGAATAGGTAAAATAAAAGAAGATGAAAAGAAAAAGCAAGGAAAAGTAGAGTAAATGAAGTGCACTTTGTATCGAACAGCAGTGCTCAGTTGCAAGCGAGAGAACTCGGGGTTAAGTGAGATATATGTAACAAAAAGGCCACCGGATTTACGGCCAGAGGGAAGGTAACCGAAATTCAATTTGAGCCAGACGTAAAGAAGTGAAAAGGCGTTAAACGTCTATATAAAGGACTATACATAAAACAAAACATTCTCAAACAATGTATTATTGTTATTTGGGACTGTACATTTATATTTTCCACTTACTAAGGCGAACGTGTGCATTCGAGATTGGACAGACGTCTTTTCAAATACAAATTAGTGTTATCTTAACGAGTTTAAGTTTATTCTTTCAATCAGATTAACTATTATATAAATGTTCACTGTGAAATTCAATATGATTCTGTACATAATATTAGCGTTCCCTTCATGAAGTTTGCCGATGGTGGTCTCTGAGGTCAAATCGGCAAAGGCGGCATCTATTTCGGACGGCCCGCCAAGAATACGGATTCAAATTCAAATCTCGTTGGATACTGCCTCTATATTCCCGATCCATGCTGCTTACTTAAAGGTCGTAGCATGTAATAATACCTGAGCGTTGCGATATAAATACAACAATAAAGATGAGAAGAGAAAGAATCAAATAACTAACTAAATTGTCAGTAAATATTAATGGAGATATTCAGAGAGCGTTCTTATCTGATGCGATAAATCTGTTAATCCTATAATAAGAATGTTAGTCCAGATGAAGTTTACACGTATATATGACTTGCTAACAACTGCGATCTACTGACAATGTTCGAATGACTTGGATTCGATCCAGCAGATCAATCGTATGATCATAAACCAGAAGCTAGTCTATACATTTTCAGGGGTTAAGTAAAAAGTGAGGTACGCAAATTGAAAAAGAAACACAGCAATCAAATTAAAACATGAGGCAAGCAGATTAAGAATTATGGCGAGCTAATAAAAAATACAGCAAAAAAATCAAAAAGACAAGCACACTTAATCGATGAACATGTGTGACGTTATGATCAGTGCGACCTGTAACTTAGGTTTAATTAAGCACGCATTAACGAAAGTGGTACCTCTGAATTAGTTGTAATTAATACCCGCATAGAATGGTACGCCTTTGTGAGACCATGTACTAGCAGCTCAGGACGGTACTACTGCGAAGTGAACGATGGAAACATATGTTAGGTTACATTTTGTTAGGAAAACAGAAATGGAAGGTCATGATATAAGATTTTAAAAAATAGATTTGTCATTACGATGCTCAATAGCTACGATAAATATATATTTCCTAATGGCGTCAGTAATCGTTGTTCGAGCTAGGGTAAACTATCCAGGATTTTGAATGCTGATTTTCTAGGCAGACAGGTAATAAGTTCCTACTTCAGGGATTCGTCCAACACAATAGTTCTAGAAATGTATGCCGCGACACAATAGTGTCTCTCAACTGAGCCGCGTATTTCTTTCCAGACAGGCGGACGTGTAGTTGAGTATGCTAAGTACGGGTATTATGTCTGTCCCGCTTCCACCACAGAGTGGCCAATCTAGTGGTGTTATCATCAGATTTTGTAAAATCTCAATCTTTTTAGCGAGAGAAGAAAGGAAAAGGGTTTATGAGTACGTATATCAGTATGCTGGTATAAATGTTTTGTTCGTTGACTATTGAAATGTTTTCGTCTAATTCATTTCATTTTCACAGTACATCGACTTACCGTACACTACTTCATTATTGTATTGTTATGTGGAAGCAGGAAACGCGATCAAACAGTGAAACATGCCACTCGCTCGTACACGTCTTCATAGTGTTAGCTGCTACTGATGAGTTTGACTTCAAACTAAAAATAGATACCAAATCTCTTTAATATTTGTAGTAGAATATATATATAATGCATATACAGTTCCCCACCTTAATTATGGGTTAATATATACTAATGGATATGCATATGTTCATGAAGTAATTTCCGCCTAAATCAAATATATTTCTGATATTCCTCATATATTTCTTAGTGTGTCGTCATACAATAAAGTTTGAGAACACAATCTTCATCCCCTATTTTGTACTTGCGTCAGACTTTGCTCTGCTTAGTGAACATTTAATAAATCATGCTTGAGAAGAGATAATCGCACGTGTGTGAAATAACTTCTTCTTTTGAGGGTTATTTGTCTGTGTGAAACATTTACTAACGCCACGGAAAGCATAAACGCCGTTTTGTTTCTTGATATTACCGAGGTTAAATGCATTACGAGTCGAAATGGTGATTGAATTATTGCGTAGCGCTAGATACGGAGATCGTGCCTGTTTTGAAAATCAACATGTCATATCTTTTTAAGGATCTTTGACTTCAACTCGAGTAACGACAACTCTCACAACCACGAAGTGTTCTATTATTTCAGGAATTCAACATGTATCAGTGATATCGGATCTGAATGAAAATTAGAGCACGACGAACTGAAAATATGACCCCTCATATTTATTTATTTCCCTCTTACTCACATTACATAGTCTATAAGATTGTTTTTCTTTCATTCTCTCTGAATTTCATAATCTCTCTGATTTGTCTCTTCTTTCTTACTTTTCCTAATCTCTCTGATTACTTTCTGTATTTTCTACATTTCATAGTATCTCTTATTTTTTACATTTCATCGTCTCTCTGATTGCTTTCTTTATTCCTTACATTTTATAGTTTCTGTGATTTCTTACATTGCATAGTTTCTCTGATTTCTGACATTTCATAATTTGTCTGGTTTATTTCCTTAAGTCTTACATTCCATAGTCTCTCTGAATTCCTTGTTTTCTTCTGTCAGACTTTCCATGACCTCTCCGTATATTTCCTTTATTTCTTAATTTCCATAGTCTCGCTGATTTCTTGTTTGTTTCCTTACATTTCATAGTCGTTCTCATTTCTTCTGTTCATGGTCTCACTGATTTCTTTCATTCATTTTACTTCTTTCTTTCTGACTTTTCTTTCTTCTTTCTTTCACTCACACTGCTTCATTTTAATGCATTAATCATCCGATTTGTTTTTTGCTCGTGTTTTAGGTTTATCCTTTTTATTCATTTCCCTTTTTTATTTCTATTTAAAATTGCTTTTCCCTTCTTTTTTATTTCATTCTTCCTCTCTTCAGTTATTTGTTTTGTACACCTAATCAAATCATTTCCTTTCTCTGTCCTGTGTACAGAGTATTTATTTTGATCTTTTCTCTTACTTATTCCCACCATCATGATCTGTTCTAATCCGACAAATCATTATTCTGATCAAGAAAAGTCGTATTGCTCCTTTATTAAAATCATCGGAAATTGATCACTGTCAACCTAGAGAAAATCTTTCTCAAAATATTAACTGGTTAACATGAAAAGTAAAATATATGAGGAGCCTTCTATTGCGATAGTAAAGATATCACATCAGTGGACAACCAACCACAGACTTTTACAAAACTCTAATTGAGTAAAAGACCCTTCATATATCAGCAAGGATTTTCTGAAAAGGGTACTATTTTGCGTTGAGAATTGTCATTATTATGTGTTCATGTAGGTATTCCAAAAATACACACACGTACATAAAGTATGTTTGGGCTGTGTATGTATGCACGCTAACATATCGGGTCTTTTTCATGAGTCCCCACATAAACTGATGTCCATAAATGCAAAGTGCGGAAGCCTAACAAGTAGAAAAAAGTTGCTCTGTGGTGTAAGCTTGGGGTAAGATTCTACCAGCAATTTGATCTCAGAAATTTAAAACATCCCAGCCTTTCTCTGCACCGGTCAGTCTAGTATATCTTTTAAGTCGGGATCCGGAGCAATCAAGTTGTCAGAATTTCGAAGCTTTGCCCGAAGAAGAGGCTAATTCTAAGAAGGTTTAACGGTGTGGGGCATAGCATGTTGGCGTTAGGATTATGGCCAGGGTTAAGGGTCAGTGTTAGGGTTTTAATTTTCGTGATGGGGACTAGCATAGAGAGACCCAGTATTTTGTGTCTTTTTTTCTGCAGGAAAGCGAAAATTCTCTTTCCTGTCTTCCGTATGGACGTTAGTGTCACGTACTCGGTGGTGATATTTCTTGTGGAATCGAATATTTAGAGTGTGTCGAAAGGTATGGTGTATGTCTGGTCATTAAACACCTGGATAGATTACTCTTGAAAAGTCTACCTCTCCGAATTCGAATGATGCGCATGAATTAGATCGGGCTGCACATTGCGCCGCTAGATGTTACGAGTCGATACTATTATGAGTTGACTGAGTTATTTCCTGTGTCTTCTAGTGTTTGCAAGTATGTCTGGCGGTCTTTGCGATGGATGATATAACAAGAACAGTTCTTTTGTTTTGAGGGAAACTTCTGTTGATACTGCTGTAATGCTTCAAGAATATCCAGCTAAAACATTAGTGTATGATAGGTATTCGCGTTTCAAAATTGTGAAGAAATATCACGGACCTTCAACACGCTGAGAAAACAATAGTAGTGAAAAAATTATCAACGCAATCGATGAAGATCCCCATCAGACCATTGATGAGATATTTCAGGTGACTAGTTTGTCTTGCCAGCGAATGCACGTGCCTGGTTTGTTCACAGAGGATAAACGAACACTCATTCGAATGTGTTATGATTAAAGGGAGGGAACAGATTCGAAAGGAGCAACAATCCAAATTCGCGAAATTGAAAATAAATCCAGTTATTTTTGGGTAAACCTCGTATAGTAAAAATGTAATTCCTCATTTGCTGTAGGTGACAGGTTAATGTTGCATGCAGACCTGGGGATTATTTTGGATGTGGATTCGAGCTCCACCCCCTTCGGTCTGTATTTCGCTGATATTTTCTTCGGATTCTCTGCAACTCGTGGGAGTTGTGACGTGCAAGGAAATGATGTTTCATTGCTCTTCCTAATAGCGTTAATTAGCGGTAATCACTGCCTGCGTGTACCAACGTTATTACAATCGGGAGTTCTCAGTAGAGAAGACTAAAGATTTATTTTGGTTTTTAATGTATTTTAGTTTCGATTGACGCGTCTAATAATCGCAAAAGGAAAAACAGCCAGGCTCAGATGTTTCTTTAGTGATGAGAAGTAGATATGACGACACAGCTCGTTGTTGTCGCTGTCGCCTGAAGTCTCTCCACTCTTCCCGGCAGTCCTCTTATCGCTGGTCTGCCGTAATCTGGTAAATTCGATAGAACTTTATACACATCGTACGTGTTTGTTGCATGGACAATTATTATGCTATGTCAATCTGCTTATTCATGGGATTTGCGGGTGGCCTAACAGTTAAGGGCAAAGCGAATGGAATCGCCGACCCGAGTTCAAGCTCCGGCTGGCTCGGTTTGCGTTCACTTCGCAATAGTTTCCTGGGGAAAAGCCTGAATCCACTTTCTCCTACCAGCTTTGGGTAAACAGCAGTCCAATTGGAGCTCTTGAGCCTCGAAAGTCAGTCTATCTGACTAACATTCCGGTCCCGGCTCGTAAAAACCCACACTTGCTACACACATTTATTTTACATGACACATATTTATTTTCCGACATACTGCCCTCTTTGTCGATGCACTTAAATTAGGGGTGAATAGATCGAACATTATACAGTCAGAAATTCCGATCAAAATCCAGCTAATGACTAGGCTAAGGACGGATTGATCGACCTTCGTATGCATTCTATCACTCAACAATGACATTAAATATATGTATACTTCAATATATTTACACTTTTCATATATGTCCATATCACTATATTGCTGTTCTCATATCTGTCTACTCTATCTGTTTAGGAAAATAGTCAGTCAGGCGTCACTCGCAATGGTTCTCTCTATCAATTTGCCAATCTAACAATCCCTCTACCTATTTGCTTGTTCTGCTCTGTCTGTCCTTTTTACACTCTCTGACTCTCTCTGATTCTCTCTTACACTTGTTGTTGCTCTTTCTACCACCTGACCCTTTTGCGTTCTCTGTGTGCCTGTCTTCCTATTTCTCTGCTTGTCCTGGTCTCTTTATGTTCATCTAATGCCCCTCACGTTCATTACCTACCTACACGGTGGCATTTTCTCTCAGTCTCTCTATCCTCCTTGCCTTGCTCTCATAGTTTGTC
>VCCN01000325.1:2024824-2038335 GCA_006491835.1 Architeuthis dux | reverse complement strand
GTCATGTTTAAAATGTGTACTATGCTAGTAATATTAATAATTCAGAAGGTTAATCATTGTATAATTATTTATGAACTGCTAGAGGAATGGCGTAACGGTTATCATCAAATATACTGGATAGCAGTCAATCGAGGTCGAACTCCAACAGAAAGTGTTCATGCTCACTTATCACTAAAGCTCTGGGGAATGCATGGATCCACATCCTGGGGATCCCTCCCTTCCCAGATAACTTGACAAATATCCTGCCATGTTGATGGACGGAACAGGGAGTCGGTGAGTCAGCATCTTAGCATATCCATGTCCATCACCCGGGTGATGATACCTGTAAAAGAAGGGCCTGTCCATTTCATTTGCGCTTAAAAAGCTGTACACTGACGTGGCGTAGATATATGTCACACCATATCTACCCTTGAGAATCTCCGCAGTGTGATGGGACCACTCTATCAGTGCAATGTTATTGCTATTAACATCGGTTTCACTGTCGACATCTACTTCCATTTAGGTGGCCTCGCTTTTCTGGAGAACCAGTGGTTGAAGGCAACGCTCTCCTCTTTTTATATCTCCGCTGACTCTCTGCTTTGATTCCTGCCTGGCTACGCTTATATCACGTCTCCTTATCACCAACAGTTTCCTTGGAGCGAAATCGGCTTATGTACTGTATGGGAAGTCTTATTGATGATACCTGGTGGTTACTTGTTGCAGGAAGTTCTTCCCTTTAATCATGTTAGAGTAATTACTTCACAAAACACAACAACCTGAGAAAATCTAATCTGACACACATGCTGTTTGGAATGCTAAATACATGTATGTACATGATAACACGATTCTTTCTATTATTTATTCCTGGGAAGTGTTTGTTTCGTAGAACATAAAATAAACTGTGTCGAATTATTTCATCAAATATTTGTCATTTGCAATAGCATGGGTGGGATTTAACAAAGTAAAACGTAAAAACTGTCATCGGTCCACTGATTACATATTTAGTGACACAGAAAATACTGAAATCATATGTATGAAACTCATTCAGGGTTTAATCAGATATGGTCAATGTCATATTAAATAATATACAAGTTGATCGTTTAGTACTTATGTATGGTCTGATATAAACTTTAAGCAAACCATTGGCTACAGGGGTGTGTCTATACGGTCCAAAAGAAACATTTTACCCCTCCTCACAGAATTTATAATTAGACCACATTTAAAAGTTTTAAAAGATGTTAGTATTTCGTTATTTCTACGTTATACAATGGAAACAAGATGCGATGATCTTTCATTACACACTGAATGTTGCTATTTATTTTATTAAAATATGTGTCAGAAAGTTTAAGAAATAGTATGTATGCTGTGCATTGAACATCGCAAAGAGAGTGATTATCAGTCATCAAACATAAATTCAAGTGATATGGACAGTATATGTAGAATGTAAATATGCTGCTAATGGTTTTATTATAGGCAAGAATTGTAATCAAATCGCAACATTTCAGACAGTGTAAACGGATTAAAAAACACATAGGTCCAAACATTGTGATGAAATCAACAAAGGCAAAAATAATATTCCAAACAATTTATGTAATAATGACAATTATTTTCATATGTTCTGAAATCAATTACAGAAATGTACAAATCGCAACGTCATTTTTATATGAACGCTAATAACTACTTCTATGAATGCATCGTCAGTACAGCCGTGTAAATATCGAAGTCTGCTTTGTCCAGAGAATGTATACTATGGAAGAAAAGGTATATTTTCATCATGTATCTGTTTGAAAACTCTTCACCTTTTCCAGGAAGGAAATGTTCATCCCAGAATATGTTCTCCTTTGAAGGTTCCTAATATATAAAGAAAAATCGGTTGAATATCGATCAAAGCAACAAGGGCTTTACGTAGAGCATTTCACTATTTGTGGCTTCTGGATTCTATTTTAGCTGAACTCTGAGATAAAGCTTACTGTGAGCTGATAAAGATATAGTATATTGTAAGTTTGTCGTGCATCCGATGTATTTGTGTTTTTACTGTTGCCAGATTTCGGAGTACGATCCCAGTTGAAGGTCAGGATTAGGATGCTGGTTTTCAAAGAAGGGTGTCCAAAACTAGTCACAAGATTCCTACACTCTTCCACATGTCGGCTTTGTGTCCTACAAACTTAAAATAATAAATTAAATGTTAAATTTGTGTTGTACCCATTCCTTATAAATGTGTACTGGCAACTTCAAGACTCACCGACAGGGAAGGGTTGGATAGGCATCAGCGAGTCCCCCATGAAAATGACGACAGAGAAGGAATATATAGGCATCAAACAATACGGGACAATGGGTCCTCCTTGAAAAAGATGACAGCGAAGGAATATACAGGCATCAGGCACGACGGGACAATGGGTCCTCCTTTAGATTGGAGACAGGGGAGAATCAGATACGCATTGAGTATGCCGTGACAATGAGTCCTCCTTAAAACAGAATACAGGGAAGGAAGATATTGACACCAATCATGACCGGACAATTGGTCGTTCTTTCGGATGGAGACATGGAAGGAACAGTTAAGCATTAAGAATGACACGACAAAGGATCCTCCTTGAAAAAGAAGACAGGGAAAGAACATATATGCATCTAGCACGACAGTTGAATTGGTCCTCCTTTCGAATGGAGACAGGGAAGGAACAGATACGTATTATATATATATAACGCGACAATGGGCCCTCATTAAAAAGGAAACCATGGAAGAAACTGATAAAATACGATGTGACAATATGACTCCTTTGATAAAAGGAAGACATGAAAGGAACAGATAGGCATCAAGTCTGACAGAAGGGAGACTAAACAGGGAAGGAACAGAAATACGTCAAAAATTATTCCGACAATAAGCGAAAACAATGAATGACAAACAATGTAGGAACATCCATTATGACATCACAATGGGCCCACTTTACAAAGATGTAATTAGTTGAATGAAGCAAACATGGGTGTTCCTCCCTAATTTTCACCGCATATTCCCATACGATATGTTCAACTTTTAAATGAAATCGATGCTAAAAGAATCGTGCACATGCTGTGTCAGAATAAGGCTATAGTTAAATAATAACGTTGGATTCATATTTATATATTCTATATATTCCCCATTTCAAAACAATAAGTGTGTGCACAAATCATCAACAAAACAAAAAACATGGCTGAGACTAAGACAACATCATTTTCCCGCGGTGTGGATTTATTGCCGTAAGGATGGTATTTTCGGGATGTAATTCCTTTACACTTAAATGTTATCAGAACCACTTAATGCGTATTTGATTGTACATGCATCGAGCACCTATGTATACATTCTGTGTGTGTGTATGTGTGCGTGTGTGTGGATGCATGAATTTAGTGTGTATGTGTGTATATGTGCTTATTCGTGTACTGTTTATTATATCAAATCTCTAGGATTTCATAATAGCAAATAGAAAGAATATTTTCAATAGTCGCCTTTGCCTTTTTTCTTGCAAATTATTTGTAGAAACTCAATTAAGCGACGTGCGATTTCCAGACAATCTATTTACTAATTGTGCTTAGTCTGGCCAAGTCCATGGGCTGTTTACAATAGCTGATGCTCCTAAGAGGTCACTCATTAAGTACTAACTTGTGATTAGACATACACTGGCGCATTCAGCATAGCCTGACTACGAACCTGTTTTTAACACAAGGCTATAAATAAGTCTCACTTTCATTTCAGTACTGAGTGATTCCATTGTATACAGCTTTGGAATGGTCTTCCTTTTTCTGGATGATACTAGGATGCTGATTCGAGAAGGGTAAAACAATATTAATGTATATGTTTATGGTGAAAATTACTCTTCGCTTTCAATTAAACACCTGAGTATTATTTTATTGTTCCATGGTTTTGAAAAGAGGATATTTCCCGTTAGTTTTATCAAAAGAATAAAGGCGCCTTTACGCGTTTTGTTTTGTGAAGAAATGTCTAAACATAACCTCACATTAGCGTCGAGGCTTAAATCTCGTTTCAAATTGGGATCGCTTACGCACCTGGCTGAGAGTTCACGCTACCCAGCCAAACTGAGCCAACTCTTCTATCTCTCTTGTATCCGAGCACAACTAATTGAGAAGTATTAATGTAATTATAATATTTGATTATCTACTCTAAATGTTGACAGAGAAGGTAATAGCCTTAGGTTGCGATGCCGGGGAATGTACGGGGGTTATTTGAAGGTTGTTGGTCTAAGTGCTCACTCAACCAACGTCCCCGTTAACCAACGTGGCATGCGAGTGACGGGGGATTACGTCCAGATATCTATCGTAAAAAGAGGGCGTAGGAAGAAGTGGATTCATGCCTTTCAAAAAGTACGAAGTGAACATGAACGGTCTCAGCAGGAATTTGAACTTGACTCGCCAAACGCTATATTGATAGTCGCTACGCTACTCAGCACCTCCTGTGATTACACTAAAATCGAACGAAAAACATTGTTCTCGGCAAATATTAATACTCAAGTCGGCTTAATTGTCTAGATAGTTGCATATTCCGGTGTTCGGATCTAAGTTAAAGCTCGAATGCTGATGTTTTAGGCAAAGGGTGTTTCTCACTTGGACGATTAGCGTACCGCAATTCTCCATAATTGTTCCTTGTGACATACTAAGCAAACATTAGGCAATAATCTAATCTAGGCGTTTATGTAACCCGTGATATCACAGGTAGGATTTTCGAAAAAAATATATAGCTCAAAGCACCCATCAGAGCTTTCAAACGTTTTGCATCTGTGGCACACATACATATAATGAACAAACTGTTTTACAGAAAACTCATACGAATTACCACATGTTAGTATATATATACTGGGCGCTTAGTATAGCACATGATTAAAAAAGGGGTTAAAGAAGATTATGTTATGCTAATATTTCAAGTGAAGAGGGTATGTCTGTCTAAAAACAGCATGCGATACTCGGCTCGAACACAAGCCAATGTAACTAGAGGAAAGCATATAACTATGTCAGCCACATGTCATCTGATCCTCACTAAGCGTACAACGGCACAAGGCAACACATAATAGGAGCCCAATAAAGATCCAGCTCACTAGACTAGTAATGGTTTGTGAGACTAGCTGGTAAATTGCTGCTCTACGGCGTGCGCCAAATATGCGTATTTAGCAAGAAGAAGTTAATCTGAACATTGCACCGGACTCTTGCATGGACACAGCTTGTCCTCTTCCATTATTTACGAATAGAAAGAGAAGCAAAAATGAATTTCACGGCCAAGTAAATTTTAATTACGCCAACATGAGATCATTACCCATTGACTCTTGTTGATGCTTTGTGAATTTTCAAGCATCGCCTGCACGAATATATTTGGCAACAGTCGCAATCTTGAAAGCTTTATGCAAATCAGCCTTTAATAACTCAGCAATATATTATAAATGCTCCAGAGATTTCGCTACGGAAGAGAGGAGCCAAATGATGTGCAAAATCAAAACAATTCAGCTATTATATTAAAAACGGCATATATAGAGTAGCGTTCAATCGATTGGCGAAGTGAAAGTTGAAAAATGCACTATTTATACTGTGTACCGATATATACAATATATTTATATACCGATCTACCATAATTATAATTGTGAACCTGTGTAAGGTCTTTGTACGAAGAATGTCTGGAAAGAATTCAGTTATTTAGTATTAGCGTAAAAATAGCCTACCTAGGGTAATGATGCCCTAGTCATGTCAAAGTCTGAAATCTATTTGGAAAAAGCCGGACGTCGTAGGGAGCCAAGTCCCGACAGTGACAGACATGGGTGTTGCGATATTTTGCCAAAGAAACCCTGCCTAGGTGCTCGGTCATTTTCAACCCAAAGGTTACACAGTGTACAAGATCACTCAATGACATCCCACTGAGTTAGGCCACGGGGTAGTGCATGTTCACGAATGCGCAGTAAGGTCCCCTTTGATTGGTTTCCAGGTTACATTACGAGCAACTGGTTCTTCAGATATTCAAAATGTCTGGTGGATTTCCAGCCAGACCTAGTAGGCAAATCTTACCGGCACTCCTTTTGGAGTCAGGTACCAAAGGCAACTTAGGCAGCAGCTTTGGAAACCCGAACTCCTCGGCTTAATCGGTTGTTACAATATGCCGTCAATAACTATGATTGGTCTGCTGATTCGGTATTTAAACAAAATATGTTAATATACTTATTAACTTCTTTCGGATAAAATGAATATTTTAGATTATTTATGAATTAATCGTTGTCATACATTAAACAAATCTATCAGTTTCAGAGAGCCCACATTAAAACGCTACGGAACACACGGGAGAAAATGAAATAATTATACTGGCAGAATGATAAGAGAGATATCCTTGCGTGCTGAGCAATCGCTGATTTATCGTTGAACGCGAACTCCCCCGGAGATTGGATGCCTTACGTGGGTTGGATTTGCGTGCAGCACAGTTGTGTTGTCATCTCCTCGCCTCCCAATTTCTTGCCTCAGCGCGGTATGAGAGATAGATAGATAGAGAGAGAGAGAGAGAGAGAGAGAGAGAGAGAGAGAGAGAGAGAGAGAGAGAGAGGGGGGATATATGGGGGATGAGAGTGATAGAGAGAAAGAAAAAGAGGAAGAGAAAGACAAAAGAAAATATAAAAATAACAGGTTATTGAACACAGATAAGGAAATGTTGATTTAAAATCTTTCAACATGTAGGAAACTCCAAGGGCTATGTTACTGGGATCGTAAGTTACTTGTAGGCTAATGCTAATAGAAGTGAGGATATAGTGTAGCGATGATAGGTTGGATCTCTGTGACCAGATTGATGATGCTCGTTAGCAAAATATTCTTGGAAAACACTGCTTTGTTCAAGGTTTATTTTGCAAGGAAAGTATTCATTTAAAACTAAGGCCAAACCAGTAGTACAATAATTTTAACAATGCTCAAGGATTTAACATTAATAAAGCATTACAATAGTGCCGGATCCAAAATCCTAAATAGACATTATTCAAAGATGTTCTCTTTATAAAGAATTATCTGTTCGTATAAACCATGCTATTACTGCTGTACCGTGATGCGTGTACCTGCAACGCTTTCTGGTGAAAGAATGGACCAGACTGTATTTCATTTGAACTAAGGTCAAGGGCCTCTGTTCAGGCTTTCAATTCCGCTCGACCTAGAAAAATGACTGACGCTCACAGTCCCGTTTTCTGATCTGCCTTTTACAACACAAGTCTGTCCCTTTTGTAATTTTCACGTGACTTTTTAGCCACGCCTAGGCCGCGCCCACCTTTGGGTTACTGCCTTCGAACATCTGTTTTTATTTTTAATCTATCTTTAAGATAATGTTCTTATCTGATTACCCATTACCCATTTCACCATCATGGCTTATCCCGCATGTCTACCGTGCCATGGCGCCAATCTAGGTAATCTCTAACTTGAAGTGGTCAACTCTTAAAATTGATAATGTATTTTAAAATTTCTTCGTGGCCAAGATCGGCGCCCGTGCCTTCACCTACGACATCCAGCTGTCTGGAAAAGAAATCCTTCTCCCTCGACCGTGAGAATATCTCCAAAGCTTTTGACTTCTAGTTCTGGCCTTAAATTACAGCCGCCCCACACTGGCCATTATGTAACACCGGTAGGATGTATGGAAGTGCATATGAACTGCATTTTGACAGAGTGTTGTCCCTTCCTATAGATGCCCACTAACTTTACTCTTACTCCCCCGCTTTTGCGCTTAGATTCTAATCATACTCTGCCCTAACATACTAAACAGGTATACCTCCCGGTTAAAAGAAATGAGGACTAAACAACTAATTTTGCAAGTTTGATCTAAAATGTATTTCATCATTCAATCCGTATGCTGGGTATTGAATATTATTAAAGGAAAACGGATGTCAGAGATCAACATGTAATGGAAACGGAACCTACAGACAGAATACAGCTATTATACTTATTTAATAAGCCTATATTTCAGGGGAACTGAGTGGCGATCGGATTCCTTAGTAATGTCCTGCTAGACTAGCCCACGAACGATTACACCGTACCAACGCACGTGTCCTATAGAATAAAACAACATTTACAATAATATAATAAACTATGTTATTATAGAAATGCATTGGAACTTAGTAAAAAGCACCGTCAATGATCAGGAATTAATGCTAGCGTTACTGACTGAATTGAGCTATTACAGGTGTAATGTACATGTAATATAATGAGTGGTACGGGTGACATAATTAGTTTCATTTAGTGTCTCTAATAAGGAAAGGGAATTAGTAATTAACTTGTATTCGTCGAAAGTTCAGTTTATCGTGTAATAGCAAAATCAAAAAGTATTCATAAAATATTCTCCCGGACAAAAGAGTAAAGTTAATACGTTTTGTTTCTCAGGCTCTTCGGGTTTGAAATGACCGATCACAACGGGAATGGACCCCTGTGGGATTGTCGCCATGTTCTGATCATTAGATTAGTCTGGTTATCTTCCTAGGGATTTTGCGAAAGGACTCCTGTGGCGCCATGTTTTGGTCATCAGTAGCCACAAGTTAAATTGTAATCTTGCGAATGACTTCGGAAACACATTAAGAATGTTGAGTTATTGGTTGATCAAAGACATGTTATTGAGAATGTAAAATTAACGGAAGTGAAAAAAAAAAGTAAAGAATAAAAAAGAAGGAAGCGATAATGTAAATAGGTACGGGTTTCCGGCACGCGCCTGGTGTTAATTGGGCATAACTAAATAGACTTTTTTCTTAGCATTTCTCTCTCTCCGTACACCCGCTGTGAGTCGAACACCCTTTTTCACGGGGGAGGAATTGTATCTGTGAGCAGTGGGAAACTACCATCTGTTGCGGGTGAAAATATTTTTTATGTGTTTACGAAAGAGTTTCTGAAGAGAATAAAACCAAATAACTTGGATTCTAAACACTGTCTCCGTCTCACCCTTCTCTTGCACCCTTGATCCTTTTGTGTGCATCCCTGCATCTAGTAATTATATGGATGCATGTTAACAACAAGTCACTATACTACATGAGCTATTATAGGTATAATGTATACACGCATTGCTGATAATGTTGTTTGAGAAATATATGTATTCGGTCGTGTCTTTCCGTATATCCGTCTTTTCTTCGGCTTGTCTGTCTGTCCACATCTCCAAAGGTACTGCATGAATTACAATGTGATTTTGTGAAGGGGGGGAAATGAAGTAATGACGAGCTAGTCCAATCCTTTTTATCTAAGAATATGTTTTTCATTGAGAGATATGTTTCCATTTTTTTATCATGCATGTCTGCCACACACGATATCTCCAAAAGAATATTAATTACATTAAAGTGTGTGCATGTATGGGCTATAGGGTACAGGAAAAGTAATTGAATTGTGGGACATATTCACGCACAATTACCTCCTCTACGACGTAATTATATGCCCACACCACACAATAGTGCCAACGATTCATGTCAGTCTACACGATATCTTCAAAAGATCTCAATGACATTTTGTGGAAAGTCTATGGAAAATAGTGATCATTTCTGGGGTGGATAGAACGATTATATATACAATGTAGATGCATGTCTAATGATTTTACCATATTAATGCGTTGGAAATCAGTAAGAAAGGGATTGCCAATGGTTAGGAATCAACGGAAGTGTAACTGGCAGAATATAGGTAGTATACGTATAATGTAAATGCGTTGTTAATTATTTCCAAAGACGCATTGGAAATTATGAGAAAAGGGATTGTTATTGGTCAGGAATTGATGAAGGCATTACTGACAGAATATGACTATTAACTGTATAAGTAATCAACTTTAGGTTCCTGAAAACGTTTGTTATTATTTCCCAATATATACTAATCGAACAATTATTAGTAACATATCTGTAGTTGCGCAGTTAAAAGCTGAAGCAGCCACATAAATATATCTTGCCATAATATTAAGCGAAGCCATTAATAAGCATGGCATCTGCACAATGTATCAATATACAGCTATATATATGGTACATTTGATTAGCCAAAGTGGAAAGGAAAGTTCGAGAAAAGTGTGTTACGTCTCAAACATATTTATTATCATGAAAATAGATAGAATTCGTCGTCGTGAAACGACATCATCGGAAGAGAATTGGACCTAGCATGGACGTGCAACGATCCATGTTGGGTAGTGTGAATGAAGTGAGATTAAATGTGCTTTTTTGTATGCTTGAGTGGCCTAGTTTGCCCAGTTGGAAACTACCTATGGCCATTGGTTGGTTGTGGATTAGGGGTCCAGTGTGTGGGCTATAAAAACATACCCAAAAAACACATCTCACTTCATGTCCACTACCTAAGAGAGACAAATTAAAAATTCTGAAAGCATCCAGAGAGAGAGAGACTATTTTTCATGACGTCGGAATACAAAGTCATGATGTCATAAGAGAACTTATTATGATCTCCCTTTTTTTGTAAGTTGATTTCTTTTACTAGCTCCCAATTTCAGATCACATATTTTTGTTAAGTTGTTGGCCTTATTCCAATGACACCTTTCATTGAAAGCTGTGATTAAAAGAGTGGGGGAACATGTTTTCCCTTTTAGAGGTCAAAGGTGATGTGAATATTATGAGGTAAATGCATTGATAATGATTTTATTATAGAAATCAATTGTAAATCAGGAAGAAGGGATTGTCAGTGGTCAGAAATTAAGGCATGCGTTACTGACAGAATAGGACTTTTCATACAAAACATGTAATACAAACAATCCCATTATAGAGATGCATTCGTATTTTTTTATGGAATATTGATGTTACTGAAATTCTGTAATTTTGTCAGAAACGAATGTCAAAAACTGTTTAAACAACGTCGCAGGTATTGAACATAGTATGTCCTTTTTAATTATAAGATTGAAACCAACAACTGATATAGGACGTTTCACCATGAGTAAGGAACAAGTGACACAATGTCCTGACCTTTATCTCGGATAGGAGAACCTGCCAAAATATATTTTCTGAGCACCGGTTTTCATTTAATGTTCATATCTATAGTCAAAACGCGTATATATTCATAATTTGACGTGTATGTACAGTTTTTCTCGCATTTGGGATTTTCAAATATGTTTTTTTGTCTCTCAATTTGACTTAATTTCTGGGTCTACCACATATTGTTATTTCGTTTCAGATTATTGCTTTCCGATCTGCTTTAAGCCTGATATTTAGAATAGTCTGGTTTCTCCCTAATGTTTCCTACTACAGCATATCGGCCGAAACGCTGTTGTAGACTAAACATGATAAAGAAACAAATACTTCGTGTCCCACTATCCGAAAACTGTTACTGACGACAGCAGTTACATATGTACATTGTTCTTATTTAAGCACACATTTAAAACAAAAAAGAACTTTGACAGATTAATCAAAAGAATAAGAATAGCCGGTCGAAGAAACATGTAAGTTTGGCATGCGAATGATGACCATCTGTGTCGGCGCAACGTAGTATTTCTGTACAGAACAGCCTGTTTAGTAAAGGAAATGACGCATCAAACAGAAAACGAAACCAGAAATCAACTAATAAATACTTATTCAATTAAAAAGCATTATTACCAAGAAGGAGATGCGGAGTGGCCGAACGGTTAACGGCCCGGGGAAAAGTTCAAACGCCGACAGAGACAGTTTGGGTTCACTTAGCACTAACGCCCTTTGGAAAGGGATAAATCCATCTGTCCCCAGCGGAGAGTGGGGTGAGTGACACCATTTCGGGTGCTTGTCCCCTCTAAGTCTATGTAATATATCGCAAACCAGGGTTGAGACAGAGAAATATGTGATATGTGGATCCCGGTCAGGGACAGCCGTTGCCGTTGCCAGCGTAAGGGCACTACTCACTTTACTTACTTATTATCAGGGAGATAATGTGTTACTTCATTGGTTCTACACGGAATGTTCTGTAAAAAGAGCTTAGTGAATTTCTCAGTAATCAGGTAAATGTTCATACGGATATTTACTTAGTCTGGCACATGGCCACTCAGTAGCAAGTAATTTGCCAAATATCGAGATGTGTACTCTTGGTAGTCGCTATTTTTATATGGCCAAACTTACCTGCTATGAGGCAGATATTTTCCTTATAAGGGAAATGGTCTGCTAAGTGGTTGAGCATATTTACCACCAGCCTAGGAGAAAGAAAAAAGCGGGGTCTCAAATGCGGATTTTTCTCGGTAGACAGGCTTTTACAACTTTGAGGATTGGCGCAACACAATCGTCTAAGCCCGCTTCCTATCGTCTGGCACCGACGCCGGGCTAGTAACTATTCAGCTATACGTTTAGGGTTCTCTAAGGTTGAGCGATAGTCGCCAGCGTGCTCTCCAGAACTATAACTAGTGAGTTTGAGTGCACATATCTTTACCCTTGAGCCAGACCGATCTGATTTAATTGAATCCCATTTGAGAAAATATGAATGTCATCAACTTAGAAAATAGGCAATAAGAATATAATTCATCCTGGGATTTCCTTGGTGAGTTAGTGTTGATATTTCCCTTACCAATTTATGAGGGAAACGGGGGAGATTAGGAAGCAAGATTGGAAAACAAGAAAAGAAAGTTTAAAGTGAGATTGCCAATAAATTGATTCTCTCAAATACAAGACAAAAAATGAAACACACCTAAAAACGTCGAACACAACGACCAAATTAACTTTCCTCGCCTGGCATTAATATTATTAAAACCGTATTGTCTTTGTAGTAGCCAGTGTTTGTTTCCAAAGGGAAATATATTAAATTCGGTCTAATCTGTACTGGCACTGAGGTAGATCAAGTGTCAAGAACTGGGTTGGGGGTTTTTCAGCGCCGGGAGATTTTCATGGTGGCTTTAATCACGATATCTGCAAGTCGGAATCTTTTGGCCAGGCGTCTCCATTAGGTTTGTGGTTGGGATTCTATTTTGTAGATTGGGTGTTGCGTGGTTGAGTTTGTGTGGTCTGTCCGATGGGGAAGTAGAGGAAAGGTATATTTAATGAGGTCAGTGGAAACCTACCAAATCATATGTAGTACATTTAGTAATAAAGACTACAACACTACAGCCGTTCCTGTTAATCGACCCTGGCTAGGTTATTAATACGTATTACGAATGCCAGATCTAGGCGAATAGGCGTAAGAAGACACCAACTGAGGATCCCTGCCTATATTGAAAATCAGCATTCGAAGACCTGTTCTTTTACCAGGGTTAGAAATTAGCACACAGGGCCGGGTATACGCCGCTATGTAACACACCAAGTTATTTGTTTGTTGTATCTTCCAGTCTTCTATCCCTTTGGATTGAATAAAGAGTTCTATTCGGTTACCAAGTACGGCAAAACCCTAAAGCCATTCATGAATGTTATGAGTTGCGTTTACGGTCAAATGGTTATACTGTACTTATGTGCTTTTCACATCAACTATCTATAATGATATAATTACATAAATGTGTCGCATCGGTAATATGTTTCTACCACATAAAGGAGGATCAAACATTGTATCGAATGCACCTCTATTCAGAGCACAGGGAGTCCATAGATTAAATTATGATGTGACAAAAAAAGAAGAAATTCAATACATTCATACACACACAC
>VCCN01000325.1:1992705-2003838 GCA_006491835.1 Architeuthis dux | reverse complement strand
TTTTCTGAAAGAGGACATCCTAAGGAATACTTTGGTACCCTAGATGTAGAATCATGGTAGCCCCTGCTGTCCCCCGAATGGTAACAGCACAAACTGTAGTATAGTTATTATTAAACGAATAGTTTTACCCGCAACAGATGGCAGTTTCCAACTGCTCACAGATACATTTCGTCCCCTGAGAAGAACAAGTGTGTTCAACTCACAGGGTGTGTACGTAGAGAGAGAGAAAGACGTCTAGTTATGCCGAATTAGACACGGCACGCGTCAAGACACCAGCGGCCAGACGAACGCCTGTCCGGGTCGCTAATTGTGTGTCTCTCTGGCTGTCTCCCGACGCTAGCATCCTTTATACGTATCGCTTTACATTATCGCGTTACCTTATTTTTTATTCCTTTATCTTTTTTTTCACTTCCGTTTTTTTTACTTTCTCAATAACATCAACATCCTTAATGTGTTTGAATCGGCACTCATATGATCATAATCTAACTTGCGTCTACTAATGACCAAAATATGGCGCCAACCCCACAGGGGTCCTTTCGCCTTCATTTCCGTTAGTTTTACTTATCTGCCCACCAAATCCGCCTTCGATCAGTGAGCGAGACTGAACGGGCGGCGTTGGGGACGTGTCAAAAATGTGGAAAGATAACACTCTGCGATCATTTAAAAGGCACCTTCCATAATTCTGAAAATATCCATTTGTATTCAAAACGTTTTTTCAGATTAATGAACTCATTATTTAAGCTGCTGTTGTTATTAACCGAAAGTTTCTTTCGGCTGATCAATTCAACTGCCTTGTTCACGTGTGTAGTCTAAAAATGAAAAGAAGCGTCGCTGATTTTCGTAGCCAGCCAACATAATTTGCATCATTTCTTTTGTGCTTGGATCATTAGTTTAAAGCAGGCTATAGAATTGGTCAATCAAAACATTGTGGTAATTATACTAGCAACATAATGAATGAGGTCGATAATCACAACATAGTATCGAATGATAATGACTTCGCAATATAATAGAAAGACATCGGTAGAAACGAATATGAAAATGAATATGAAACATTGATAGGTGCACTAAGAGACCAACGGAAAAGGGAGACAAAACTGCGGAGATTAAAACTGACAGCGCTTATAGAAGTTCGTAAGTCGAACAAAGAAACGGACACACAAACAGTCGGACAGACAAACAGTCGGACAGACTAATGGATGGGACGAGTGATAGTCATAGATATTACAACACGTGGATAAAGAGATCAACAGAAATGTTGATACGAAGACTGACGCACGGATATGGGTTAATCCATAAATAAAGATCAGAGTAAGTCAAATTATTCACAGCGGAACTGATCGGTGAATAATGGGAGGATACAGAAAGAATATATTCTGATATCGAACCAAGAAAAAAAGAAGACCAATTTCGTCATAAGATTTTTAAAACAGATATAATCATTTACTAATCTCAGCTTAGGCTGACACAAGGATCGAACTCACTACACAATAATACTGGTCTGCTAATCTAGCTTGCTAACTCTTAAACTACGACCAGGCAACTTTTTAATAACCTTAGCCTAGTGTGGCAAAATGCCATAAGTGTGAGACATCCAGTAAGGATCGGAATCAATGATCAGTTGTGCTGATCTCTGAGACAATGTTTCCCTCAACCTGGTCCTGAAACTAAAGTTAGCTTAGTCTGATGCACGGCCATAAATGTAGGGCATCCAGTGGGGTTCAAACGCATTACACAGTTTCCCTGGTAAGTTAAACTCGCTCATTATTGCTCCACATCATGGCGTCTAACATTAAGTGATATACAAACGAATAAAGGTAGGAAAGTATAAACGAGGGGAAATAAACTAGCAATTGTTCGGAGCGAAGCACGCGGACATCGGGTTTACGGTTGTCTTTGCGACACGTGAGGACAGAAAATGAGGTCCAACCACCACGATGAAGACGCCGATCAAAAGATATACACCTTCTTAGCTTGAGGTCATATTTTGTTTCAATCAGCAGCGATGATGATTGACATTTAGTATGGCGATGAGAGAGTGGAGGTTAGATCAATGTCTCTCTTACTCTCAAACGTTTTATTTCGTATTGAACAGATTGTTCACGTCTCCCTTAATTCTAATCGGGGAATAAACCTGTTGAAATCAGTGGATGGTTTATTTCTGATACCAATAACATGGGAACAACTTGAACAAATAAACACTTAGTACAATACCATGAATATTGGGCACCTAGTGAGAATCGAAACCAGTGATGATTTACGAGACCAGTTCACCAGACCTTGTTCCATGCAGGAGCACATTAGCTTAGCACAAGGGCAAACGGTGGGGAAACCATTGCAAATCGATCTCACTACACAGGAATAATTATCTTCGAGGCCAAGCTGCTAACCACTACTCCACGACGATGTGACTTTTCAAAGCTTAGCTTAGTCGGATTGAGGATAGAAAGCCATAATTATAATAATGCTCTGTGAGACCAGCTTATTAACTATCATACCAAGGCGGGACATTGTTACTCAGGCCCATAGATACAAAGGCATGGTATTTTTTTTTCTGAGAACTGCTTGTTAACTATTACATTATGACGAAGCGCCCAATATGTAGGGATATATACATAAATAAAGGTAGAGATACAGGAAGTAACTAAGCGAGGAATAAAGGAACACAGGATGCGAGTGGCGGACGGAGGGGGTACGTAAAAAGGAAATCACTAAGATGGGGGAAACAAGAATGCACGTAATAAAACGGACAAAATAACACAGTAGCAATTACTTGGTATATGCATGTACAGGGTATTTAAGACGAAGGTTTGAACAAAACAACAAAAAGAACGCAGACAGAAATGTTGCAATAAGAAACCATTGTTTTAAAACAACAGAAACAAACTTCTCAGTCAGCAAACATGCAATTAATTCACAAAAGAAATTAAAGACGGAAACTGCAAACAAAAGATTCAAATAAACAAAAGCTAACATTTCATAGGATTCCTTGTGACAGTGTCCTGGTGTGCAATACGTTGATGCCTTCTCCTCTCGACAAAGCAGAGAGCAGTGTGCCTGAAGAAAAAAGATCAGCCGGCTATTTATTTTTAACAGTTGGTCATCAACATTGAGAGCTTGTCGCGTGTTATGCTCGATTAAGCAGAACAGCAGCTCTGAAAGCCGGTAGACCAGAATATGTTGGTTTGTTTTCTGCCCAAGGCATCTCCGAATGATTCAAACACGAGGGCATAAGAAAGAAGGCAGGAGCCATGCTGTTAATTGCAATAACCATATACATGGCAGACATGATCGCATCAATAGAGAATTAGAAAAGACGACGATTATCAAATCAATTGGTCAGACAGCGATGTAGAGAAGAGATGAAACCTCGGCGGAGAATAGACAAGTTGGCTTTCTTTTTCTGTCGCTCACAGACAGGCAATCCAGAGGGTTGCGGTGGTAAGGTGGAGTGCTTCGCGTTATTGGTCGTAGTTTAGCGAACGGTCTCATATTTAGGAAGATTAACGGGCTCTCTATAATGTTCTCCAGTATAATGCTGTTATGATATACTGTCATGAAAGGTCATTTCCAGGCCAAACACGTGTGCGGAAGTGGAAGTGACCCGGTCACCTTAGGAAATGTGTAGATGTCCTAAAAACAGAATTTAGAAACCGGAAGTGACACCAGCGTGGGCGTTCGAAACCCTATAAAGGTCAGAGCCGAAGAGGAAGCTGAAGAGACGGGGAAAACTCAGACCCGAACAGAGAGGCAGACCGCCTAGGGCTGGGAAGGCATACGACCAAGTCCCCTGTTGGGAACGGTTTCTCGGCACCCGTATCTCGCCCACTCTTCATTCTCCGGCCGACAAAATGTAACATAAGAAATAAAAATATGGTCACATATTTTTACAAACCACTTTCGAGTCCTTCCTTTCTATCCAAGTTCAGCATTTCCTCCCGCAAATGAGCAACCCACGACTAGACATCTCATGTCGACAGAACGTGTAAAAGAGGCACTATCCAACAATGCTCTCGGCACCTCGTATTACCATACCATCATCCATCTACGTACTCACCAAATTCGACGTTGCTTTACTCCCTTGATCGTTCGTGAACCTGTGTGTCCAACGTGATTCGGCCGTACCTATTGTTGGATTATGGTCAATGAGGGTGATGATTTCGAGAAGGTAAAGCAGAATTGATCAATATTGTAACGTTGGCTCAAAGGGTGCCTCGCCATGATGTGATGGTTAGCGAATCAGATAATAACTACTGTATTGACAGATGCTCACTGAGTGATGTGGCCTTATTTCAGACTAAGTTTGACTCAGTAAATATGTATGGTACATCGCCGTAGGGTAAGACGAATCGAAACCTTGTAAATGCATAGGGGGCCTCGACATAATAGTTAACGAGCTAATTTTGCAGATCAGTACTACCGTGCAGTGAGTTCGATCCTCATTAAGTACCACACACATTTAGCCATGTGCCAAATTAATCTTAGTAAGTATCTTGTGTACATCGCCGTAGCAGGCTGGTTTAGCAGCGAAGTGAGTTCAATTCTCACTGTGGCCTTGAGTCACACAAAGCATCAGACAGCACGGATATTTTATATTCAAATTACTTACAATAAACAATGAGGAATTGATTCCGATACAATGAGTCAACCATTAGACCTGATGGATAAGGAAATTGGAAAATATTGAACTAAATCTAATGAAAGAGGACTTTTCAAATTCATAACAATGCTTTCTACTCATTCCGAGAATTGTCTGGACACTCATTCTTTTTGTTGTTACCACAAAGGTAACGCAATGTTAAGAGAGTGCAGAGTAAACAATGAATATATGTCTGAATAAATGCTTCCCTACACATAGATACACATATATAGACGTATACATAGATGGATACACTTTGTTGGTCGAGTCAAGCAAACCAGTATTAACGTGTCATGAGTTTGACCCTATTTAAGGACATTACACGTGTGACTTTGTGCCAGCTTAACAAAAGCTTAGTAAATATCCATCAAATAGCATTGCTATTTCATATCCTATTTAGTTAGAATTAATAGTTGTACAAAAATGATACATTGATTAGGATACAATGAATCATCCGTCAAATATGATGGGTGAGGAAATTGGGAAAAGTAAATAAGTCTGAGAAAATTCTAATACCGGTTGGTCATTATATTTCAGTTCGTCGTCGACTTCCATCTCGTCACACGTTCTGGTTTTGTGGCTGTCACTTGAAGTTACCCAAAGAACTGACCAACGCTGCAATTAATACTTGAGGATATACGACATGATTGATGATGAAGAAACGCAGCTACAAAACTTCACTTCCTGTGACTTGATCGCCAATGAAAGCCACTATCACTACTGGTGTGAAAACACATAAATATAAATACGCACACACCAGGGACTATCCTATAGAGTGAAGCATATGGAATCCTCTAGGACTTCAAGAATCAACGGACCGCTCCATCCAGGCCAGGGGACCAGATCTAGTTGTGAACAAGAAGAATATGAACGTGTAAGATAGTGGATTTCATTGTTCCGACAGACCGTGGTGTTCAGCTGAAAGAAAGTGAAAAGCTAGATAGGTACCTACACTTTGCCAGAGAACGGAACACAATATAGAAAGTGAAGGTGACGGTGGTCCCAATAGATGTTGGAGTATTACGAACAACCCTAACGAATCTAACAAAGAGTTTGAAGGAAAATCCGTGGAAGTCCTGGGACTATCCAGACGACATCACTATCCTAAATCGGCTAAAATATTAATGAGAGTCTGGGAGTATTGGGGAGGCTTGCTGTCACTTGATCCCCAGTGAAACCAGCAGTGACCACTGGTGTAGAAACCCAGTGAACATATTAAGATGAAAAAGGAAAAAGTAAGAAAAGATACTTGAGCATCATTAACAATAACACTATGAATAAACAATATCATATCAGTGCTGAATGTGCAATAACAACACTACTTAATAGGTAGAAGTAGCAGTGATAATAGTAGCAGTAATCGTAGTGACATTTTTAAATAATTACCAATATGAAGAGAAAATAATTCCAGAACGATATAAAAACATTTCAATCTGTAATTCACAAACTAAAATTGCATTTAATTTTTTATTGTTTAACGAAGAGGTATTCAAAGCAATATTTTAGAAGGCCAGATAAAATCTCTTTTGCTGTAAATCTTTGAATAGTTCTGTTGAATATATTCTAATGACTGGGTTTAAAATTACCAAAAATACCTGCCTTTTTTTCTCTGTTGGTCATAGACGTAAATGAGGGTGTAATGGAAGAAGGCAGATGAAAACCAGAAGATAATGATGATTAAAGAATAGCGATAATTAAGAATTATTGGCTGAATTGGATACACGAGAGAGGGAGTGGTAGTAGAGAATGAGGATAACGGGAGCAATACGGATGGAAGGAATGAAAGGAAATCAGGAGGCGAGAGCGAGAGAGAGAGATGATCTGAACGGGAGAAAAGGTGAGAAAGATTTGGGAAGAGAGAGGGAAAGAAGGGAGAAGGACGAAATAAAAAGGACAGGATTTGTAAAATGAGAGCAACAGAGAGAGAAAATGAAAAGAAAGAGGTAGAATAATAGAAGGTTGAGGAAAGAAAACTGGGAAGTGAGGGAGAGAAAGGGGTGAGAGCAATAGAAAGAAAATGGGAAGAGAGAGAAGGGGAAAAGGAAAAAAGAGGAGAATGAGAACAGATAGAGATGAAGATGGTGAGAGCGAGAAAAAGACAGAGATAGGGAAACAGGCGGACAGTAAAGATAGTCAGAGGGATATATGGGGAGAGCAAGAGAAAAAAGGGGAAAGCAAAAGACATAAAAGGTGAAAGTGAGAGAAAGAGAAAGAGAGAGGCACATGAAAAAGACAGAAAAAGACAAAGTCGAGAAAGAGAAGGATGGGAGGGGAGAAAATGGTGAGAGCAATAACAAATGGGAGAGAAAGCGAAGGGAGAGAGAAAAAGAGAGAAAAAAAGACAAAACGGGAGACAGAAGGATTGAAAGAGGGAAATATGGGGAGGGAACGGATTGAACGAGAGAAAGAAGAAAAGAGAGAGAGAGACAGAAGAAAAGCGAGATAGAGAGAGAGAGAGAATGAGTGCGAAGTGGTAAAGCCAAATTGTCTAAACGTGACTGGTCTTCCGAAAATGCTAAAATCGTGCATAGAATTCAACTGTCAGCAAAAAAGAATAGTTCTGCAGGTGTAATTTACAGACAGATTGTATCGAACAATCAATAATATAACAATTACAGACATGCACTATATTTGCAAGAAAGCTTCCACACATTTTACTTGATGAATACTAATTTCTCACTGGGAAATTGACCAATGGCGAGGAGAACATTTCCTCTTAAATACTAGTCAGTTGGATTGGAGCGATCATAAAACAGCACAGCATATTATACAAACACCAGGGGTCAAAGATAGCATAGAATCGATTACAAAACTCAAATGACAATGGGCAGGCCATGTAGCAACCGCTAGAGTGCCTGTTAATCTGCATGTGATTACTTTTGTGAATAGTTTATATATGCTAGGTAATAGTGCGATAGGGCGGTAGTTACCGATGTCGTGCTTATCTCCTTTCTTTTGGAGTAGGATTACTACTCCTAGACAGAAGTCTTTGGGGACGTTCCTCTCCCTTACTCATTGTGTGAATAGATGTGCCAGTCCGTTGTGCAAGGTCTCTCCTGCCTCTTCCAGAAGGTATGTCCTTATGCCAACCTCGCGTGGGGCTTTACCGAGTTTCATATTCCGTAATGTGGACATTGCTTCATCTGCTGTTATGTCTAGGATATCACTAGTATCTATATGATTATTACATTTGTCAGTTTGTCCCTATTTTTGATAATTTTGCCGTGTTTATCCTTTATTGCAACCATTTGTTATTGTTATTGTCGTCTTTCTCGTTCGTCAATTGTCGCGACTGATACTGTATTTCCAACTATATATGCGGAAACTATGTGTGTATGTGTGGGTGGGTGTGTGCGTGTGTATGTGTGCGAGAAATTGTAGACATATGTATGCGTCTGTGCGTGTGATTGTGTCTGTGTGTATATATGCGTGTGTGTTCATGCGTGGGAACAATGTACATGACGGTATGGACGGCGGATCGGGCGTGTTTTAACAACTTCCCCTTTCTGGTAGCCTCTACTATCCTTTTCGTGTTTTTTCTTTCTGTTTTCTTTTCTCGTTCTTTTATTGAGTAATTCGTTATGTTCTGCTTTTTTGTTTTTGCCCTCTATAATTTCTATCTCCATATTTCTTCTCTGTTTGATTAGTTGTACTGTTGCTTTAGAGTATGTCCCTGCATTATTGTTTACATGTGTATCGCCTACCATCCCTGCTGCTTCCTTACTTATATTTGTCAGGCTATTACTCCTTTCCCCTATGTCACTGTCGCTATTCCACAGTGCTTGAAATCGATTCTATATCGCTATTCTGAAGTTGGTAATGGTCTCTTACTTGGGCATCTTTTCTTCTTAAGAATCATTTTATTCTTTTCAGTTTTAAAGTTACATTTAGTACTGCACGCTACCATTCTATGATCACTTCTTATGTCTACTTTGTTGTAACAGTAACGTCTTTAATGTTGTTTATCTTATCAGTTAGTATGACGTCGATTTCGTTTTTTGTTGTGCCATTTGGGCTTTTCCAAGTCCCCTTTTGACCTTCCAGATTTTGAAAGAATGCATTAGTCATCGGTAAGCCGTATCTTTCTGAGAGATTTACTAGCATGTCACCTCTCCCATTTCCCTGGCCTAATCCGTATTTTCCTACACTGAATTCTCCAACGTTTCTTTGACCTACGTTAGCATTAAAGTATCCTACGAGTATTGCTTAGTTAGTGTTCACTGTGTCCATTACATTACTTATGTCGTCATCAATCTCTCGGTTAGAACCTTTCGAAGTAGGCGCGTAGAAGGTTTTCCCCTTTCCTGTGGGTTTCACTTATACCTACGATGTGCCAGTTGATGTTTTCCAATTCCATTTGAAGTTGATCTAGTCTGTAGTCCTCAGCTATGTCACGAACATTGTAAGTGTATATCTTCATGTTGTTTAATCTGTTTAATGTCCAAGAGTTTGTCTTGTTTGGACAGTATCTGCTCGCATTCGATGGCACATTGCCCGCAGGAACACGAATCAATGCGACTGGACCTTTGTTAGGCTATGATCCAATAGGAACGCTACGATATGTGTATGGTTGTGCCGTCATATTGGTTTTGCGAAGGTGGTGGCTAATTTAACTAACCCGTTGCCAGTATTTATGGTGAGCATTTAGGTTGGTGCCACCTTACTCGGTATATTCGGGGGGCCCCTATAGTCCACGCCGTCTTAGACGGTACCCCATATATCCGGGGGACGTGCATGTTAGCAGAGATATCCTGCCCCCTCCAAACTTTGTTGGCTTGAAAGGGACCTTTGGAGTGCTTATTATAAGTCACAATAGCTAGTTGGACAGTATTAGTGTGTTTGTTTTTCGGTCATTTATTTCTTTGGCTTCGTAAGAGTCCACATATACCATCTTGTTCTCTTCCCCGACGGCCTGAAGACGGTATAAATCGTCTTTCTCGTTCGTCAATTGTCGCGACTGATACTGTATGTCCAACTATATATGCGGAAACTATGTGTGTGTGTGTGTGTGTGTGTGTGTATGTGTGCGAGGGATTGTAGACATATGTATGTGTATGTGCGTGTGATTGTGTCTGTGTGTATATATGCGTGTGTGTTCATGCGTGGGAACAATGTACATAATAGCATTTTCCCAGACGCGTATGTGACACTGACATGCCTTGAAAAGATAACACCAGGCTGGTCTGAGCCATCTGACCGTAAGGGGTTAAAATTAAGGCGTTTAGACCGCAACGAAAATATGATGGCTTTTTGTGGCGTTGTTCAGAGATTAGAGTTTGGGAAAAGGAAACCACGAGCTGAGAAGAGATAACAGTGCTAATTAAGGAGGGACAATAAATAAATAGGGAAAGAAGAAAGATAGGAATACATATGTATGGGCAAGCGGAAAGAATGTTACAGAAACTAATTGCAAACCGCACAGGGACACGAAAGAAAGAAAGAAAGAAAGAAAGAAAGAAACATAGAAAGAAAGAAAGCCAGTGGTTAGAAGTAAGATTTGGAAAAGAAACCCGTCATTCAGTCAGTGAGTCAGTATTAATCTTTCTAAAAGATTATCATTGAAATCCAAATATATCCGTCATTTTTCCTCTTGGATTAACGAGTATATCATAGGAACAAATAGGTCAGGACGCACGTCGTATATGAATGAAGATAAACCTAATCGTGATGGCCGTTGTTCTAGGGTTCCATCCTCCATGGATCTCCCACTGTCGATGGTCTGATAACAAACTGCTATGTTAATAAATAATATTAAATTAAAAAAGATCGATCAAGACGCATGCTGTGTAGTAATGATCACGATCTAATCTGGCTGGCCGTTTTTTAGTGTGTGCGATTCTCATTGGATCTCCCACTCTTAATGCTCTGCTACCAAATGGATAATATAAGAGTGGGTTTGATCCTCATTGGATCTCCAACTATCGATGCTTTGATATCAAATGTATATGTTAATGAATAATATAACATTTCTTTAAAAGTAGACAATAAAAAGTGCAGGACGCACGCCGTATAGCAATGATCAGCAACCTAATATTGGTGACCACTGTAGTGATCAGTGGATCTCCCATTATCGATAGTTTGATATACACGTATGCTAGTTTGATCTATTTATATAATGACCAAAGTGACTCTTTTGTTTCTCTCTCTGTAACAATCTACTCTTCCAAGGTAACACTTTTGCTGAAAGAATATTTACTACCAACCATTTGAAATTATGGACTCTTCCAGTGAAAGGGATTCAGTATGTATTTCTTAAAAGATAATCTCATGGAAATTCAAATGCACCCGTTAATTATTTCACGGATGTGTACTCGTTATATATAAACGTATAGAATGTATATGTATAGTGAGCAGAAAGTGTCCAGTTTAATATTAGTGTTACATTTTAAAATAAACCCTCCTATAAAACCTTTAAAACGTTATTTTCTCAATACCGTTTACGTTCAAACATTCCCTTGAGTACATTGATTATACATGCCAAATTTGATTGGGCTGCG
>VCCN01000325.1:1854306-1868269 GCA_006491835.1 Architeuthis dux | reverse complement strand
TTTAAAATGCATTTTCCCACCTTTTATGAGATGTTGTTAATGATGGGCTGTCTGGCTTTGATATAGATGGCTTCAAGGATTGTACGGCTCTTGTTTTATTGGAGTTTGGGAGTATGTTATTGTTGTCTGTGAGGATCTTACGGATATTGGAGGAGGGACAGGGTCCTTTTTGAGGTGTTGGTAGATGGAACTTTGTTTCGATAAGTGGCAAGTTAAGCGGAGTGAAAGTATGGTGGTAGCGAATCCAATATAATAAGTTTTCTTTTTATTGTAGCCCGAGATGCAATCTCCCAAAGGCCTTACTAAATATTTACATATGCACTAAGCATCTTGTAAAACGATACGTTTGCAATTTTGTTTTGCGGACCATTGTTGTGAGTTCATTACTTAAATGATGTGATGTTTGGTAAAATTAAACCAAGTTTACTAAATATCTTATTAGCTACGTATAGTCTATAATTTGATAATATTAGCATGTGCACAACATTTAGCATGTGCACAAACATTTTAAAACCGTTGTATTGAGCATTGCCCTCTTGTTGGAGTAAAATACACTAACAGCAGGACGTACAGGCATTATTGAAACAGGCCCAACTTTTAT
The DNA here is from genome assembly GCA_006491835.1 of Architeuthis dux. Classification (NCBI taxonomy): domain Eukaryota; kingdom Metazoa; phylum Mollusca; class Cephalopoda; order Oegopsida; family Architeuthidae; genus Architeuthis; species Architeuthis dux. Next base: position 1,867,668 of record VCCN01000325.1, on the reverse strand, counting down.
TTCAATATCATTATCAGGTTCGGACAATGGAATCAGCGAACCGAGCTGTATAGCTTGTGATCAATTTGCGCTAATGCTATTGGGAAAGGCATGGATCCACTTCCCGATCCCATTTATAGATCAAATAGTAGGGCCCGCCTCGTCGAGCCACTAAGGAAGGGGCCATCTCTACTTTTTAAAGAAAGCGCAAGAGAGGAATAAGCCAATAACTAAATGCAGGTATACCTCGTTTAGTGCGGTTAATTATTTCTAAAATACTACGTACTGTTCAAAACGGCACGGTTCATGGTCTTATTATCATTTGATGCGTTTTTGTTTTCAGCTCATAATTAGTCACTTAATTTGTACAACAAAACCTAACCGCACTACATCAAAAGCCGCACTAATCAAAACCGCTCCATTCAAGGTATAGCTGAATGACAAGAAAATGTTAAACAGAGTGTTTCCGTCATATTAATAGCTATGTTCTCATATTCAAATAAAACGTGAACTTACCTGGTTAAAGAACCCTTCTACTAATCTGAGAGCAGCAAGTGTCCAGTAATGTTTGGCAAATGCAAGTCCGATTCCACTGCCAGTAACAAAAGAGAAAGGATAATATGTATCGGTTTCCGGCCGTATTTATCCGTTATTATCGGCATAAACACGGATGCCAAAAAAACACCGATAGAATAGAATGTCTGCGTTAATTCGGCAAAACCTTCCTTGTCGCATATCAAGTCGAACTGGAAAAGAACGGAAAATAAAATGAAGAAATCACAAAATCTGTATGTACTTGAAAGAGGCTTTGGTACACATAACACAATGGGATCCAAAGATTTAAGACAACATTCATTTCCCTTGAATACACGGACATACACGAAAATTGTTTTCGATCGAGGTTAGAAAATAACAAAAACTTTAAATGTTTTGGAATTTCCAATAGAATTATAGTAAGATGGTTGGCAATGTTTAGAATTAAAAAAAAAATAAATTAAAGCGGACTACTGTTGGAACACGGGTTAATAAAACATTTTAGAACCTTTTATTTTAGTGTGAACAAAAAGTATACAATTTGTATATACAAGCACACATTATAACAATTATATTTACACAATATCTAGGGCCTTAAACCTTTGCGGTGGTGTAATAAATATCATAATTCTTCTTAAAATCATTTACATCTGTTGATAGCACTATATATTCTGGTAATCTATTCCATCGTCCCACCACTCTATTGGTAAAAAAAAATGTTCTGATATTCAATCTACTTCTGTTTGCTTCTACCGTATATGTGTGGGCTCTCACTCCCTTGTACCGGCTTCTAGTGAGAAATATATCAGGGTTTACTACTTCTAAACCACGCATAATTAAGTCTTCCCGATTTCTCCTATTTCCTAACGATGTTAATCCTAAAACTTTTAGCCTGTCATCATAACTCATACTTTTAATTCCGGTACTAACTTAGTTGCTCGACTCGGGACGTTTTTTAAAAATAGTTGTTATCCCTCTCCAAGTACGGTGACCAGGTCTGTGCTCAGTACTTTAGGTGTGGACGGACATACGTCTTATATTGTATGAGGAACAAGTTCTCGTCTATATATGAAAAGGTATGCTTAATCAGTCCTAGTACCATGTTAGCCTTCGCCGCAGCACTGTCAATATACCTGGAGAATGATAGTCTATCAGTTACTATGATACCAATATCATTTTCATCATTTACAATATCTAGTATATTTCCGTTCATACAGTAATCGTAACACGGATTTCTATTTCCTACGTGTAACACATCACATTATCTTCATTAAATGTTAATAACGATTCTCTTGACCAAAGCATTAATCTATCTAGGACCTCCCGTACTCTTAATTGGTCAAACGGCGACAAAGATGTGTGGTACAATTTGATATCATCTGCAAATATGTTACAATGTATAGATATTGTATCTATCAATCATTAATACATATTAAAAAAACAGTTCCAACTACGAGATAAAAGTTGCAGGAAAGAAATATAATCAATCTAAAGAATATTACCTCCGAAACAAAAGACATCGACCGGTCGAAGACATAACTGTAGCCATTGCCCCACGCTATCGTCTGGTTGGTACTATTCTTCAAGTTTTGAATTTCGATGTGACACTTTTGGTACTTAATCAAGAGGCTAGAATTGTCTTCATACCCGTAATCAACCAGTTGGGTTTCGTTCAGCTCTGCACATTTCACTTCGGGAAGGATGCCTGTAAAATAAAGAGAAGTGGTTACAACATAAATGAATTAAATTATAGATTATCAAGCTGTGTGCCGCGGTATAATAATGTGTCACAACTCGCAAATGTGCAGCGTAAATATTTTCAAATAAGCAAACATGTATTCCGAGCCGTGAACGTGTCCAGTACAGGTATTACGTCTGTCCCGTTTCCGTTTGAGTTGATCATCTCGTGGTTGTATTGCTAGATTGTATGAGATGAAATAAAAAGGGATGATGAGTACGTACAGTATCGACCATAAATAAGTACACCCCTATCGCATTTTTAATAGAAAGTTAATTGTCTTCTAAACCAAACATCGCCGTTTAATATGTCTACTTGAACATTACACAATCAAAATGGATATTATCAGGTATTATTTATGACCAAACTCTACAGCATTGAAAGTCTTTTGCCCAAGATACTTTTTTCTAACGTGATACACATTTTCGGATAGCAACATGTTCATATTTTTGGCACCAGAGATTCAATGCGGAAGACGGTAGACCAACGGTGTCAGGGAGACAACGGTAAGTTCCTATAGGACGCCGGTGGACACTGCCAAGACTGTCCTTTCTTTGGCAGGAATCGACTCCTAAAAAATTGTGACGATGGCCCGATCATTCCCTGAGGGTTAGAAAAACGACGTTCAATTATTGCTTTTATACATACATACATACAGTATCGCCCATAAATAAGTGCACCCATACACTATTTTATAGAAATTGTCTTCTAAACCAAACATAGCAGGATTGTATTATTTCTTGAGGAACATTACACATTCAAAACGGATATTATCAGGTATTATTTATGACCAAACTCTACAGCATTGAAACTGTCGCCAAAATTATTTTTTAGTAGTGGTGTACTCATCTTTAGAACGCAACATATTCATATTCTTGGCAGCAGCTTTTCAATGCTGTAGAGTTTGATCATAAATAATACCTGATACTATACGTTTTGATTGTGTAACGTTCTACTAGAAATAATAAAATCCTGCTATGTTTGGTTTAGAAGACAATTAACTTTCTATTAAAAGGTGGTAGAGGTGTACATATTTATGAGCAATACTGTATATCGGTATGCTGATATAAATGTTTCGTTCATTTATTACTGAACTATTTCATTTTACAGCTGATGTGACGCGTAAGTCAAATATATATTTTTAGTGTGACGTCATATAATAAAGTTTGAGAAACATAGAGAGATAAACATATTTTAGAAAAAGTCCAGCGATGTGCAACTAAGTTAGTACCGGAATGAAAAAGTACGAGTTATGAGGATAGGCTAAACGTTTTAGGATTAACATCGTTAGAAAATAGCAGCGGTTGGGTAGACTTAATATAAATGTTCAAGATTATGCGTGCTTTAGAAGTAGTAAACCCTGATGATTTTTTTATACTAGAAGGTATAGTAATAGGACTTTGGAATGGATTACCGAAATATGTAGTTCTATCAACAGATGCAAATGATTTTAAGAAGGATTATGATATTTATTACACCACCGCAAAGGTTTAGGCCCCTAGATATTGTGTGAATATGATTGTTATGATGTGTGCTTTTATATACACATTGTATACTGTTTTCACACAAAAATAAAATCTTCTAAAATGTTAAACTGTTATAAATGTTTTAATTAAATAAAGTTCATAAATAATGAAAGGTTGCCAAGTCTTACTACGCGCGTGGCCAGTTTGATTTGGCCGGGAGACGTGTCAACATTTTGCCTATAATAGAGGGAACAATTTGGAGTGGCTCTAGACAATGTTTTGCAAAACATTCTCGGATACCAGACTTGTCTTCAGATGCCCTGTTCTCGTTAGTGAGAGCATCAACAGGGAGAAAAGGGTTAATCATATTTGTGCCACAGTGCAGTTAATATTTAGTCTTTTGATAGCATGCCATTTTGTGGGTGATCAATTAAAAAATTGGAAACAAGAGGTGATAACTGAATACATTACTTCTCTCGCCTTTTGCTGGGCAATGATCATTAACAAAATGAAACGGTGAATGCTACCGGACACAAACTAAGGGACAATTTAGCATACACTTACATTAAAAATTGAAACCCACCACCCCCACTGAAAAGTTTTCTTTGGAGGCGTAACGAATATTTATCTCATCAGCGAATGAAAAGAGCTTGAAAAGCCCCGTTTCAAAAGATCGATCTGATGAGTTTGGCCTTTGGTCGACATTTTCAATATTTTCGATAATGACTTGGAAGCTTCGATGTTTTTGTTTTTTTAATAAAAATACAAAAAAATCAAATGGTTCGAACGATGGCCGATCGTACACATTTTTAAATTCGATATTTAAAGCTGAGCGCTCTTTTTCTTGGTATCATAAGCTCGATATCTAGGGCTGAGCACTATTTTACTTTGTTTCATAAGCACGATATGTAGAGCTGAGCGTTATTCTAACTTGTGCCATAGACTCGATATCGTACACATTAAATAGCTCTCGGCCTTAGATATCGAGCTCATGATACTAAGTAAAATATCACTCAGAACGAAATATCGAGCTTATGGTACAAGATAAAATAGCACCCAGCTCTAAATATCGTGCTCATGATACACAGTAAAAATGCTCAGCCCTAGATATCGAGCTCATGACACAAAGTAAAAATGCTCAGCTCTAAATATCGAGCTCATGATACAAAGTCAAATGGCGCTCAGCTCTAAATATCGAGCGTGTGATGCAAACTAGCGCTCAGCCCTAGATATTGAGCTTATGGTACAAAATAAAATAGCACTCTGCTCTAAACATCGGGCTTATGATACAGAGTAAAAATGCTCAGCTCTAGATATCGAACTCATGACACAAAGTAAAATAGTGCTCAACTGTAAATATCGAGATAACGTTTTGAAAGGGTTAAGCATAGTGAGATAGGGGGTGGATATAATGTAGAGTGAGAGAGAAACATAAACAGATTTGGTACGAAGATGAATTTGAACAAACTTGATGCAAATACTAAAACGGTTAGTGCACATAGTGATCGGTGCGTTCTGAAAGAATCCTCTTGGTTTCAGAACCGTAAAAAGATAGTCCACATCAATTGGAAGAGCTTTGATTTTTGCCGACATTTTCAATATTTCGATAATGACCTTGGAATCGTTGATGTTTTTGGTTTTTTAAAACAAATACAAAGAAAATCAAACCATAAAATCGCTGCTAGGCACAGAATTGCACCTTGCTGAAAGCGACTTGGTATTTTTAAAGCTCCAACCGTGATCATATCCCCGTAGATATGATTTTAAAAACAAAGAACCAGATAATAAAATAATTAAAAACATATAGAATAAAGATAAGTCACATATAAAATAAAGACAGGTCACTGAACTCGTAAGTCTGTATCCCATTTCTTTCACGTGACACTCGACATTAAAAACGAATAAAATAGTGCTAGACTGATATGCAATGGCAATCGCCTATAAGCCAATTTCGTCACAAATGAAAAACGTTTTGGAGCAACAGATATGTCGTTATCTCCGTTGCTTGTAATAATAAAGTTTGAGGCGTCACGAAAATGTTTCTCCCGTCACGAGAATGAAAAGAGTTTGAGAAGCACCGCTTCAAAAGATATTACACATCGATCTGATGAATTTTGCCTGTGGTCGACATTTTCAACGTTTCGATAATGACCTTGGACTTTCGATGTTCTTGCTTTTTTAAATAAAATACAAAGGAAATCAAACCATAAGATCGATGATTTAATTGAACCACAGACGATAGAAAAACTGTTCACAATATATTTCTAACAACATGTAAGTAGCAGACGGGCCTCATTGTTCTCCATGCAATGTGTGCAAGACAAATCCGATACACTTCAAGAGGTTCATGTAAATATCGTGGATCCAAATTCCGACAGTTTTAAAGGTGTATATATATGTTAAAATAAACTTTTGAAATGTAGCGGATTCTTTTAGCAATCACAGTATATGCAGTGGCGTTTCTGAAGTATGATGTATGCGTCTGCTGGCAAAACCGATCCGCTATTTCTAAGCACCAACTCTAATCACGTCCCTGGATATATAATTTTGAAAACCAAGGATAAAAGTGTAAAACATGAAAAATACTAAATGAACATAGTTACATGTGTGTCACTTTTACGCGACCTTCCATTTTGAGAAGTACTTTTCAAGCTCTGTTACACAATTTAATTTTCACTGGACGAAACTTAATGACATGTTATTACCTACATTTGCTTAACTCTTAAGTTCATATAAGAAAATTCGAATGGCAATATCAAGGTGAATAACTAGTAACCAAAGTTACTTCCCTTCCACTTTTTCTGTTTGGCCTTTGTAGATTATGAGAAAGCATTTGACTCAGTAGAACACACAGCAGTAAACTTACATACAAATTATCTAAAACATATACGAAAATGGCACAGCAATAATTAGACTACATAAAGATACAAACAAGATAAAGATAGCAAAAGGAGTAAGACTAGGGGATAAAATATCACCTAAACTATTCACTGCGAGCCTTGAGAGCATCTTTCGGAAAACTGATTGGGGGGGGGTAAACATAGATGGCGAATACTTAAACAACTTAAGATTTGACGATGACATTTCTATGACGTCGGAAGCATCCGACGAATTACCAAACATGCTAACCGATCTAAATTGGTAAAGTAAAAAGTAGACTTAAAGATGAACAGAACAAAGACAAAAGTAATGTTCAACGATAACGCTCCCAAAAAGGTCATAACGATAGAAGGTGAGATTCTAGAAGGGGTCGATGAATACATCTACCTAGGTCATTAGGCTATTCACAAAGGAGTTCATCTGTCAATTATGATTGGTATCACGCGGTTTATAACATTAAGAGTTAAATCTGTCAATACATTAACCAAGGGTTTGTCTAGGTTTTCCCCTATTTCCCCTTTTGGTTATTTCTTAAAGCAATCGACGCCACCCCCAAAATTAATCTTAATAAAACTAAAAGGACATTCTACTTACATTGTTTATGCAATGTAAACACTGTGCTTGATATTTTGCTGCCATATTCTCAATATTTGGGAGTTTTAGCCTTATGCCTCCTCACATGCATATATCAGTTCTACTTTTCTTTGCCAATATCTTATTGACTGCATCGAAGCCACATTCAACCAAATATGAAGTTGGAAAACTGTACTTCAGCCATTCCCCCACCGTGATTTGAACTCACGACCTAGTGATCGCTAGCACGGTGCCTTACTGACTGACCTACATTGACATGTCTTAGATATTGACGAAAATATATCATACACATTTGATGCTAACAAATACATATAGAAAAAAAAACAATTTTATAATGTTGTATTTATTATACATACGGTACAAACGTTGCAGTACTCCTCTTCAGTCGGAATAGAAGTAGGAGTTTAACCCAGCAGCAGCCAGTCTCGTCTTCAGTAGTATCTTGTGAATAGCCACAACCATTCAGGTTGTAATGCCAACTGCAGGTACAATATCATATTTTGCAAGAAGTTCACATTAGCTAAGAAGTGCATATAGCGCCGTAAGGTTGCTACATTACATCCATCCATCGACTGCAGTCAGTAAATGATTTTCCCGTCATGTTCAAATTGTTTACTGAATAATAAGCTCCTATGTAATCCTGTTACTAATGTGGCACTACAGGTGTTGCAAGGCTTCATTCGTATTCCCTCCTATTAATAGGTATTCCATATCTACTTTGTATTATGTAACATCTTTATTTATTTCTATGCAGCTTCGTTCCACAAATTCTATCATTCAGATCAAAAATGCGAACCAACCTGTCATTATATCTGTTTTCATAGTTTGCAAGGCAGAGGTGTGTACACCTTGTTCTCAAAATCGGGCTTTGAAAGTATATCAGTATGGGGGTTCCTTTATTTATTGATTTAATGCTGCACGGAAAACGAAGTTGAACTAACTCACGTGGCACATTTGGATTATTTTGTCAACATGAATTCCAAATCAGAATTTCATGTTTGAACAGTTCGACAGCTTGATCGCTATTTATATGAACACCGAACAGCTCCCAGAAAACGGACATTTATCGAGCTAGTCTTGCCCTGTGCCAGCTGGGCTTAGTAATTACCTGAAGGTGCCTCAATTGTTACAGCAATAGCTAAAAAGAACATTTGAAAATCTACAAAACAATACCGCAATTGAGTCTGGAAGCAGATCAATCATAGTTTAAATAATGTTTTACTTTCATTAGTTTAATGATTGATGTAACATTTGATATTGGAAGGTTAATTTCATTAGAAATACCTTCATCATTCTCATCGATTATTCATCTTTAACACTACGGCCTTAAGTATTCTATTATAGATGGTGTGTATTTATAATGGAAAATATGTTTAATGCGGTTTAACATACACTATCGAGAAATCTAGTTTTATTCAGTTTTACTTTGAGTTTGTCTTGACCCGAAAGTCCAAACACATTGTCAATCTGGTTTAAACTAGGGCTATTGTACACTGAAACTACTAACATCTCAACATTCATCTCAGAAACGTTCTACAGTTATGCGAAATGGGTGTTGTTGTTGTATTCTTTGTTTACTTTTGTATTTCCTTGTGTTGAATTGATTAGATTTGCACGTCTACATTTGTGCAGCTCTTGTGGAATGTTTACATTTCACGTTCAAAGGGTTAATGGTGCTTTTTGTATCAATTCTAGAATGAGTGTATATAACATTGTAAAACGTTGCCCGTGTGCTCTCGTGTATTAGACTTTCAGTTTTATCTGTTGGGAGTAAAAAAAAGAAAAGAAAAATTAAATAATAATACAATAAGAAAAGTCAAATGACAGTAATGTAAACCGATGAAGCGAGACATCAAGAGAAAGTCAAGTATGAAATCAATGATACAAAGGAAGAAGAAAAGGTAAGCTGGCGAGAATTAACGCAGGGAGGATGAGCGATAAAAAAAAGGAAGCAGGAATAAAAAAAGACACTGAGAGATACGTATTAAAAAGGGTATTAATGAAGATCTAGAAGAATAGAAAAGAATCCATTGGGAAAAAGAAAACTGAAAAGAAAGAGTGATAAGTAAAATGTCAACCAAACAAATAATAACGCAAACAAAAACGAAAGTAAAGTTGTAATCGTAGATAGAAGAAACTGCAGGGGGAACCGGGGCTCTGGGGTGCAATATATCAGGAGACACTTGAAATATCCTTTTAAATAATCTAAATCATCTAAAATAATTATCTAGAAAGATCTAACATCTAATCTAAGAAGAAATTGATAGAATAAAATACTTTCATGTGAGAAAGAAAATGAAAGCAGCCATAAAACAAGATTAGAGTTAAGACAAAGTAAAGGAACTAACTTATTAAATGAACAGGAAAAGAAAAGGTTTAAACACTAATGTTCGGAATTTAAGGCTGACAAAATAAAGGCTTTAGATGTAAAGGCTAAATACTTGAAGGCGATTTGAAGATGGAAAGATAGCCTGCTGAAGGTTTCGGATAACGATGTAAGCAAGAGAAGAAGAAGGCTAAACAGTGATAACGGTTGAAAGCTACACAATAAAACCAGAGAGATGAAGACTGGGAAATGAATATCGAATTGAAGGTTTAACATATTAAAGCTGAAATAATAAAAGCAGACAAGTTGAAGCGTAATAATCAATATGTGAATGTGGAGTAGTGCATATATTAAGGCTGATAAATGAAGGCTGTGAAGCTGACGGCAAAACAGGCTGAAGAGTTAGAATCAGACAAATGAAGAGTTGAAGGCCGAACAATGAAGCCTGAAGAACGTAATGCAGGCAGCTGAAGGCTAAGAAAACTGAAGAACGAATGCTGAACATTTTTTAAATGAACGAGTGGAAGATGTAAACATGAAAGCGTATAAGATGAAGGTTTACCAGTTGAAGGCTGAAAATAGGAAGGCTAAAAAATGAAGACAATAGTAAACGCTGATAATTTCTCAACATAATCCCCTTCCTTATCATTGCACTTAACCCAATGTTTCTCCATTCATCACATAGATCGGACATTATACCGTACACGTTTCACTTCAAAATCCAGCTGTGTCAGGCTACGGAAGTATATATGTGCGCGTGTTTGTGTACATGTGTGTGTGTTGTTAACACATGTCTTTTTGAATTTGAAAACATGGCATTTATTTTAACTCGAACACCGACTTCTTGCACAGGTGGGAAACGTGTAACTATCTCCGCCTTGTGTAAGGCCACTATATGCATGGTGTGTGTATTTCCACATAGACGTAGATTAAGCTAATGGATGTCTATTAGCTGATGAAGCAAATTGCATTTTAAAACACAATATTAATACGCGGAGTATAAATCCATGAGATTATTTTAATATTTCTTATGATCGTAACTGTACAAGATTTCATGTTTCTGTGTACGGATGTTATCCTTTAGAAGATTTACAAGAGTCGAGCAATGAAATAATCTCTCTGTTCCAAGTCATGTAACATACAGCGGAATATTGGAGAGAAGAAATAGTACAACGTTCTCAGGAGAACAGCAATGCAGTCAACGTATGACAAATAGTAATCCGAGACATTAATCAGGAGAGGCAACACCTCTGTGTCCAGACAAATATAGAAAGCTTTGCATAAATCTCTTCAGCGAATGGCCAGCGATAACACCTGCGTATCTTGCTAATACCCTCAGGATGTAGTTCGGCACTCAAAGAGATCAGATTCGTTTTCTGAAGACCAATCAGTTGACAGCTAACCGAGAGGAAACTATTGCAACAAAAGTTATTCCTATAAGTTCTCACTAACATCAGCTGGAAAAATGAAACTTAAAAAAGAAAAACATTGAAAAAGAGTTTACTATAGGAATACATTGAAAATCAAAACGATAGTAATTATCAGTAGTTAGGACCTAGTGCAATTATTACTCATGTGTGTGTATCTGTGTGTGTGTGCGCGTGTATATGTGCTGAAGGTAGCGACACCATATGATTGATAAATGATATCAGTATAATCCATTAACGTGATAGCAAGCTACTTGTAAATATATACGTATGGCACAATTATGTCATGAGTAACTCTTGGTTAATTCAGAAACGCATGACATTACTTAAATACAAATCTTTTTAAGAAACATAACAATGCTGATACAAAGATCATTAAATTTAGCTTTTACAATTCTGCCGCGATTTCCTTATTGAATGATGTAGGATTAAACATGAACTTCCTCCGTAACATGTTGCTACCTTTGAACAAAGCGAGTTAGGGTAGTGCACTACGGCCTTTCAACAATACATGGAATATTAAAAAGAAACGATTGGATCAATTTATATATACTTCAATGTAGACTTGATATTAGTCTAATTAGCTCATGGTCAAATATCTAAACTTAAAATTATTTTATTCCACTGGGCATATATGTGGTGTTTTACAACAGGGGTCAAACGTGAATGAATTACTTTTCTCCCCTCACAGATTAAAAATGAAGGGGACATTTTCTATCTTTCAAGGGATCAAAAGTGATGGGATACTAGTTTCCTTCGTTTGAGGGCTCAAAAGTAAAGTCTGAAAACGTTATTCTTTGTTAACCCCTTAAATATTTAACCTGGCGCAGACGAATACTTCAGCTAATATATATAATACATAAATAAATACATATATATGCATGTATGAATTTACCTACACACATATATGTGTGTGTAAGAGATGTATTCGAGTATGAAAGAGACAAATAATTGGTTTTAGATTTCAGTTGTCAAATATGTGTCTTTTTTCATCCTCCCCTTCCTGTGTGCTTAATTCATACACACATCCTTTCATACCACCACCCCATAGATCAGAGTAGAATTTGCTTTTAGAAGTGTACTCAATTGAATAATTATCTGACCGCCCAGACACAACGCTCTTGAAACACGCTATTAGGAAATACAAAAGAAAATAGTGTGATACGTGAGCGTGTATTGAAGTGATTCAATAGCAATGAACAATTGTTATCATACGTAATCAGCTCTCAAACGGGAGGACAGTTTGCATTGTCGGATGCCACCAATTCTTTCTCACTCTTCAGAAATAAGATGGGATGGTTGACAAACTGTTATCATTAATCAGGCAAACAAAAATATATATGGATATAGCCGGCTTTGTATCAATACAGTATATCATTTTGGAAGTTTGTGTATTGTTAGGGGACGTTATTCAATTTTATAAGAGCGTATGGGTGTTCTGCACAGAGTGAAAATCTGCATGCTATTAGAATTTAATATATTTCTTATTCAATATACATTTCACTTTTCATGATTGTAATTTGTAAAATGTATACGAAGTATAGGCTCTCGTTTTGAAAAGACAAACATGTAGATGTAATATGGATCAGGGCGTCTACATTGGCGCAATAGCACAATTGACTCGCGGATCAAGGTGCTAGTGCAGTGAATCAGATCCCCACTAGCTTTTCCATCAGTGTAGCCTTGGGCGAGAGAAAAATATATTTAGTAAATAGGTATATGATGCAAATTATTGCGTAACATTCACGTCGTCAGCGTCGTGTTTTTATAGGAAGGTTCTACTTTTGAATATTGGTGGGGAGAATAGAAATGACCACTGTGAAGTGTCTAACTTTATACAAGGAAGCTGTGTCTACGGTCAAATTAATTATTTACAGAATATAAACATCTATGAAATTGAAAGACCTCAGAGAGAACGTCATAATTGCTATCAATGAACCGCTATTTTAATCTTTGGATTTAAACCAAATGAAGACCGTTCACAGAAATAATACCGGCAAAATATCGAAGCCATTCAACATTAACATCAATATTTCTGTTTCTTTCTAACGGATTCATGTCTCAGCCTCGGGTTTACTGACTGAACACTATGTGTTTGCCAATACAATTCGGCTCTATTCAACTTTAATTTCACGGTAGTTTAAGTTTTGATTCACTCAAAGAAAAGCAAATTAATTTGAAATGTAAGCTTAAAGCAGGGCGTCAGAAATTAAATTCTGTCCACGAAAAATGTGTTTCTCCTTCCATTAGGTTATTTGCTATTTGAATTCCTCTGTGGGTAACTGAATAGACACGTAAAGATATTTTGATACATAACAGGCTTACAATAAAGAAAAGCACTAAGGACACATGCTGCCAACATTAAGCTTAACATGCGACTATAAACACAAACACATGGACACTGTATGGCATTAGATA
>VCCN01000325.1:1656593-1667864 GCA_006491835.1 Architeuthis dux | reverse complement strand
ATAAGTTGATACACGGCAAATATGAGCTGCCGGCGTTTGTGTTTGAATATCTTCAAGGCCTTCAAGTTTAACATGACGTTTCTTTCTGCGTTGGCTAGGGAAATCAATTCTGGAAATGCATATGAACGCACCTAGGCAAAACAAAGGTTTCGTTATAATCAACCGACTTGATGAGCCATTCATATTCTCACAGACCCGTCATTAACGTACGAACCTTGTAAGATGACCAGCATGAATGAGTGAACGGATACTGGGAAATTACAGCTGAAGATCAAAGAATATGCAGGATGTTTGAATATTTCCTTAAGAATGTCCACTTTAATTATATGATGTGTGGCTGAAAGTGCTTGTTCACGCCCCTTTTGTCTCTCTTAAAGGTTACTCAAACTGGACAGTGCAGTATTCAAAATATAAGCAACCTTGTTCAAAACCCATAGATCTTATTCGAAATATACGTAAGTCAATTCAAAGCTTAAGTACTTTTATTCAACCTTCTTTCTTTCATTTCGAAGGTTTAGGAGTTAATAATCCAGTATATGATCGATGCATCCCAAAGGGTGATGAAACCAATGATAAACGGCCACCTTTGTCCTGAGTGTTGTGATGATAAATAAAGACGGACATCATTTTACAAAGCACCGATACGCAACACAGGATGTAAATAACAGTCGATTTCATACAGTTCTCATGATGTTTTGCTATAAAAGTACTTTCCATCAGATTTTCCAAATATAAGTATTTGAGACAAACCCAAACGAGCTAAGAAAGATAAGTGAAACACTTGGGTTAGTATATCATTACAGAATTCGAAAATCGTATCACCAAAAACTTTCTTATTTTATTTTTCTATGCGATCATGATTTATATGATATCACCACGACGCAAGAGAACATCTTTTACCGTGAAAATATTGAAAATAATGTAAGGAATAATTGTTCAAGGACAGCATAACATAAACGATGAAATACAACACATTCTCAATTTATTAAGCACTATTCCTGAGTTTAAGTAGGATTCACCAAGAACTTTTGAGAATTCCAATCTCGATATGAGTGGATATATCTCTACAAAACAGAGCGATGAATAGTTTTGTAAATCTTTCTATATGATACATTATAGAAATTGTTAAAAGAAGACGGTGGTTACTTTTGTTATGCCATGGCTTACGGTATTTAACTCTTACACTCGTATGAAAATAAATCAAATCTTGAGTAATGGTACGGTATTTATAAAGTTGTATAAAAGTACTTAAGCTTTCAATAAAAAAAGTATGCTTTGAATAAAGCTACATATGAGTTGAATAAACGGTGGCTTGTTTCCGACTATGTTAAGTTTAATAAAACCAATATCAATTAAGTATCTTATCAGATACTCCTCTGAACTAATACCCTTAGGAATGTCGTGAATTCTCCTTTCTGTCATATTGTTAGATATGTTAATGGAAATCTCGTCAATGATATGTCATGATGATTGACAGAGAGAAGAGTGTTTTAGCACTTGAGGAAACCACTGCCCCATAATCACTTTAACAGTCCTAGGCACTAGCTGCAAAAGCCTCCTGCCAAGCTTGACACGGGCCATTAATGAGAAAGAATGAATTAGGCTCGTCAAAAGGTTTCCATCATTTGTCTCTAAATATTATTATTCATATCATCCTTATTCTGTCATCGAATAACTTTCACTGGCAAATACAGCTGCATGGATGAAACAAACAAAAGTCTTGGTGTGACTATTACGTCAAATGTTTACGGAATTATTATATGGTTTCTTGCGTCGAATACAAACCGAGGACTACAGTTGTCAAGCAGGTTGCTTTCCTTGCCCACAGAAATTGTTCCAATAAGTCATTCAAACGTACCAGTTGCTCTCAGTAATTCGTAATAAATAATTTCCATTGAACCACTCCAAACACAAAAACGAATTTATTTTCCATACTAGATATCATTTAGTTTGAAATGCTTTGAAAACTTTGGATTGTCATAATGAATCCAGTTATGATTGTCAGTTATTATCGTTGGAAAATATTTTCTCTGTTGAGCAAGAAAAAAGTTAATACATGTGAAACCCTTGCTCCGAGCTTTAGCATGTTTCCTACGTCTTGTGAATTGCATAAAACAAGACTGAATGTACAAGCAATACAAATATTTTAAAGTGTAAATGCACTTCTAAGATTGACTAAACATTTTGCAAAAGATGGTGCAGACAACATTCGCATACACGTAATAGAATTGACAACATAACCAGTGCAAATACGGAGAATGAATAAGATACCCCAAACGCTGACTAATCTTTAATATTTCACGTTACAGTGACCGGTATTGTAGCATAGTCAATATAAATTAATGTCGTAATAGACCTTTCTTAATGTCGATGTTCTCCATGTAGAAATCAGCTTCAATCGTCTCACTGTTCTTCTTTTACATGAGTTTCTCCCGATGAAAGGCGCTGCACAATTCATTTGTGCAGATTAAGGGACTAGCCCCCAAGACTCACAGAACAGATGTATCCCAACGGAATATCGTTCATTACCGATCATTCAGTATTTGCTGAACTCCTTCGAGAGGTACACACGTCAATGGTTTCTGATCCTGTTTAGATACATGGAACAAAAGGATGATTCATTAAGCTACTTTTGTGGTATCTTAAAGGCGTACTATTCTCCTCCATAAGTCTATCCATTCTGTCCTGTTTATGTGGCATTTTTCATATCATTGTGTATCTCCTTCTGAATCAGCGATCAAACATGTTTTTACTTTTATGGCTGACGATCTCGAGATTTTTTAATTAGTATAGCCTTATTGATTTCTAACAATTGAATGCCCGTTCTAAAACGAACAACCGTATCTGCAATTTATAGAAATAGCTAGCATTATTATAATGGCGCTGCAGTCAAGGTAAATTCAGCTGCAATCCTTACGACATCTTCTTCTCAACACATTCACAATTCATGTCAAATATGTTAACCATTACTTATACTGTTAACAGTGTACCTTAATGCACATGTGAAGTATACTATATTTACAAGTAGTAACCCCCGCCCTCTCTCTCTCTCTCTCTCTCTCTCTCTCTCTTTCTCTCTCTAATTACACCAAGGCCGTGCAGCCGGATATTTAAAAGGGCTGGACATTATTCAGACTGACCTAGTATACTAATGATAACATGAATATAGAAACCATGTGCTGAACCCGATTCTTAGGCATCCAGGTAACCAATTATATAAGGTATATAGTGAGGTGATAGTTAGACCCACATATGTGAAGTCAATTCCAAAAGAAGCCATCAAGGCAATATTTACATTTTTTCTCTACTAATTATGCAAATCGCATTATTTCATTTGCTAAAATTGTAAAATAGATTAACTAAATGATAATATATTTAAAGAGTAAAAGACATTGAAACTTAGTTGTTCTTATACTGGGAAAGATCTTATCTGGAAGGAATCTGTTTTAAGAAATGAAATCTACGCTAATGGAATTTCCAAGGGAATTCGAAACTTATTCAATGAAACTAGGCTATCTCTATTTAAAAATAGAAAACGTGTTGGGTCTAGCATACGAATCTTTGAAGTATACTGTACTGTTTCTGCTTCAATCATGGTGCCATGTCAGTGACGAATGTTTTGTCAGAAAACTGGCAATGGGACAAGGAGATGTTGATTCATGTCTTGTCCCAAAGTCATTAGTGCGAAGTGAATATAAACAGCCGAAATCTGACCCGTGTGTGTTTGGACCAAAGGCCAAGACAACAAAGAACACGTGAAAAAGAATAAACATAGGAGCTGAGAGTCAGAGGGCACATATTTATATAAACATTCTTGGATGAACCGAAATGTTGCACCGCTCGAGAAAAACATCAAAATAGTCCATTTCCAGTGAGTTTCTGAACAACACGCATGGAAGTCAATTGTGTATGTGTAAAGGTAACCCAGTCTTTAGTCTCTTCTCCAAAACTGCCTGTTCGCGGCCATTATCTATACGGGGGGAGCGAAACGCTCGCGGGAGTAGCATTTCAGCTTTAACCTGTCTCTGGTAACAGGTCCCTTCTCCAGTCTCCATATAACTCCACAATAACCATAAACATACCTTGTATTCGAGGTCAGAGACAGTCCCGTTCTCAGCGTTTTGTCCTTTTACGCAAGGCTGATCTTGGGATTATGTTATTGAATATTCAACTATTTCACTAGCGTATTTAGAACAAATTTCATTTTTAATTTCCTCTCTAGACAGTTTTATATTTCCCGTAAATCTTTGCAATCATTTTCTAATCGTAAAGCCGGCAAAGTTACACAAAAGTGAGGCACTGTTGCGTGTTGTTATTCGACATTGCCATATAGCATTCATAAACATCGCATATGTTATAGACTCTATAGACAATTCTTCAAAATACTTTAGTTACCTCTGCCAACTTGGACAGAAGTCATGCATTCACCCATGTTTGTCTGTATAATTGTTTGTTTATATGTATGTTTGTCCACACATTATCTCCAATAGTTCTCAATGAATTTCAATGGGATTTCCCTTAAGGGTGGACCATTAGTCAAGGAGTACTTGATTAAATCTTGGGAGGATGAAGTATTTGTTCGATTGTGTTTATATTACATATCAGGCTTTTAGGATTTAATAACACACTAACAACGGGTTTCTCAGTCGAAGTGGAGAAGCAAGTGTTGAAATGAATCAATGTTCGAGAGGATGTCTCTAATGGATAAGTATTGTAAGCTTTTGTCACGGAAATGCCTGAGATCTGCCGCATGATTTTTCAGCTTTTAATGGCAATGCAGTTGGCAGTGTAATGCACTTTCTGTGTGCTTTCATGTGTCTGCTGAAATCGTACGGATCTGCTACCAGACATGACGTGAGTTCTAATAAACACATTGGGAAATGTTTTTGCCAATGAATAACAGAAAACCTTTTTGTCACACAAGTGTCGAATAATTTTAAGAGCAGAGCTATAAGCAGGACTAAGCAAGAGTACGAATAATAATGTATTCCCATTGGGGTTGAACATTGAATAGTGTTGAGTTTGTCAAGCTTGTCTCGCAGTAGATTACACATGTGGCGCTGTGCTACGCTTAGAAATTGGGCAGCCCAACCGTCGAGTATTCGTCTAATGAGTTTGCTCCTTGACTGGTGCCCAGCATGTGTTGTATTGTGTCCCACTAAACGTAGCGCAATAATTGGGTCGCCTCACCGTCGGGTAGTAGATAGAAAGCTGGTATCGCATAACACTACGACTGTAGTGAGTTCGATTCTTAATGAGTGCTCATCAATGTTTGGCCTCATACTGCACAAGCCTAATCGTGGCAGTTGGGTCACTCTACCGCCTGTTGGTAGTTCGAAAGCTAATTTCACAGATCTTACTACACTTGAGGGTGTGTACTGCACTAGGATAAACCGAAAGGTGCCTCGCTGTAGGGTAGTGGATATAGACTTATTTTGCAGATCATTCCTTCCGTAATTAATTCGATCGTGATAGGGTAACACCCACACCGATGGCCGTATATTAGACCAAGCTATGATTATTAATCAGAGCCCCCCACCGTAAAGTAATAGTTAGTAAACAAGTTCCGCAGACAATTAGTATAGTAATGAGCACGGAGTGCCCTAGGATTATCGCCTCATACTAAGTATGGCTCAATACTAAGCTGATATTAGTAAGTGAGGCGCCTTGCCATAAGTTGGTAGTCGTAACACAAACATTTACTTATATAAATCCCGATTAGATATGGATCAATAGAATGAAAATAAAACATTTCAATATTGATCAACGACAACAAAAGCCGTACAAACATGTATGCACAGTTCGGTTATACAATAGGTACTTTTCTAGAGCAATATGGGAGTAAGGCAATCGGTATACACGAAGGAGGTTTAATATGCAAATGACACAAAGGAAAGGAAACAGTTACTTTTAATTTGACGTTCCTTAAAAGACATCTCTATAAAAAGGTAACGTCTAAAATGGATATCAAATTCAAGAAATTTAAAAGGTGCGTTCCTTTTAAATTGTAATTTAACCCAGACAAGCTTTCTATGGGGCTTATACATCTGTAATCTCTCGGGAAATAGTCAGTATTTCAGTTTTTGTGTGAGTCCTGAGTTATTATTTAAAATAGAGGAATACTTACATAAAACAGCATAATAGTTTTTAGTTCAAGTTATAGATATATGTAAATCTTATCATTTATAAATTCGCCTCTTATACTTTAGCCTGATTTGGCATACGGCACATTTGGGCCATACACTCGCCATTTACTTTCTGCAATTCCATCTCATATAATTAACAAACGTAAATTTCAAGTCGTATGAATATGCAAGGATTGCTCCGTTGTCAGCTGCTCAAATTAGCTCTTAATGATGTTATTCAGGGGAAAAATATACGACTCTCCACTGAATGACACAATCTGTTGTCCTTTATCTGCTTCCTAGATGACAGCGGCGCCATTAAGGCTCTTGAATATCTATCTCATGAAACTGTCAGCTGGGAAGTATTCAGGTTATATGTTGTGACCTCACCATAGAACCTGAATACTTTGAAGAGTTCATTTTTCTGTAGAGCTCGTCATCTATGCGCCCACACGCCTATGTGCTAAATGTCAAGCTAACAAACGATACCCTCCATAATGGCGAACATATCAACCAGACTGGCCAAATATTGAATCAAATTGAAACAAATCTGTTTACATCCATTTCCTCTTTAGACGATTCAAAATCCGTCAAGTTGATATTTAACGATCTTACCTTAAAACAACGTTCTGTGACTACAGAAGTCGGTTGTCGGAGAGACCTGCTTACACTATCCAGACATATCGTGTCCAGGGGACATTTGCATTTCTGCAGGGGTACACCAGGATCTGGGAGTATAACCATTGTGTGTGGCAGAAGCACGGCACCTGCCGACTCTCTTCCGTGTGTCAGCCACATCTTTTGTTTGTCGGGAGAGAAGCGAATTTGCGTTTTTATTGTTTCCAGAACTCGTACATGAAAGAGGAATTATAAATGGTCAGAAATTAATGCAAACATTACTAACATATTAAGGCTAATATACTTATAATTATCTTGGGAATCTTCTACTGTAAAATATCACGGCGTGGGAGTTTAATTAACATTACCCGTGTTACATAAACTACTATTATAGAAAATAAGGTACAACCTTATTATAATCAAAATCCGCTTTAAATCCTAAGTTGTAAAATGGTTTGCTTTAATTCTATTCACCTTTTAACGACCTATGTATTCTGATAAATGTGTAATATTCAGAGATAAATCGGATATTGTGTTAATATTGACATTTCCATCATGTAGGCGTTCCAGTCTCTTACTGGAGTGTGAATTGCTTTTGCTGACAACTTAAGACCTGCCAAGGGACATAATCCGAATGAAACCGTATTAATCAAAAGAATTAAAATGGAATATTTTGATCTAATTACTTGTGGCATTGTCTTTTAATGTCCTTACTGTTCTCCTCACGAGAGAAGTCGGAAATCAAATCATATTCATTGAATTCTCTAGTCTTAATATATTTGCTTCTTTCGTAAAGAACATCAAAATCAGTTAATCAAAACGTCAAATCAAACGGAATTAATTGTTTAACAACAGCAGAACGATCAGCCTCGGGAAGCTATCTATTCCAATTTCCTTGTGAGATACCTGCAACTTTTTCTTCAACGCCAACGAAAGCACCCAGTTTGACTTATATGCATATACACTATACACTCGCTCGTTTGTATATACATAGTGCACGAGGTTTTTTAGAAACCGTTAACCAAAACGGTCAGCATAGCTTTCTATAGGGTTCGGGTTGGTCAGGCTGGCTGGATATGTATGCATGTATTTATCACGCGAACAGGCCGCATCAGTGGAGCTAGAGGGCTGAACATTTCATCATTTACTCCTTATGTCTAGTAAAAACCGTTTTCTCTTTAAATCCCCCATAACGGGTTTTGAGTTGGGGTGTAATTTACAATGTAAGTTCATGTTAAATAATTTACAATGTAAGTTCATGTTAAGTTGATTCCTTACTTTGTGTCCAGCAGCATTCATGCTTGTTCTTTCTGAAAATTCAGACTGTTTAATGAACACTGCACAACAAAAGGCAAGATAAGTAACACATTCATTGAGCACCCCTTTTTGCAATGTTCTGATTGATCCCCGCCCCCCAAACAGTAAGCTGCCAAAAGACGTTGGCCATATGCGGGTTTCTATTGAGTGACTAACCGTACCTGTTTAACATTAGCTTTGGGTGGTTCGGGTGACGGAAATTATTGAAAAGTGTTTTGTACATATTCTTTTAAATTTTAGATGAAGCAATTTCACTAATATTACTAGCTTTACTACATCTTATTGTCGCTTTTTATTGAAACACGTTGGGTCGATAGACACTTCGACCACAAAATCAGACAATCCGAAATCGGAAAATAGAAAATGTAGTTTCCAACTTGCATTGCACACCTCGGGATACTGTCTTTCATGTGCGTTGCCTTAACCGCTTCGATTACAGAAGCGTCGATTATTAAGTGGGACGGAAATGTTCCGTAGCCAAAGTGGATACGATGACATCCAGGAAAAGGTGTGATTCCGAGTGTGAAGCACATCCTATGAGAAGCAACTTTTGTATTCCCGAAATCTGGCTGGTTGTTCTGGCATTCGAAACATGTAATAAGCCTGGCTATTGCAGGGTAAATATTCACTCCTACTTCTAATCCGACTGAAGATGATTACTGCAACTGTTGTATTGTATATATAATAGATTCATATATTGTCAGTTTAGCTCTGTCGGTGAGAGAGCCGGCAACCTGTCACTTGGTTATGATTTCAAATCACGGTAGGGAAATGTTTATTCTATAAATGTATTTATTTATTAGAATGAAATAAGGTGTAAGACTTGTCAATTTAGATCAGTCGGTAAGAGAGCAGCCCAGTTGGTCGCGATTTCAAATCATACTAGGGGAATGTTAACTTTACATATCATTTTGGTTTATCGTGACGGCACAGACATACAGTGAAGAGTTTACTCCCTAAATATGGTGAGAATTGTTCTGGTTCTTGTTACAGTAGAAAAACAAAGTCAATATAATTGTTGTAAATAGTCCAGCTCTTTGCTGTCGAATGGTCCTTGCAACCGTAAAAAACATTATGTCTATGTATAATTGATTACATTCAGTTAAAGTATGACACCAATTACGCTGCTCAAAGACGGTTGTGTTCAACACTGACAGGTAAATGTTTATTTTAATGCTAATGCGCGTCCAGTGTATGTTATTCCAAAGCTATGTTTATGTTGATATTGCAATCTCGAATCCGTATTGCTTCTGTTTGAATATCTATATCTCATTATCACGTAACCTTCTACAACTTTGTTATTTTGGTCCGTAAATCACACCACGTCTCTTAATCAAGCCTAATTATTAAGCGGAAAAAAGAACAGTGAAAAAAATCTTTGTTAAAGACTGTCAAGTCTAGCAGACTACGTGATCAAACTAATATTGTTCACCGTTAAAAGCTCATACAGCAATTATGATTACAAGTTTATAATGATTCGTGTCTACGACTTTCAAGGTGTATTCATTTTTAGCTAATGCACAGATCAGTACCTCTACCTTTACTTAATAGGCTTCTAATTACGACTGACTTAGATTACAGACCGCCCCTCTCACATCAAAGTAGTTATCTCGGGATTTGTATAATGGCTGTCTGGTTGCCTTGTCCGGTGTCATGTCACCAGGAGATGATTAGAAAAGCACATACTCAAGACACAGGAAGTGACGTTGTGCTGCTGCATGGTTAGAAGTGTGCTACTGTAAATACCAGCTTCACGGTTCGATCCCTATGTGTGGTTACGATTGAGTAACCCGCCCAGCTATATGTAGAAAATAATTAAAAATATAACCGACTTCTTTGCTAAGGTATGCAGGAAATCAAGGAAGCCAATTCAACCACTCTATGTGGTTTATTCGGACAGGAAGAGACAATCTTAAAAACACAGGGACACAAGAACCAGTCGGTATGCTTATGTGAGTGGATGCACATGTTCCCCCGGAAAGGGACTCCACATTCCAGAACACAACACACACCCGGAGAAGGCTGGAGATTACACGACCAAAACGTTTTGAAAAACACTAAAACATGACGAGGACATTAGTCCGAATAAATTTGTTTGATTTACAAGAAATCTAACTTTCTATTAAAACAATGTGGTAGTGGTGTACTCAGTTATGGGCGACAATGTATAATTCCTTCGAATGGCAGCAGCCCGTGAGTAATTCAAGCAACTTGTAACTCACACATATCATATACGACCAGTTAATCCACAGAAATATACCTATAGTAGTGACGAATAAAATCAACGTTGCACCTATGAATTAGAATATTAGAGCTTGTGTAATGTATCTGATTATAAGTATCAGAAGCAACCCGTAAAATAAGTACAATATTTAGTGAATGTAGTTACCATATTGCTCTTTTCAGCAAAATTAAACTTACACATATCATTTACAACTAGATAATTCCCAGACAAGTATACCAACAGTAGTGACGAGTTAAATCAACAGTTGAAATTGTGAGCTTGTCCAGTACAAATTTAATCGTTGATTATAAGTAGCAAAATATGCTTGTGAAATATATACAGCATTATGTGAACGTTATTTTAGTGGTCGTCCTGATCAAAATGTGTTCAGGGTTTTTTCAAAAGGACATGCTTCATTCAAAGATGTGCCTCGCAAAGCACGACCAATAAGCAATGATGATGACGAAATGAGGAGTTGTGTTGAATCTTATCAGTTCCAAACGTGTCAGTGTTGTGCATTAACATTCAACATTCGTATCTTCTATTATTTTCCTGATTGTATTTGTGTTGTTTTCATTTCTACCATGTTATGAAGATACTGCCGAAATTGTGCAGTAAATAAGAAATCATGAACTAAACAAAAAGAAGAAAGATAAAAGCATGCTATTGAAAACGAATATAGGCGTATTTATTAGCTAAAAAATATTCCATGAAGTGTAATTCTGAGAAACCATTTAGTTTCTTTCTTTCAAACGAGATTTTCTTCCACATCAGCAATGTAATATTCGGCCCCGAAGAAGGAAGGTAATGTTTTTTTAAGGGAAAACATAGCGTCTTTAACGCTGGTAAATAACATGTGTTGTAAAAGAGTATCATCAATACGATTATTCCGGGTGGGGAGAGTGATACATATTCAGCAGTTAAGAGGAGAGAGAAAACTTAAATGAGAGATATAAGTGCCAAATGGGATGGAGAGAGAGAGAGAGA
>VCCN01000325.1:1542429-1552674 GCA_006491835.1 Architeuthis dux | reverse complement strand
TTATTGTCCCATGGGCATCAATGGTTAGCCTTTTCCCCATCTAGTGTCTCCCCTTGCTAGGTGACCATCCCATCTACAGTTCTGCTGCTTAATTATGTGTATAATATCCATCACTCTAGTCCTTCCTCTGATCCATGTTGTTCTTGTTCTATCTCTTAGTTGTTCGTAGAATTGCTCTTCCCATGGCACTCTGTGCTATTCTAAGTTTTCAGCTCGTATTGTTAATTTCCATGTTTCGCGTCCGTAGGTCATGGCTGGATGTATGCAACAGTTGTATACGTTACGCTTTCCAACCTACCGGTGCGGGTCGTTTTATTTCGCTTCCATGGTCTTTCTCCTTTATTACCTGTCCTAAGTATGTGTATTCATCAACCTTTTCTAGAGCCTCAACTTCTATCTTTATTTCCTTTTTGTGGAATATATCGTTGAACATTACGTCTGTCTTTGTTCTGTTCATCGTCAAGCCTATTCTACTCTATTTAGATCAGTTAACATGTTTTGTAATTCTTCGGATGCTTCCCATGGCATGGATATGTCATCGGCGAAACCTAAGTGGTTTAAGTATTCTTCATCTATGTTCATTCACATTCCCTCCCAATCAGTCTTCCGAAATATGCTTTAAAGGCTCCCTGTAAATAGTTTAGGTGATAATGTATCCCGTTGTCTTACTCCTTTTACTCCTTTTGCTATCTTTATCGTATGCGTGTTTCTATGTGGTCTAATCATTGCAATGTCATTTTCGAATATGCCTTGGATAATGTGTATGTAATTCTCGTTAGCACCTTGTTGTCGCATTGAGTTGAAGACTGCCGTGTGTTCTACCGAGTCAAATGCTTTCTCATAATCTAGAAAAACACGTGTTGTATTCTAAGGACGTTTCAATTAGTTGATTCATTGCATGTAGGTGATCTATTGGTGAGTAGCCGCTTCTGAAACCTGCCTGCGCGCGTGGTTGATGTTCGTATAGAGCGCCTGTTAATCTGTTTGTGAATATGTTTGTGAACCGTTTATATATGTCGGGTAATGGTGTAATAGGGCGGTAGTTGCCAATGTTGTGCGTATGCCATACTATTCCTAGACATACATGTTTAAAAACGTTTCTTTCTCTTATGCATTGTGTGAATAATTGTGCTAGTCCTTAGTGCAAGTTCTCACCCGCATCATGTAGAAGGTCTGTCGGTATGCCATTCTCGTCTGAGTGTTACCGAGTTTCATATTTCGTAGTGCAAATAACACTGTTATTTCTGGGATATCGCTAGTGCCTGTAGGTTGATTAGTTTGTAATATGTCTATTTCTGAATTTGACATAGTGTTCTTCCGTTAATCTTATCAATTTGACCTATTTTTGATAATCTTCCCATTTGTATCGTTTAGTGCAATAATCTGTTATGTGTGATCGGCCGTGATTTAAACTATTCCCCTTTCTGATAGCCCCTACGATCAGTTTCGTGTTCTTTTTTCTTTTCTCATTCTTTTATTTAGTAAGTTCTGCTTTTTTCGTTTTCGTCTTCTTTACTTTGCATCTTCATATTTATCTTCTGTTTGATTAGTTGTAATGTTGTTTTATAATATTACCTGTGTTATTGTTTACGTTTGTATTGCCCAGCATATATGCTGCTTCCTTAATTATATTTGTCAGACTATTGCTCTTTTCCACTAAGTCACTTTCGCTATTCCTCAATGCCTGAAATATGTTCTCTATCGCTACTCTGAAGTTGCTAATGTTCTCTATCTCTATCTTATTAGGGTATATGTTCTTCTTAAGAATCATTTTATTCCGTTCAGTTATTTAAGTAAAATGTATTTCGGCATGCTGCCATTCTATGGTCGCTTCCTATGTCTTCTGTGTTTATAACAGTAACATCTCTAATGTTATCGATCTTGTCAGTTATTATGAAGTCGATTTCGTTTTCTGTTGTGCCATTTGGGCTTTTTCAAGTCCACTTTCGACCTTCCCGTTTTGAAAGAATGTATTATTTATCTTTAGACCGTTTCTCTATGGGAAATTTACTAGCATGTTACCTCTCTCATTTCTCTGACCTATTCCATATTTTCCTACACTAGATACCACAATATTTGACCTCCCTTAACATTAAATTCATCCACGAGTATTGTGTAGTTAATCTTCTCTCGGTCCATTATTTTACTGATGCCGTCATAAAACTCTTCAGTCTCTTGGACAGAACTTTTCGGGTCTGGCGTGTAGACCTGGATTACGTTTAGTGTGTATATTTTGTTTACTTTAACTGTTATCCAAGCTATTCTTATAACGTTGCCTGGGATGTTATTATTGACTAAGAAACCTACGCCACTGAGTCTTTTATCCTCTTTCCCTTTATAGTAGAATTTACGGTTACATACCTCAAGCGTTAGAATGCTTTCTCCATTAATTTGAGTTTTACTTATACCTATGTGCCAGTCGATGCAATTGGTCTAGTCTATGGTCCTCAGCTATTCCACGAGCAGTGTATGTGTAGATCCTCATGGTGTTTAATGTGTTTAATGTCCAAGTGTTTGTCTTGCTTGAGCAGTGTCTGCTCACATTCGAGGGCACATTGCCCACAGGCACACGAAGCAATGCGGTTGGACCTTTAATCGACGATGATCCAACAGGGACGCTACGATATTCTTATATTTGTGCTGTCATATTGGATTTGGGAAGGTGGTGGCTAATTTAGCCCACCCATTGCCAGTATATTCTGGTGAGCATTCATAACTCTTTACAAGGTTCTCTATGGTCCACGGCGTCTTAGACGGTACCCTATATATCTATGGGGACGCGTATGGTAGCAGAGAGATCATGTCCCATGAAAAAGAATATGATTTTAACATTCATGAACGGCCACTCTCTCCACCCAATATTGTAACATAGAAGCGTTTTATTATGTTGTCGCTGAGAACTATAACCCCTTGCCGTCCATGGCCGTGTATATGTGATAATCCGATTTTGATCTGGAACCATGGAGAGAGAACTAGAGGACTTGGCCCGCAATGTGCACAGATATTATTTTCTCTCCTATTTTAAGACGCCATTTTAAATAACTATTATTTTGCAAATGGTATCATGTATTCCCTACATGTGTTTGCGTGTGTATTCGTTTATTTTTCAAGTGTGAATATTGGTTGCAAAGTCTACCTGCCCCCACATGATTAGCATAAGAGACGACCAGACGAAATAGAAATATATATATCAAATCAACTCGGAGAAAGACAGTACGTATTGTCAGCAATTCAAATGATGATCCGCGCAACAGGGAATATTAATAGAAATATTTTGGATTCCGTTGCAATATAATTGGAACCAAGCCAGCGAATTAATATTGGTTTCAGTTGGAAGTATCGATGACAAATAGTGGATGGCGTTGGGAAGGAATACGCCAATGCACCAAGTATCATGCCCAAAATAGGAAGAGCTGGATTAATCGACCATACCTATATTCTATTTTTGCGGTAACATATACGCTGGATCCGAATGCCTACATCAGTGGTTACAATACTACTATGTTGAGTGCAAGTAGCGCTGTTCAATGTCTCATGTTGTGCAGACACGACTTATGTTGCTCTACATCACAGGCACAAGAATCTGGTTTCCCCAGCTATCAAAAGGAAGAGCGTTCCTATAAAACATTTGGTAAGCCGAACGCGCGTACAGCGATGAAGCAATTACCATCAGTTTTTATCAGGGAAAGTGGGATGGTGGTATACTAGGCTGAGGTGGCGAAGGTTGGGCTAGTGGTACATACGTGCTACTGGGGTGTAGGAGAGAAAAGAAGAGGACGCGCGCTGCTTCTATAACGGCTCGCTGCAAAAGAAACGCTGAACACTATTTTCGCTGGTTGCCTTTTCTCGGAAAAGCGAAACAAGTGGCGTAAAACCAAATTACAAAAGGCTGGGTGAGTTTAATTTAGCCCTTGTGAAATACCATAACAATTGTGAACACATATTCGTTTGAATGTCGGTCGTTTTATCCGTCCATGCACATTTCTAAAACAGTGTATTATACAGCATTCACCTGATATGCTTTAAATACGTAACCTTATTCCGTATTGGTAGAATTTGAAGACTACACATTTGGAACCTATTAGAATTGTGACCAGCTAAGTAAGCAACAATAAAAGATGAGACAACTTTACAAACGCCACATTACTTCAATGAATGTAAGACACACCAGGGCCATGCGCTATAGGGGCGTAACGTATGACCTTACAATAAAACAAACATACTATATCCCATTCATTTGTTTTCTATTGTGCTAATAGTGGTTGCAAACTTGACTGGCCCCTTCATGATTAGCATAGGAGACGACCAGACGAAATACAAATCCACATATCAAATCAACCCGAAAAAAGACAGTACGTATTGTCAGTAATTCAAATGAGGTCCAGTGCAGCAGGGAATATTAATATAATTCAGCAATATATTGGATTCCGTTGGAATATGATTGGAATTAAGTAAGTGCAGTAATATTGGTTTCATTTTGAAGTATCCATGACAAATAGGAATACAGTTAAAAAGTTGATTGTGATATTCCTGCATCTTGTTTGTCACATCAAGATTTCCCATGGGGCTTAGGTTTAAATGTTATAGGTTTTGTGCTCTCAACACTAGATTCTTCGAACAACAAATTAGAAAAAGGTCTTCATCGTGGTTGTTTCTCATTCTTTTCCAATAGTATTATTTTATTACAAAATGTATTCCATCATATTAATGTTGGTTTTTAGATTAAGCATTTACATTATTTGTTAGTAATAGTTTTACTCCATCTTATTATTGTTGATTTTAGATGAATCCTCATCTCTATTCTGTTTTATTATTAGCTTTACTCCATTATTGTTGCTTTTTAGATAAAACAGTTCCATTACCATTGGTATATTACTAGCTTTACTCCATCGTATCCTTCATTTTTAGGTGAGAAGGTAGTTGCATGATGACTACAGATAGTACTCTGTTGAAATCTATAACGCTCTCGTGACCAAACAGATTAAAGCGACATCAATGAAAGTTGGGTTTTTGAGGTGAGGGGGGTTAATCTACGTCTGGTCAGACAGGATCTACTTTTTTTCTTTCAGATTTTTATCGATTTCGTTTCGTGGTCAAAGGGTTTTTTCGAGCCACAGTGTTGTAATAAAATTAGTATTTGGACCCAAGCAGAATTGCACTCACAGCTGTTGTAAGAGTGACCCACATGTTTTAGACCCTTATCGTTTCGCGTTTGGGTGAAAAGCTGCTACCCCAGCTCAACTGTTTGTGAGGGAAAACGAGAACCACGCCCTTTAGCTTTGCCACAACATTATCTTTGTCAACAGTTTCTTCTAGGCTGACGGGAGCTACAGTCGCGATTCTTTACCCTATAACTGTTACTCACATAGTACACAGACGGGTGGCCGCTGCTAACAAGCTATCACTTCTTACACTCGGCCTGTCGATTCCTGATTGGTCCAATCAAAGAATAACGCCCCGCTCCGAAGTTCCCAATGGAATGCCATCCGAGCCCTACTTTATTTTTGCCCGGAGAAGTTTTGCCCTTAACCCGTTCAGCTTGCTGTTTGCTCAAACCCCTGACAGAATATGCTGTAAACCTGTGCGACACAATATTATTTCAAATATTTTTTAAACACTCGTTTAGCCCCCATCGGGCTTTCTGACATTTGATAAGCTTAGCTTAGTACAACACAACGTCAAATGGGGCGGGACGTGGAGGGGGGTAAAGCAACAAGAGTGTGTTACACCAGTATTCGAAGTTAGGGCCTGCTTGCCTTGGAAATCAACATTCAAATGTACGGCTTTTACCATCAACGCTAGTGAGTATGTTATATATTGGGTATAATTAATGGAAAGAAACCTCTTACAGCGTATCTTTATTATACCTATAGTTTGGACTTATGTTGTGTGTCTCCATTAATCAAGCTAACTAACGCTTCTTGTTGCCTTCTTAATCCCTCCAACAGTCTCGTATCGAAGCTTCATTTGTCAGGACATTTTGGAACCGAGCCTGTGTCTTTTATAAGTTAGAGTCAGATCGTATTAGCTGTTATGAAAGATCCTCAGATATCAAATGTCATAATATTAGATTATTATACATTCATATCGTGTTGCTCTAATAACGCAGCAAGGTCAGTCGAATGTTGCGGGGGTGGGTATTTAGCTTGCTGTAGACATTGGTCTCATCCTACAGGGATTAACAGGGATCGCCACGGGAAGGATCTCAGCATGATCCCCCAATTATGCAGTAAGAACCCAGCAAAACAGTTATTTAATATGGGAGTACAATTTATTTTAAGCCACCTGAATTGATAGAAACACAAACACTCGTAAAGGGGGAACAAATATTTTCCAAACATTGTTGCGTTTAAAAATTGGGTCTTGGTGCGGTCGGATTACAGTAATTGTACAGATAGCATGGATTGATAGAAACAAGAAATGCGGAAAACATATATTAATAACGTGTTGGTCTGAGTTAAACTGCTGCAGTTTGGATTAGAGGATGTGTACCTGTAAACATAAACACTAGGTGAATGTGAATAATGAGTGTTGAACTAACTTCGATTAACAGAAGGTGACATTAGAGGAGGTCGGATTCCACGAACCCTACATGTACCACAGGTTGATAGAAACACAAGCAAAAGGTAAATATGAATTAACGGTTTTGAACACATTTTGATCGGATTAAAATAGATTTACATTACGGGAGGTCGGATAACAGGATTTCCCTATTGTAACAAACAGTGATAGCAACTCAAGCAAATCATAAACGGGGATCCAAAGAATGCTGAGTCACTGGTGATTGGACTACACGAATTCTACCTGTATCAGGAATTGGTAGAAATGCAAAATATCTAATATCTGAATAATTGATTGTGATAAATGTGGATTGTAAGAGGCCAGACCGGAAAGTGTCCATCGATTTTAAATCTCAGAAGGAGATTTTGTGCAGCCTTCATGCAACTTGATGTAGTCAATCAAGCGGGGAAGACTCACTGCACACGCAGGGAAATACACGTTTCGGTGGGGTTACTCAGTGAGACACCATTAACGTGAGCTTTTCGTCGTGTGCCTATTCTTCATGACTTCTTCACCGTTTTGTTGGTCTTCTTTTCTTTTGCAAAACATGGCTGCACCCCGGTCTGTCAGCCCCCTACAGTCTAGATTTGACTCACTGCGACATATGGCTTTTCGCCGCTGAATGAACGAGATTAAGGATAACGCAACGAGGCAGCTGATGGCGATCCCAAAGGGGACTTTTCAGACTCCTTGGAAAAGTAGAAGAAACGCTGGAATTAGTGTGTGAGGTGTACATTTGAGTATCTTGAAGGGGACTAAGGCGCTATTGCCCCAGGAAGGCTACTATTTATCGTTACTATTTAATGGGTAGATACTTTCTGGATAGACTTCGTCTGAATAGAAGATTGGATGTGTGGAGGTCGCACTGGAAGAATTGCTAAACGATTCTTTTGGTTGGCTTATCTGCTTGTTGGTGTGAAGTTAAAGCCACAAATAAACAAATCGTCGTTCATAAACAGAGATAAACGTGTCTCGTCTTGTACTTATTTTGAATGTAAAGTATACTGTGGTTTATAAAACCGTGATAATTGCCAGATATTGACGCATACACACAGAAATATGACGAAATAATGAAATGGGGTCTTTTATGTTTTCCTTTCATATTTTCCCATTCATTAAAAAACAGGGATGCACAACTTGCAGGAAAATAAACATTCTGAAGTAGTGTAGCAGCTGGGGAAATAATTGCGATAACAGGAAATTAAATATGCTGAAAAGACATGCCCTTAAAATGCATTCTTTCAGTTAGAGAAATGTAGAATCGATAATAATTATATACGATATATGTCCATAAAGTAAAATAATTCGCCGGTAAAGATCCCAGTGCATTTCTATAGTCAAATTATTAGCATTGCATTTACACTATACATGTGATAGTCCTCTTCACTCAGTAACACTTGCCTTAATTTCTGACCCCTGGCATTCACTTTCTTCCCGATGCCAATGCATTTTGTCAAAATCCAGTCCAAGTTGGAGTTGACTAAGAACGATATTCACCTAATTTAGGGGAGTAAACGTGTCACTGTTTATCTATCCGTTAAACCAAATCGATATATAAAATTAATATTTCCAAACCGTGATTTGAAATCACGGCCACATCATTGCTAGGATACACCCTTACCAACCGAGCCAAACTGACACGTCTTGTATATCAACGAATTCATGTATTATAGATACAATACAAAGGTTGTAGCAATCGTCTTCAATTGGAACATAATTAGGAGTGTAGTATGACCATGCAGCAGCCAGGTTTGTCTATGGTAAAATCATTTGTAATGTATTTGACTTAAATAACGCGTTTTAACATAATTACCCTATATACAGTATCAGAATACGCTTTTTACAAATTGAAAAGAGTAATTGTAAGTAAATAGAAACTAAAACTATGTAATTGAATCGTCAAATAAAGAATGTAAAGAAAAATTAAACAAAACCACCAAATACGGTTACATCTTATATTCTAGACGAATGACACTTTATATGTCAAAATCCTTTTAACTATGCTATCGTGTGAATCGTTATATGCGGTTGTCGTAGAGTGATGCATGCTATGTGAATGCTGGCCGGAAGTAGCTTCTGAATCGAACTAGTGCATGCGTATCACAATTTGTTTACTAGCTTTCTAGTAACGCAATTATACGTTGGACATGACATTCAACGATATTGCAGGTCGATCAGTGTTGCCTGGAGTTATGGACATGCATCTAGAGTGGCATTCAGCCAGGGACTCAAAATTAGTTAAAATAAAAATGTTGACTTCCTCGCCAAATGGACACTTAAAAAGGTAGGTTTCGTGTCGAACATCGAATACATATATCGAGTCTTGCCGAAAGCTCATTCATTATTTCCAATTGGTGCTGTTTAATGATGGCCCTGGACTGACGGGTTGAGCAGTTGCGATTAAAAACAACTGAAATTAAAATGAAAGAAATACTACTAAAACAATCAATAGTAGTTGCCAACACTGCACATGATAAAACATTGTATTTTTCTTTGTTCTTTTTAAAACATCGCTTTAGTAGATATATTGCGTGGCCTTACGCGTGATGTTTTATCAGGCGTATTGCTTGGCCCTTCAAGTGATGTTTACACTTCTCAGATGAGTTATGTTCATGGTTCCATGTTTGTTCTGGTTGTTGTCTTAATCTTTGTTGTTTTTAAGAGAATATTTCGGTCGCTATGATCTTCGGCCTTATTAGTACTCTGTAAAGTGTTGTTCCATATATGTTTCGAATTGTATTTTTGTTGTTTTTAACATAACGATACAGCCAATATAGTCCGTGCCACGTCTTTCCTTTCTGCATCGCTGAATTACTGAAATTAAACGGTTTCAATAGTCTATTTATTGTTCGGACTATAAATTCAATGTTTGTTGTTTTCAACCCACCGTTTCAGTCGAACTTCCTGCAATGTCAAAGTTTCTGAGATGAGATATTTCCCGTACTCCCTATATTTTTTCGGATTATTGACTTTTTAACATAACGTTTCAGCCGATAAATTCTTTGGCCTACACAGTACTGTCCGATGTTCCGAGATTAAGTATATTCAGTATTAACAAGTTGTTTATATCTTTCTTGTTTTTGACCTATACACTTGTAGCAGACGCATACGTATTATTATATTTGCACTCACGCATATGGTCAGCGAGTGGAATCCACTTGACTCATTTTCCTTTGGAACAATCCAGATTTTTATTCCGAGAAAATGGGTTATCTTGTCTTTCAGATAACCAGTTTTCAGGACATGAGAAATCCGTACTTGACTAGAACATAATATGCTTTGCAGACATGAATTCTAGCAACATTATGTTTCTTGTCACATCACATATACATCTTGGATTCTGGCGATACACAGCCCAACACACCTCATCTTTGACCAGCTACACCCCACCACTCAACTCTTACTATAAGTACCCCAGCAATTCTTAATCTTTGTTCAGTCAGATATGACGTTGGACACATATGCCGTTTCCATCAGAGACGCGCCTTTTACCCCTGATTAAGTACGTACGCATTCATACATATCCATACACACATACCTACTTCTTCTCATCAGCTGATAACTATTTGTTGTTATATTCTCCTATAATAAATATACTCATTATCATTGCAGAGTACTTTTTATTTCCGTGCATATGCATGTAATTTAATTTCATTTTACTACTTCAAAACAGGCAGAGAAAGA
>VCCN01000325.1:1335071-1350647 GCA_006491835.1 Architeuthis dux | reverse complement strand
TAGATAGATAGATAGATAGATAGATAGATAGATAGAATATCAGGATAACTGCCTTCTGCTGCAAATGATTGGGCAGGTAAAATAGTTACGCCCCCACTCACTCATCCACTCATTTCTTCATCAACCATCGTGGTATGTCAGTGACTATATATTTTACTAATATATCTATGAAGACAGAGAGAGACCGAGAGCGAGCGCACGAGGCGGGTTGGATGTATACCTTTCTAAAAGGCATTCTTCTGAAGTGAACATTAGAGGTCCCAGCTGATATTCGAACGCAATTCGCTGATTCTATTGTACGTACTGCTAAACCTACACAGACCCCGAATCGTATCTATCTAGCTATCTGTAGACGAAGATAGACACAGAGAAAGGTCGAATTTGAGCTAGTCTGTCAGTGACAGAAAATAGTCAATACAGAAATAAATAGATGCATGGAACGTACTAAGATAGCCCAATGGTCCCGTAGCCTGGCATTTACTTATTAGCTGAATTTGATCTGAAATGTTCTCTGTATATTGTTTGATAAATGTAGTTAATAGAATGGCGTCGGATTAAATACATCGAAGGGAGGAGAGTATTTTATAATTATTTGTTGTGTGAAATAGAAGCGTTCTTGTAATTCGCCAAAGGAATTATTGGTGTACTTACCTTCTTCCAGAATTACCCCATATAATTATATTACAGATGTTGTCCCCTTGCGTAAGATTATCAAACCGGCTTGGGGCAAACATAAGTCAGTGCTTAGACTAAAGAAGTGTCCAATCAACTAAAGCCAAACCCCACTAGACAAACTCTTACAACTGATCTGACGGGAATTAGAAACAAAGGAATACAGAATTTATTTCTGGGAAGAAATATGATTGTTTTTATCGATTAATTTCTACATTAATAAAACAATGCCAAACATGTTGCAGTATGATTTTTTAGGTAAAATAGATCCATCTATATATTCATACTACGATTTTCTGTAAAAGATATAGTTATCTATATTTCTTTATTATCAATTGCTGAAAAATATATTCATGTTCATTTTTTTCATTATCATATTCTGTATAAATATACGCATCTATTTGTATATTGCGATATTCAGTAAAATAAATATATCTAACTATATTTTTCGATTAGGACTTTCTGTAAAATAGATGTATCTATACTTTTCATTATTATTCTCTGTAAAAATATATTCATGAGATTTATCTACACTTTTGCATTAGGCATTTCTGCAAAAGATGCATCTATATTTTAATTACGAATCTCTATAGAAATCGATTTATCTTTAATTTTTCATTATGAGTTTTTGTAAAAATAGTTTTATATATATATCTTTCCATTATCATTTTCTGCAAACGTTTCATTCATATTGTTGCATTATAATTGTTTATAAACAATTATATATCTATATTTTTCATTATGGTTTTCTATTAAAGTAGATTCATCTAAAAGTTTGCATTCCGATTTTCGAACAGAATATATGTATCTATAGTTGATTTATCCATATTTTGAATTATAATCTTTTTTAAGGAATTATTTGGCGAGTTTTTATATTGGGATTTTTAGATGATTAGATTCAAATCGCTTTCTATGATCATACGGCATATTTCTGGTAAAACGTGAATAAAAGAACAATTCTGCTTTCAATCTGAGGAATTCATGAAATCTTTCCGATGTAGTGAACTGGTTTGAACCACTGGCCAGACAAGGAGTATTGCATGGAGCTAAACAAGTGACAGTCTATAGATGACTGGTCTGGAAAATACCCTGCATGTGGAAAATATGCACATCCCTACTTCATGACCGTTTGCTGCTTTGCATTTGGAGCTATGCCGGGTTCTGTCACGTAGCAAAATCCTTGGTAGAGTTCGTTGCCTAAACGAAAGTCTTCTCTGTAACACTGCGTCCTTCAAATGTGCTAAATGGTCTTTTTGGCGTTGTGTTCTAACAGTCTAACATTGGGAATCCTATAAGTTGCACTAATGATTTGTCCTAATACCACCAAACACAGATAAACTGTTTCCCGGTAGGTTCTGCTTAGGTTGAAATTTTAGAATGTTAACAGAATGATCCAACCATCATTATCTTCGTTTTGGATGTTGGCAATAATACGGTTTTCCCCTAACAGTAAATGCCTTGTACAAAAGTGAGATGTGTTCTATGTAACACAAAAATAGAAACACCGCCACCTAAACGATGTTCGTTGTCTCTAAGTTCATGTAGAACCCATATTCCACACCTCTGAACTTCCCTAAAGGCTTGTAAGCAAAGTACATTTGACCGATTGCGCACATAGTAAACAACTGAGTAAATTTCAAAAACACTTTCAGGGTTTCCCTTTCAGTATGCAACGGTTTTGCTCTGGGAATATTTCCATCAACCTGATAGATTCCGTACTACACAATATTCTACGTTGTCCTTGGGAGCCTACCTGTCCAAGACAGAACCTTGGCATTTAGGATAAGAAAGCTAAACAACAAGCGGCATTCATAATATTGGATAAGTTTTGGAGGAAAAAGGAATCTCGCCTTAGACTTAGTCTTTATTTCCAACACACGTTCCTTATCATATGGTCATAAAATAGACGAACTGAGAGTTGCGATAAACAACCAGCAGGAATGACATAACATACACACTAGTCATACATTAATATTAAGTATTCTGTTGCAATTCATGACAATAAAGGATGTGATTGACTGTTATAGAACGCTTACAGGTAGATAGTTATTACACTTAGTGTAACGAAATAGACAAGATCAGGTTACCAGTGGCCAGTGGGGATAGGAACGTGGTCAGATTTGGAATCTGTGTCAAACTACCTACGCGACCAACTGGGGTATCAGGTTATCGAACAACCGTTGGGAATTTGAAAAGTGGGAGGAGTTATGACCATTAGGTGTATAAAGGCTATTGAAAAAACAGTAGAGTTAGTTGGGGTCAGGAGGCAGTGGGGATCGGAGGTGTCCCTGCCTCGTAGCAGTGGCAGTAGCAGTAACAGTAGCAGTCCTTGAAAAACAACGACATGCAACAGAAGTCCCGTACCTCGCCGAAATCCGCAGACCAGAAATTGACCTGCGTGGTACGGAAATGAAACTTCGTAAAATTTTAATATACGTAGATGTTATCGTCTTTTCTCTCCACACACGTGGGAGTGTTTTCTTTGTGTCCAAAGATGAATTTCCCTCCACAGAGAGACATCAGCGGCAGATCGGACATGATACATCATCACCATCATCATCATCATCGCCGTCCGCAGCCCGCGGAGGCGAATCGGACAGAGAGACATCATCATCATCATCATCGCAGTCCCCAGTCGCGGGAAAAGAATGACCTCTCTGAAACTCTCTGTCTCTCACAACATCTCTTTCCTTCAAAATGCCGACATCATACACGACAATACATCCGTAGATAAGTAACATTCTATTAACATACAAGAATACTCTTGTCTGTCAACGGAATTTATATTTTACATTTTGTATGCCACATTTTATGTCGAATGTACTAATGATGTTTTGAATAATCATTGAAATATTAATTAAAACCAACATCCACGCATTGTTTACATACAAGTATGTTATTTGGAGTCACTATCATCTCTTAAATTTATTCGACGGACTAGTTATTTATAATCATAAGATTTTGAATGATGTTAGTTAAAACAAGACGCTCCCAATGCCAAAGGAAACCCAGAAAAAACCTCTTGGCCAACTTATTATAATAACGGAAGCAAATATGACAGCTGTCACAATAGATTCTAAAGTGACCTTTTTGAATAAAGTAAGTTAAAACTAGACGTTTGCAATGCCATCTAACGACAAATCAATAAACACTTTTCAGCCAACCCAATAAAGATGCAAGCATATACGACAGTTGTTACAATTCAGTCAAAAGTGATATAATGTAAAACTAAACGCTCCTGGTGCAATTTAACGACAAACACAGAACGAGGATCAACGTTTTCTATTTGAATGAGGTTATATAAAGCTAAACGCTCCTAATGGCCTCTAACGACAAACACAGAACGACCATTTAGTCCAGCCCTATAGTTGCATTTGCTAGTGTCATGTTGTGCTCTTACCGCACAAGGCACACCATGGCTCCCAGTCTCGTTCTAACAACTCTTGCCTTTAAGTAATTTCATCGTTGGCAATGCACAGCGTGGCATAGCCAGGGAGAATGAGCGTGACCCTGGGAAATCCTCGCTGATTCTCTGCACAAACATTAATCTCAAAGGGGGATTGGTGTCAACTACAGAAACGTGTCAAGGCTTAACAACAATCACTAATACAAATAAAATAACAACTACTTCGATTTCTGATGCTGCCAATTCTGCACTCTGAATGATATTACGGTATCTTGGATCTAATTGAACCTTTTATCGTAATCCCCAAAAGCTAATCGCTACACAATACTATCAACACCGATAAGAAATAAGGAAATCAGTACAGCAATAAATATTACCAATTCCTAATCTAGTAATCAAATAAAATCTAGATAGAACAATTACCGTATTCCCCGTCATATATCCTGCGCTTTCTTTATTCTTATATAAAACTGAGTAGAATGACAACATACGTTCGATTCTGTAAGTTCTACCAATTTCCATTGCTTATGGAATCTTCTTCAGACTTATAAACGAGGTACTACATTTAACTGATTGAACATA
This sequence comes from Architeuthis dux, assembly GCA_006491835.1. Lineage (NCBI taxonomy): Eukaryota > Metazoa > Mollusca > Cephalopoda > Oegopsida > Architeuthidae > Architeuthis > Architeuthis dux. The sequence goes on along the minus strand of VCCN01000325.1, from coordinate 1,345,987 downwards.
CAATAAAGAACTGCGCAGGCTTCTAAGACACGTCTAATATTTCCCAGAAACTGTGCGAAATAGATGTGCGAAATATGCATGCATCAACCTAATAGGACATAGACATATACACACACATACGAGGGTAGATCAATGAGTCTGTACCTGACAGAGTTGTTAGCTGAATTTTGAGCTGAAATTTCTTACTGCAAGATGATCGATCTCTTTGATTAATGGACAATCCTTGAGATAGGTGCATGGCCAATGAAGGACATTATGCTGAAAATAAATTGTTGTGTAAAATAAATGTTTTTTTCATCATTCGTCTACGTACATATAAATGTACCTACACATATAGGTTTGTGTGTGTATGTTAAAATATGCATGCGTATGTAATTATTACGTTGCTGAAACAGTTAATTACATCCAATAAGCACGTGAATTAAGTTATTGTTAGTTTTTGTTCCTAGACAACACGATAATTAACTGCTTTTCAATTCTATTATTGACAACTCTTCATCTACCAACGGAAAGGAAGCAAAAGCATCAAATGTTCAAAAAGAGGAAAACCGTGCTCATAAATCATCCACCAGTCTTGATGAGACAATTATATAAAAGGATAATTGCATACCACCGTTCCAACCGAACTACAAACATATTGTTTTTGTTGTTGTTGTTGTGTTTTTATTGAACTTCACACCAGTGTTAACGAGTGGATTCCACTGGAGATCACGTGACGGCAAGTCTCATCAATACTCCAGAACTCTCCGTAGCGCTGTTGTATCGATTTGTTTCATTTTCTTTTAATAATCGTGCCATGCAATCTTTTAGTGCCATGCAATCTACCCCTTCTTCATTAGGTTTTTACATCAGTAGTAACTGTTGCTTTCACTAACGATCAAGCCTCTTCGATGTCCCAGCACCCTCCTTAGTATTATCGCTGACTTTAGTTATGGTGTCTTCTTGATGGTTTCGTTCTTCTCTGGATATCCAGAGCTTCCACACCTTTTGCAAGTTTCTTCGTGAATCAGCTTCATAATATATCTAAAATGTTTACTAGGCGTTTTTCCAAGTGCTCTTGGAACTACCGTCACCTTCATATTCCACAACCTTTTCAGCTGCCTGGTAAGGTCCCTGTCCAGCGTTTCACTTTATTTTAGCTTCACTCTCGTTTTATATGTTTCATTGTGTTGAACATATTCTGGTCTGTGCATGTGGCATTGGTTTGTATAATCGAAACGCAGTCGCTTGAACAGTTCCCAGTGGACCAGCCTCCCCACCCAGTCATGCATGTTCCTGTATTCCTTCTGGGCTAATTTGCTGCATTCGCCTACTATGTGGTTGGTTTTCCCAGCTTTATCTCGTCATAGTACTACATTTTCAGTTTTCTTGTGTCCTATCTATTCTAGACACTATGCCTTTAGTTCTCGTGACTTTGTTCTGTTCTGCTATTAGAAGCGACGCCGTTTCTCTAAGTAGCCATGTCCATGTGGATTCACCTGTAATTGCTTGGGTTTGTCTTCTGAAATGCACGAACAGTTGTTTTACTTTCCCACTTTTTCATCCAGATGTTTGTGTTTCATGGTTCTCTAATCGTGTTCCTGTTTGTTCTATTGCAGCCTGTGGTTGCTGTGATTGGTCTTGTCCCAATCTGTCGTCTTGTATAATTTCCCGGTCCCCCGATTGCATTGTAGACGCAATCCTCGATGATGATTAGTCCTCTTCTTACCTATTCTCTGTTTACACAGAATATGTCCACATCGCTTCTCAGCTGAAAGGCTGTATGCATATATATGGGGGTTGGCTGCTTGGCTTGACAGGTGAGATAATTGTATGTTGCCCAACAGCGCAACTGGGCAGTGTTCGATACTAGGGAAATGGCAGGCATTCGAATACCGATTCTTCAAGACAGCTAGGCCTTGGACGAAGAACGCAACACGATCTGCATTCCTTTTATTTCGCTCGCATACCGCAGTACAACATTTAGCTAGGTTTACTAAATATCTATTTAAATAATCAATATGCTAGTCTAAAGAATCAATGTCTGAGAATAACACTACGTCAAAGATTTAGACAGAAATCATTTATACTTAGGCAAGCTGAATACAATAGAGACATATATATGTGTGAATGTGTGTATGTGTGTGTGAGGGGTATGTGTGTGTACATGTGTATGTGTGTGTATGTTGCTGTGTGCGTGTCTTCCGAAGCCATCGGAAGAAAGAGGTTTGACGACAACGTATAGTTAAAAAGCTTTCTCTTAGACGTTGATCAGTAAAACAACAAACAAGAAAATAAATACTGGAAGAAAATTAAATCTTTTGTACGCTCAAGAATGTCTTGTAGGTTTTCCTTCCTGTCCAACTTTGCTATCTTATTATATTTTGAAAGAGTTTCTATAGTTTTAGCGAAATGTCTCTGGACATGTCTGGACGTCTGGAGCGGAAAGAAGGTGGACATTTCTTTCATCAGATTAGCAAGGGCGAACTGAGTTGCCGAGATAATGAATTCAACGTCAGATGCGTCCGAGTTCTTTTCTTTTAGCAGCAGCTTGAGGGTATTACAGGCTGGAAATCAATGAAGCTTTACCTGCAACAATTCCCCGTACTTATTCAGAACTTTCACCGCCTTCTCATCGATTCTTCAATACTTTTTAGATCTCTATTTGTCTTCTTCTTCTTCTTCTTCTTCTTCTTCTTCTTCTTCTTCTTCTTCTTCTTCTTCTTCTTCTTCTTCTTTTGTTTTAACGACCCGGCAAAGTTAGAAGCACTTTAGGACATTACCTACCTTGGTTTTGTCATATTCACTGACGCCAAGACAGAGAGATAGACAACAGCCTGGCTAAGGCAAACAAAGACGCCCTACGGAACAGTGGCTACGAACACAACCTACAATACAAGGATAAAAAAAACGGAAAAGACCCCGAAGAAAACAAAAACAAAAGGAGAAAAAGAAAGATTATATGGTATAATCCCCCATACTGTAAAATAGTAAACATAGGCAGAACTTTTCTTAAAGTAATAGATAGACACTTCCCCACAGAAAACACCCAAATAAAATTCTAAATAGGAACACAATAAAAATAAGCTTAGCTGCACCAGAAATATAAACATAATAATAACATCACATAACAGGCAAGTAAGAAACTCATATGTTAGAAAGTAACAAGAAAATTAAAACTAGTAAGTCACACTCATGCCCGCTGGCAAACAAAGGCACAACAGAAAACAACATATACTTAGCTACGATAGCTACAAAAGAACAACCAGAAAATATAACGTATTATGTGGGTATTTCGAAAAGCAATTGGAAGTCAAGCTTTTACAATCACAATAGATCATTCCTACAACCACATCTAACAAATAGCACAGCACTATCTAAATAGTATTGGGAGCAAAAAAAAAGTCAGGATTGAACCCGGTAGTGAAATGGTCGGTAATTAGTAACTCGAGACACCCAAATAGCTTTAGAGACAGGTGCTATCAATGCTTGGAGGAAAAACTAAAAAAAATGTTAAGTTTAAAAATAGAAAAAAGTCTGCTGAACCAGAGAAAAGAGCTAATTTCGATTTGAGGCATACTCAAAACCTTCGATTAAACCATCATTTTGAAAAACTAAAAAAACTTTAAAAATAGACCCAACATTTTAGAATAAAACCTTAATTTAAAAACGTAAATTGAGGAATAACAACTAAATAAAGTAATAAAGAGCCAAAACTCAATTACCATGGACCCACAAGTTTAGAATAAAACCTTAAATTAAAGACTTAAATTGAAGAATAGGAGATGAATAAAAAATAAAGAGTCAACACTCAATAACCATAGATACAAGAATTCAGTCAGATTTGGTAGTGGGACTGTCTAGCAGCTTTCGCTGCTAGACAGACGGCCTGATTTGAAAATTAAAAAAACGAAAATAAGTCACCGGAAAACGTAGATCACTTTGACAAGCAAATTACGGATGGATTGAAAAAGCATACCATGAGCTACAATTACTAAATATTTATTAATTTAATATTTAATTTCATTAATTCAATATTTTATATGTATTACCGTATTTACTTGAGTACAATGCGACCTCGAATATAATGCGATCCCAACTTTTTATAGCTCAAGATCAGTAATATATTGTACCCTCTTATCGCCCCAAATTTAAAAAAAGAACACATGATACACAAAAACTAAAAGAAAACTAAAACACAAACACTAAAATGTGCATGGTTCCTGCCTTTGTTTAGTAACTTTTGTTTTGAATTTATCTAAATATCCACAGTCTGTATATTTGTTCGTCTGTTACCCTAATACAGCATCAATGTTACCCGTCAGTTTTGACGGGTTCTATGCTAGTAGTTCCATATTTACCACCTTCTACAGAGGTGAAAGCAGGGTCTTTTAAATGATGTCACTTCACGGAAGATTGATACATTAATATGTTATTTCTTAATAATTCTCACCAATTTGAAATTGTGATATCAAAATCTATGTTTAGTTAATATGTAACGGACACATGTGTTTTTACACACACACACACACATACACTCCGGTCAACAAGTTAAACCACTTGACACCCAGATTTTTACTCCGAGAAATAAAGTTATCTTGTCTGCTAGTGCTTTTCTTGTTCAGGACATGAAAATAATGTACTTAACTCGCAACTTGATACCCTTTGTAGACAATAAGTCTGGCAAACCCTTGTATTCCTGTCACCTTACATTACATCGTGAAACTCGACGATACCCATTCCAACATAACTCAATTCCGACCAGCCACACATCCCCCACTCACCGCTTACTATAAACAGACCGATCTATTCAGATTTGTTCAGCCAGTTTTTGTTGCCTAACAAAACTATGATCTGTTCCACGAGACACGGCTCTCAACTCTGATTATGTACGTACGCATTCATACATACACACACACTCTCTTCTTTAATAGCTTCAACCAACGAATAACTATTTAACACTTTACTAATTAGTATACGAACATTTGAAATGCATTCTTCTTCTTCGCATCAGATGAGAACTACTGATTTTCTATATCTTCTCTAATACATATTATCGTAGTTGTATTTATTATCAATGGTTGCTACCATGCGCAACTTGCATCTTGCAACATACATGTATTACATACCTTTTACTACTGCAGGAACAGACAGAGAAATATATGTCTTACACATACCGCTAACATGTACCCTTTCTTTCTCTAGTCTCACCAGCACGCTAGCTTACTATCGGCAGACTGATCCTATGTTATAGGCACATAGTACTATTACTACCGCTGCTACTATTAGTTTACAGTTAGAGATCACTACGCCCAGTTCATTGTTATTGTTTTTACCTTAAAGTTTAATGGAGTCAGATATATTTAATATGGGAGTTAATTTAATATCAGTCTTAATTATACATCACATTAGCTCCTTTTACAAATATCTAGAAGCACATGTAATTTTGCCGATACGCTGCGCTGGTTAGCAAACACGTCCAGGGACCAGTTCGCTAGCGATGTGAGTTTAATCGCCCCACGAATTCCCACTATTCTATCATTGTGCCAAATTAGGCTAATACAGACGCCTGTAGACATGTCATGTATATGTATATGCATCAGCAGCCCAGGTTTGCCCACAAGTAAGTATTCTTTCTCTTACTGTCACAAAAAAGAAAATGCACGTTCTTGATACAAAAACTAATCTGTAATTACATCCTAAGTATAACTACAATATGACATGGCTATTTATTAGTGTAGATGTGGTAGATGTAGTAGTTGCCAGCTGTTTCTTGGGTTAAGTGTTGTCACAAATATTGTTCATCTGAGGTTCACCTGATGTCGGAATGGCAGCTTTTTATAAATGTGTAAATTGTATCTTAGAGACAGCTAGGCGAAGAGAAACCTGATCCGTTACAATATATTTCTTTTGCGCAGAGTTCTAGTTGCCAAGAGCATTAGATGGCTAGGATCTTTTTAATATCATAAATAACGTATCAGATCAATAATCGCAGATGTACATAGTACAAACATGAGCTACTCAAATATAACGCTTAATTTGACCAGGTGAAGATGAAATGGTAGGCAATGATATGCAATGGTAGGCAACGGGGCCTAGGTAGATTGTGTAACGCCAATCTTTTTAACAGGAGTCTGTCTGCGTATGTGCCTGTCTGATCCGTCGACCTGGAATTCAATACAGTAGTCGAGGAATGTTGTTATAACGGATATGCCGCTATAACAGGCGGATTGAAACATACGGCATGCACATAATTTCGAGAGTAATAATCTCCGACAATAATCTTGCAAGAAAATGAAAACAAATGTACTGTTAGAAGACGTGTGTCATTAAATACCACCGTTAGAACGAGTGCCGTTACAACGAGGTGTTACTGTATTTGAAATCCTAGTGTTTACCACTGTTCGAACATCAATTACTGATGCCGTTGATAAATGCGCAATCACCTCGGCAACTACAGAGGTATAATTACAACTATAACATGGTATTTGACTAAATCTTAAAATGAAATATATATATATATATATGTATATCTACCTAATTAACTGCCTAGTGTCTTTAGCACACAACTGCTACTTCTCCACTGCTAGAGTTTTTGTTCAGCTAACAGGCTCCATGTGTTTACATGTGACGTATTCATCTATGATTAGTCCAGTTCCCATTGACTCAATATCCGAGGGTGTTATCAATGCGCGACCCACACCATGATTATCCAATGTTTTTTTAATGGGGTGTTAGTCTGAATCCTTTTGTTTTCTCCCTGGAATTAGTGGAGATCTAACCACAAACAGCTACGTATTTTTATTGATACACAATCACCTCGATCAAGTATAGAACTGGATGTAGTCCGTGGTAATGATTCAATAACTAATGAGCAAGAGTCCATTTATAGATCGAACACAGACACAAAGTTTAAAGAACTCAGAAAGCGCACCCCTCTGCCAACACAACTGTCACCAAAACCCGAATGAAAATATGTTCATACATAGCTAAGATGCAGGGTAGGATACTGTAATAAAATCTCATTATCCACCTCGAAATTAAATCCGTTATTCCTCAGGGCCCACCCTTCGACACACTGTCATTGAAATCCATTGAACACTTTTGGAGCTATTGCGTAGACAACAGACAGACAGACACGAATGAATACATAGACCTCTGTCAACTTCCAAGTGAAAAGCGTTCACTTCTGGGTTAGGTGATTGAAATTCTTCTTTTTTTAAGTTGTGTTCTCTTATGTATTTTCTGTGATTCAATTTATTAAAATGAGAAACATAAGAAAGAACATTGCTTTACGAAATACTTGCATTAACTGTGTTCTTGTCTCAGACAGCAGCAAGCCGATATTCATTTGGAAAAGTGCAACTGGGTTATGTTATTATTTAAACGAATCCGACTCGGAAAACTACATTCCTTTGAGCCTGATCTCAATCAAGATAATGTCCCCCGAGATCGGAAAATGAGCACATATAGACTTTCGGTTTGTACCAGAACCATTTTACTAACGTAATAAAGTAATCCAAATATTGAAGCACTCTGTTTTGACACAATATCCGCAGATGCTCAAATGTGGCCAAAGGGGCTTGTAAACGTTGACTCGTAAACATGCAGTTGTTGAAACAAGGTGAAACATTCATAGGAGCGAAAACACTTGCGTAAAAAAATAAAATGATCATCGTGGTCTGCCATGTAGCTAAAATAGTTAAATATGTCCCATTGATGCATGGTGTCGGTGTTTAAGCCCACATAAAATATGGCATGATTTCAGGGTCTTCTTTAAATTTTGATTTTCTAGGCATTCAGGTCGTATCCCACTTTGTAGACTGCCGTAATACAGTGTTCCAACTTTAATTTGATTATACACAGGATTAAGCTGTTTACTAAATATTAAATAGGAATATAAAAGAGAACAAGCCTGGCTTCCCCGAAGTCAAACACAGCTCCTACTTATACTACCTTGCGAAATTCTACTATACATTTTGGAGGTATGAAAGACTTGTCATTTTAGTGGTAACTCATCAGGCTAGCGATCAAAAGATCATGCCTTCAAATCACGATAGGGGAATGGGCATTTTACATAGGTACATACGCAATTGCCATTAGTTTATATGCATTTTACATATCGGTTTACTCCTCTATTTTTGGTGAGGAGTGTTCTTGTTCTTGTTCTAGACACATAGGAAAGTAAAGTAAACTCTGAGTTTGTCCTGGAGTTCGACAATTAACCTTTAAATAGGTACATACGCAATTACCATTATTGTATATGGTAAAATAATCTGAGCGTCCCCGCCCCCAAATGATAATGATGAGTTGTTACATTGAGTTATAAGAGGTTTGGATGGTATGAGGTACAGGAGACTAGTGTGTAAGAGAGATAGGGGAAGAAAATGCGCGCTTCATCTATAACTGCTCGCTGCAAAACAAACGTTGAACGCTATTTTCGTTTGTTTGTAAGAGCGAAAAAGAGGCAATGGGGAACTTTCGAAAACCCATGGATACCTACATTTGTATTATGTATTTGTTTTATCCACTTTGAAAGCTGATCATTGTTTATTCTTCTCCCATTTACCCTTGTGCATTGCAAAGGTTGGCGTCGTAAATAACTAAATTTAAACAAAACAGCAATGCTTATAGAAAACGGTTGTTTAATTGCAATTAGGATATCTACAAACCTGGGCGCGGGAAGTGGATCCATGTCTTTTATAAGAGCAGTAGGGTTTGTGTCTGTGTATTTGCGTGTATGTGTATTAGAAGCAAAATAAGTATTTTTTTAATGAGGAATTGAGTTTGGCTTCGAATATATATATATATATATATGTGTGTGTGTGTGTGTGTGTGTGTGTGTGTGTGTGTGTGTGTGCGGTTATATATTTCCCAACAGAGGCAAAGGTCGCTGTTTGAACCCAGAAAACTGTCTGAGTCTAAAATGATTTTCAAAGCAGGACAACCCGCCCTCTCTACTTGAATTATTGGCACAGACGACCAATATAACGATCCTTCTTACTCCATCTGAGTGTCCCACTCTATAGTAAGCTTATCATATATGTGTACATGCCTCTCCCTCCCTCCCTCCCTCTCTCTCTCTCTCTCTCTCTCTCTCTCTCTCTCTCTCCCTGTGTGTGTGTGTACATTTCTAAGAGTACAAAGCAAGGCGAACATTCGTAAAATGTTTGTAGTTACACAGAAAAGTTCGCAAACATTTGTTCATCATTTTTTTGTAAGCAAGCTCAAAAGGCAACATCTGTCTTGGAATCTGAAATGAATTATTTTCATCTTCATTTCTTGTTTAGTTTCGTTGTGGCCGTCATTAAAAGTCCAAAAATCCTTTCATATTTATAACATTTATGAACTCTTTTTCCAAGTTGTAGCATTGTAAAAAAACGATGTGGTATTCAACACAGCGAATGGTTTTCACAAAGGAGAACTAATTAACGCTGTCGTAAGTAAGATAATCCAACAGAAGGCATCAGTACTTTCAGTAACTCGGATGGAAAACTACCACGGATAGAGTTAACTTATTGAATAGTTGCATGGGTTAGAAGCCCGGATTTAGCTACTTTCGTCTAAATAATTTTAGTCCTAATCACTTTGGTCTAGAATCACTTTTGTGCGCACAATATCCCCAAAGTTATGACTTAATGTCAATGTCAATTAAGTGTCGAATGGTAGACCATGGACTAAGACGTCGGGGTCGATTCAGTCGTATGTTCCGATTTGATTTTGGGCCGGATTCTGGATGTTCTTTTCGATTGAGAGGAAATACATTCCAGGATCCGGCCCAAAATTGAATTTAGACGAAAGTGCTGTACCCCGAGAAAACTACAGACGCACCGGATTAGTTATTCAGATGTTGAAAAGAAATAACATGATTCGTAAATATACACATATTCTCAGCCTGAATCCCTTTGCCCTAGTAATCTAATCTGGCAGAACTTTACTACAGCTTAGTGGTTGCACCACAATTATGCCATTGTGCCAGACTAATCTAACATTTGTAAAAATGTGCCTACCGTGGCGCAGTAGACTCCCTCACTAGTGTAGTGAGTTTGATCCTCACTGTGTACCTCGCTAGTAGAGCATTGTGCCAGACTAATCTAAGATTGCTATGATGCCACTGCATCGTATATATTGGGTTGGGCATAAAGGATAACGACAGTGCCCATGCCTCTTCGGTGACCAGACAAATATTGTTACAGCTGATTGGAAACTCAGCACGCATCCACCGTAATCACCAGGTATTGCACCTTCACATTACCATTTATTCATGTCTTTATAGATGTCTCTTAATGAAAGAATTTCAATTCCCTGAAAAACTACTAAACGTAAAAGCTAAAACGTAAGGATTATGGCAGAAAATAGTGGAACACAACTGTAAATGTGTTGTTCGATAAAGTTAATGTCGAAGATTTTAAAAAGATAATTTCTTTTATATTTACGAACGGACTCTTTCGGTTATTCAATTGATGGTAGATGGTAAAGAAAATAAGCTGGTGATATTGCTAAATTCAAGGCCTGTTCTCAAGTGCAAACGCGACACAGCAAAAGTGCATCGAGCTGGGCTCGGGAATTGGTCCGTACGCGACGTATTCTTAAAACCTGTCACCTCCAGAATATCAATTATTCCGCTCCTAGCACCACTTCCTTTTTCTGTTCAGCGTTTCGAACAATTTCAAGATCCCGAAGGCGTCCGCAAAGAATTCATGAATAATAACGAGAATCGTTATGATAGAATACACACTTTACATGAACAGTAGTGTATGGTCTTAGAAAGCTAGAGAAAATACTAGAGAAGATAAAGGTATGGATGTAAAAGAATGAAATATGTTGTAAAGATATTGTCGGAAACTTTTGCATCAACCTCATACGATGATATACACAGTATACATGTATATCTGCACCGTATGGCAACATTCATATACTTTCGAAGTCAAACAGAA
>VCCN01000325.1:1237552-1256858 GCA_006491835.1 Architeuthis dux | reverse complement strand
AACAAATCATTGTAAGTCACGCAATCGGATAGAAAGAATGAAAGTAAGAAGGAATAGAACATAAAAAAACGGAAAATAAAGCAAACGAAACGGGAAGTAAAAAGAAGAAAAAAGAAGTGAAAAGAGGAATGCAAAATAGAAAAAGAAAGAGGAAAAAGATAGAAAAATGAAGATAAAGGGATGGGAAGAAAAAAGGAAAAACAAAGTAAATAAAGAAGAAGATTTTTTTAAAAAAGAGAAAAGGAAGAAGAGAAAAATTAAATGAGAAGATAACCGAGGAGTAAAAAGAAAGAAAGAAAGAAATAATGAGCACGGAAGATAGAGAGAAGTAAGCAAGAAGAGATATTGTTGAGAGAAAACAGAATTAAAGAAACATTGAGTATAATAACCAAGCAAACAGACAAGCAAGAGTATGACACAAAAAAGAATGAACATGAAAAGAAAATCAAGGAAGTTAAAAATAATGAAGTGATAATGAATAAAGCAAATACAATAGACATAAGAAGGGAAAAGAACAGTGGAACGCCGTCATAAAAACGAAGAGGCGAGACCTTGGAAGAAAAAGACAGAAGACATCGAAGGAACAACCTAGAAAAGGCAAAGAGGAAGTTGAGAAATAATGGCACACTAAAATGAACGAGAGAAAAAAAAGAATAAACTAAGGAGCAGTAAAGAAATAATAAAGGACAAGGGGGTAATGATGCATGAAACCATTTAAACATATATTCGAATGAAAATAAAGGGGAGAAAAAAAAATGAATGAAGAAGCAGACAGAAACCGAGAAGTGAGAGGGAAATAAATCGCTTTCAAGAAAGAATGGCAAGTAATTGACTCGTATATTTTATTTCTGCACCATTCAACACATGATCACGCAGATATACATAATAGCCATAACATAATTTATGTAATTGATATATCACTCCAGGGAAATACAGAAAAAATACACACGTTCATCGGGAAACACACAAATCAATCCAAATGACTGGGAACATAGTAATCCATGGTAACCTTTCCTTTCCTCGTCTTACTTCAACAATTCATCGGTAATTGTGGATTTTACTTTTATTCTTAAGGGGTGGAGTGTAGGTTCGTTCCCCGTCGGAAGCTGTACCTTTATTTCCTATATTGCTTTCTTTATAATAGGTATCCCACAGGTGTATTGACCCAGAGTGTTGTGATGAATAGCAAAACATAAGAGGTAATGCTTCATCTACAATATTTAAATAAAACTTGACTTTTATTACTTGGCAGTAAAACAAAAATGGGGTAAAGAATTAGAACGGAGAAAGAAGAAGAAAAACGCATGTATTTAAGAAAATAACAGACATTCAAAAATACATGTACTGTAGGAATTACCGTAAAGGTATTCTTCAGCCCAACTCTCCAAAGGAGAAGGTGGTAGAATGAATACAGGGTTCTGTCCAGTTTAATCTTCACGTCGCCATTGGCGAAGTTGCTAAGGCGAAGTCAATGAAAGACGTGCTGCCGTGGTGTGGGATGCTTGTTCCAATCTTTTCGGAAGCTATTTTTTTATTTTCGATCCCGTACTGTTTACATTATTGGCCGGTAGTGACTAAACCTAGTGATAAAATAAGATGGAGAAAATAGTAATAAAATAATTATAATAATACTAAAGTAATAGCAATTGCCACAAGAGTCATCTGTGGCAATTAGAAAGAAATCCTGTCTAACTACAAGTCTCGCAACCTACTAAAAAGACTAATATATTGTTTGAGATATCGTGTGCCAATTGGATTATCCTGCGATATGAAAGTCAGGCATTGTTACAGAAGCCATCTTAGGGAAAACTGCTATCACATTATGATAGTATTACATGGGCTATCTTGTTATTTAATAACGATTTACTAAGCGAGAGAACGATGTTTATTTGAATAAGGAATATGTTCTGCCAATTTGTTAAAGGATTGTGTGGTGATAACGCATACACGTTTACTAATGAACCTGTATGTCTTTGCTATAAACAGGCCGGTGCGTTTTCACAATTTACTAAGCATTCGATTGAAATCTCCTGTTTACGTATATTCGCTTTGGGATATCGAACATGTTCACGCATTGTTTTGGTTTTTTACCAAAGGAATATTTAGTGACATTAATCTTTCAAATATGATGGATGAAAGTGAAAGGAGGAGTGTAGTTATGCATCTCCATGATCATTAAGCATTAACATCCTCAGGCGACAATTGGAATCTGTTCCGTCATTCGGATTCCTTTGCCATCCAGCAGTTTCCAGAGAGCGATTGAAATAGCACGTCTAGGGATAACTAAACGACAAAATTGGAGATGGGCTGGAAACTTAGCAAGAAGAAATGACAACCGATGGAGCAAAGGGTTAACCAATTGTTGTCCATGGGACAATAAACGTAATAGGACAAGACCAGCTACAAGATAGAGGGATGAGATGGAGAGGTTTGCCGGTAAGACATGACAGAGGCTAGCTCAGTTAAGATCGCCATGGAAGGGGATGGGTAATCACCATTATATATATATAATGAGATCCGCTACATATTAAGAGTGTGCCTTATTGCTGCATGCACTACGCACCTTCAACATGTGTTAAAATACCCACCTGGCTATGGTAACCAAAATAAAGCTTTCTGTAGACGTACAAATGCGTCCTTAGGATTCTTACGAAGGATAGAAGTAAACGTTTACAAACTTCCCGTGCTGATGTCCCACTAAACGGCGGCTATCATGGGTGATCTACCACCGTCATCTTTACGTAATTAAATGTTCCTTCAGCGCCATGTTCCAACTGTTATCAGTATGCTCAAACCCTCAGGATTACAACATCTCAAGTACCTTACTGGATACACCTACGCTGAACAGGTGTTAAGAATATCGTCTAGCAAATGTTTTTCTGTTCGATAGGTCAGATAAAGAGAGAAGCTCCTTAAATATGACCATCAACTTCTCGCCCATCGACTACAACCAATGAAAATCACAAGCTGCTGATATGAGCACATTCCATCGGACAGCCTCCTAGGATATCTCATCGTAGATTAGATAGACGTAAAATCCCAGTTCCAATACAGTTTCATCCTCATCATATTTACCAAACCTGCCCTTGCTACTGCTTAGTCGATAACCTTCTTAGATCTTTTGCAAAGCCAATATTGACGGCATATGTACTAGGTAAATGAAACTTCCGAGCAGCTTTTGAATGATATGGAAGAGGTGACAAACAAAACAGAAAAGAAAAACATTCATCTGTAAATAACCATTAAAAAAAACTAAATTGGCAATGTGAATTTCCTACCAAAAGCTTCTTTCAGAAGATATTTGTGTTGAACAAAATGTCCCTATTTGTGTTGAACAAATATATTAAATTGTCATGTCAGTAGTAAATAACTATCTGTATGTGAAGAAAGCATTTCATTACTATTATTGTATTACTAGCTTTACAGCCTCTTTTTCCTGTTGCTTTTTAGACGAAGCCTTTCACTATTATTATTCTATTGCTGGTTTTATTCCATCTTATTATTGTTGCTGTTTATCACAATTACAAGTATGGCCAAAAGATACCTAAAGAGTGATAAAGAGCAACAATATAAAAGTGAAAATAGTCATTAAGTAATAATAGTGGAAATATTTCATCTAAAATTGAAATAATGATTTTAATGTTTTAGGTCGTCCCACATGAAGTGGCAGTTTTTTGGCATTTGTCTTTATGGTTGTAATTTCGACAGATTCCGAAGCAGTAAAATGTAGTTATGTATATTTAACTGATGAAACGATATTAGATTTATTTTACATTTTCAACTTATGATCCATCATATCAGTTGTATAAGATAACCCCACAATCTTACAAAGGAAAGGAAATCATTTGTTTTTGCATGAGTTCAAACTCGGTAAAAGTGTTGTTCAAATTCTCAAGAACATCAGTTTCGCATTTGGAAGCTCACTATTACTGCAAATCGATGAAATGCACAGCCGTACGGACAAGGAGATCAACTGCACCCCTCCAAGATCCGGGCAAAACAGAGTAACATTTCGGGAAGATCAGTGTAATCTGGGGAGAGCATTCTGCCCGCTTCAATGAGTTCTCATACACACACGATGAAATGTATTCAAATTATCCAGAAAACATTCAGCATAGGTAAACAGATAGTGGCCCATTTTGTTGCAGGACAATGTCAGACCGCACATTGCCAATACGTCCCAAAGCAACGTTGCGGCAATTCTATTATGAACTCTTAGATCACCCTCTGTATTTACCAGATTATCATCTATTCCGGCACTTTGATATGTTTCTTTGCAATAAGCGGTAATGACAGAATTTGAATACTTGTTAGCTTCGCAAGACACTAATTTCTATAGAAAAATGAATCCTTTCAATTAACGTCCGATGGAAAGAGTTATATGAAGCAAATGGATCTTTGATTAATAAACTAGGCTTATTTACATTTTGAAGTTGATTTTATTTTTCCTTTCAGGTGAGACAACTTAATGTATTATATGATACAGTAATACGTCCAGTGTGCATTACTCTATTGTTCAAAGACCGAGTGGTATTTAGGCCTTTGGTCAGATTTAAAAAAGAAAACATCTAGATCTGGAGGATCCCAGCGTAAGTTTACGCCGTGACAATTCAATACAAACTTATGATCGACTTATCATACATCTACTATATATTTTAATACCGTGGGCTGTGAGGGAAAGGTATATAATACATTTGAAATAAAACCTTTTGATCAGATTTTAGTCGGATTAAAGTTTAGAAGAATGCTAGGTCGAATTTGGAAGTCTAATTGATTTCTTTCAATCTATCGCTGAAATGTCTTTCTTCAATAACACAGCAACATTTCTTGTGAAATGTGAGCGGTGCGTAAAGGAATGTGTATGAGTTTGGGTTGTTAAGAGACTGCGTTGTCATGTGGTCTACGCTTGTGCCAATATGCACAACAATTGATCTTCTTACTTTTTATCAATTCTTTTGTCATTTCTTCCCGGGCTTACAACAATGTAACATATTAAATTGTCCGCTGTCGTGTAAAATAAGATATGTTCTGGGTGACCAGGAATAATTCCTAATCTTTTTCTACAATCGCATGCAGACAAAGCCAAACAGCGCCCAACTGCCGATTCATATACAACACGGCTGACCAAACCATGGCTCGCCAGTCACATGCAACTCTTTGGTAATTCATGTGTGCCTTGAAAGACTAATAGTTGGCTCGTTTTTTTCCTCTGATATTTGTGGCAAAATCTGTTTGCATGAAAAAAGAATACTGACAAAAATGCTATCTTGTAAGGTGATATCGGATTAAAATATTTCTGATTGTACTGGTCCGCTTTTTAGAATATGATCTTTACGATGGCAAATACAGTGAGTGTAAAACGTATCAAATACATTTTTAAAAAATGTGTTTTAACACTTGTATACACCTTCATAATTGATAGAATTTAGACCAAATATTTCTGGGTTTTTTTCTATATAACTTTAAAATGTCCAATAGTGTTACAGTATTGTTTTGATTTTGTATGTTTTAATCTCTTGTGGAAATCCTGTCAATTTTGAAGCTTTATAAGAATGTTAAAATGTATCAGATACGTTTGAACTCACTGCGAATCCCAGTCTTTTCCCCGTTTTTACAGGATTTTTAACACAATTATATAATACTATAGTTTATACGATGTTGCTTTTTTTGTATTTTAGCAAAATGTTTGTGCAAAACATTTTGCTAAAAAACAAAAAAAGCAACGGAAAAGTACGGAATTATTATTCAAAACGTTCACAAATTTATTCAAAATATAAATACATTTATTCAAAGCTTAAGTACTTTCATTCAAATTTATAAATACCTTTTTTCAATATTTGAGTACTAAATAAAAGCCTGAGAGATTGTAATGTAAAAATACACATAATCACGTTTGGAAAATCGTTTTCTCTAATTATTTACTTTTTTCTCCTACTTTAGCAGACCCCAGCCCACCACCATTGCCCCTGCAAAATGGAGCAAACAACACAGCAAACAGTTGCTGAAGCGGAAGGAGCAGTGAGATATAGCATACTCACGATTTCTAAAGAACTACTTCAGAGCTAAAAGAGGCTATACAAAAGATGCTTGAAATTTCAAACTAGATAAGAGTGCATATTTCCGTGAAACATGCCACTCGATGATGCAGGGATTTGTAGCAATGTTTTCATACAATAAATTGTATAATTCTTCTAAACCATGAAATAGTTGCTTTTGTTATATCATGTTTCCCGGCATTAAAATATGTTCCTTGTTATTTGACGTAATATTTAAAATCAATAGAGGCAATCCTGTTACGTGTATGCTAAAGTTCCACGTGCTTTTTTGGAAAACTAGAGACTGAAAAATATACAGTTCAACACCAGTTTTGCGCGGTAAATGTTCCCACGCATCTAATCCTCATGATTGTAACTAAGGTACTTAATTTTGAATAAAGGTACATATGATTCCAACAATGACCATACGTTTTAGATAAAGGTACTTATACATTTTAAAATCGTGTACATCTTTCGTGTCTTGCTGCTTTCAAACATCTAAGGTTATCGTGAGTGGATATTACAATAAGCAGGTTCGACCACCGCTATTATGCACAGATACAATTCAACTCAAATTATCCTCTCACTTAATAGATTGTCGGGGTACATCATGACCGTCTCTGCCTCTTTATCGGGACAATGGGGTTACTTGAAAGAAGTGAATAACGTTAAAGCAGGAAGCGAACGTGTTTAGTTTCTCTCTTCTAAAAAAAATCAAATCAGAGTACAGATTTACCCCATTATCCGAAAGCATAGCGTACCTATAAAAACACATTCGTATGCCGAAATGGCGTAAAATGAAGAAGCACTTACCATTAATTTGTATCGGAAACACCTTTGAGCGTCCCCAGACCCCAAACATTGTGATGCTGTTGTATTAGGATGAGTCACCGGAAGTTAGGATGGTAGGGGGTACAGGAGACTGGTTTGTAGGAGAGGAATGGAGAACAGCTCGTTGCAAAACAAATGCTGAACGCTTTTTTCGCTTTTCGCCTTTTTTGTAAAAGCGAATAGTGGTGTAAAGCGAATTTTCGAAGAGCGGGGCATACCTTTAAACAGCATAGTCGATTGTGTTAACATTTTGTATTATATCAAGCGTTGTCGAAGATTATTATTTTTCGGACTAGTATTTATTTTATCTTAATTAATTTTAGTTGATTATAATCTATTCAGACTCTCAGTTCATGGTCAACAGTAAACAGCACAGAACGGAAATATAGCATAAGTGTTTGACAAGCTACGGACGCACCCCTTTTATCCTAGCAAGTTGTCTATGAATTACAGCTGCTCTACCTATTGAGCTACCAGAGAGGCACGGTTGGCAGGAGATCAAATGTAACCATTAGACCTTTTTTGCCTCTTCACCTGTCGCCACATTAGATTGTTTTTCTATGTACACTTACAATATTATGATTAGTAATATTATTTTGAGTTTTTTCATTAGATGAAGCATTGCCAACTATTATTATTTGTTTTACTAGCATGTGTTTCATCCTAAAAAGATTAATAGTGATTGATATTGGTATTTAAAAAGTCTTAAAACAGAACCATTTGGCAAATACTCGAAAGAAAAACGGTAATTAATTGGATTATTTCTAATACAATTTGTGATGTCATCATTTCGAATAAAATTCCCTTCTTCAAAAATAAAGGAGAGTCTAAGATTGTTGATGGTCTTGTTTTTTCTTCTGTCTCTAATTCTACCGCTGTGACTGCAGTAATCCCCTTTCCGTCCACTGTCTGTATCATTGATCTGTTGTAATCTTCATTAATGCGGTCCTCTTATCTGCTACCGTATCATCTTCTCGTCATCCCTTCACCGAAAGTCTTAGCACACACGTTGATATTTTGAACGTTACATTAGTCTGTGTTTGCGCGTGTATGTGCGTGTTCAAGTGTGCTTGCATGCCTGTGTGTGTTTATGTGTGTGCTTGTTTGCATGTACGTTTTTTGTGTGTGTTTGTGAATCTGACTGTGTGCGTGTTTGCATATGCACGTTTGTGCGTGTTAATATGTGTGGCTGTTTCTGGAATTCTATATTTGTATGTGTGTATTTATGTGCACGTATATGCATGTTTGACAAGATATTTATAAACTAGTATGTATTTATCGATCCATATTATCCTAAGTATGCACACATTATATTTTACAAATATCTCAATATGTTCATGTTGTGTTCACAATTTAATTTAGTGTATGAAGTGTCATTTTTGGCCGTCTTAATAGCGTGTGGAAAATCTCTGCTCCGTTATCATACACTGGGGTTAAGATCTAATCTGAAACGGTTTCTCGAACAAAAAATCTGGCCACATAATCAAGTAATTAATTAAATATGATGTCCTTCTGCCGTTTCATTCTTTATTATATTAATCGTTTCTGAGAAACAGTCCGCATGACATTGAAAACATACACAACCATGCCATGTGAGAATGCAATAGCTGGCACTAGATACATGTGAAGTTGAAGAATTTACTAGTGTGTATTTAAATTCATTGCAACTAAAGACGGATTTCAAATTGCAAACGACATATTCAAATATCGTCTGGAATTATAATATAGCAATTTGGTCAGTTTGTTAGACATTAGCAAATGACCCCACAAAATATGAGCTTGTTTAGAGATTTACTCCTTTATTCGACACGTTATAAACAGTTAAACTGCAATTACATTTGCGCTATGAGTCGACTGTTGATAGAATCGAGTAGCCGTGTTAAATCGACTCATCTTCAGATATGTTATGCAAATATTACAGTGTGTACAAAGAGCGAATCAGATTTTAGTCACTATGTTTACTGATTGCTAATCTTTCTTCCCACCCCTTGTAGAATCGCTTTGGTTGGATATTATAAGTTAATGATGTATATAAATAATGATAATTAGATACCTCACTATGGGCCATTGGTTAACAAGTGAGTAGTGCAGATTATTAATTATATAGTGAGTCTGCTCCCCATTAGGCGTTCCGCCATGCAAAGCTTATAGAATATCGGTATGGTAAATTCACGTCGAGAAATATTTAGCAAGCTCATCACACAAAGCATTACTACGGATTTGAGTTTGACACTAACTGGATGTCCAACCATGTGTCCCTTAAGGATACTGCGCTAA
Source organism: Architeuthis dux (assembly GCA_006491835.1). NCBI lineage: Eukaryota > Metazoa > Mollusca > Cephalopoda > Oegopsida > Architeuthidae > Architeuthis > Architeuthis dux. The sequence goes on along the minus strand of VCCN01000325.1, from coordinate 1,247,715 downwards.
ACATATCTCAATAGTGTGCTACGCCGTGAATCCTTCTTTAGTTTTATCTCGCAAGACAATACGACTCTAGTGAGAGTGGCACACGTTGGTTGATTCACACTTGTGACTGTCTAGGGGAGATCTTTTGAAATGCCAATAGGGCACCTCGCCGTGGAGCATTCTTTAGCAAGTTAGACTTACAGAGGGATCCTCTCTGACTGCCTCAAATGTGTGGCTTTTGCATAGAAAGCTTAGTAAATAAGAAAACAGATAAATATCAATATGAACAGACTTATTTATATATTAATTTCAAGTAATAACATAATATTATGGACTGGGTTACGTCTGTCACTTTAATATATGTGCGCGAGAGAGTATTTGATTTCAGAGTTTTACTAAGCGCAATGACGTCTGGACACGACCACACATATGGGACACTAACCGATGATTGAACTAACGATGCAGTAGTAATTAGTGCTGGAATGGTTCGATGAGTCTTACTGCTTACTTGATATTAATTCAACTAACTAATCAGTAGAAATAATTTGCAGTCTAGTTTGTCGGCTAGTACCTTAAATATAATTATTTCCTAAATTTACCTTAGTGTGTCACAAAGCCACATGTCTGGGTCCCTCAGTGAGGATCGAACTCACTACTCAATTGTAATAGTCAGCAGGCGTGGCTTGCTAACCACGACTCCGCGTCGGTGTGGCCAAAGTGTTTTTACTTATAAAGCATCTACCGTTCGCTCGCTTAAGGCATCATACAAATTGAAGAGAGACTAAATTCTAGAAAACACGGCACTTTGGTCGATGAGGACGATTTAGGTGCAGTCCAAATTGTCCCGAGTGACCTCCAGCTGGAATTCGGCCAATATGTCTGTCCATCTCTCTTGGATGTGTCTACAATCCCAAACGACCATCGACGGTGCAGACCTTTTCCCCTGATCAATTTTAATAGAATTGTGAGACGATGTGTTAAGTGCTGGCTTTGGCCGTACACACCTGGCAATGATTTATCGGGAAACTAGAAATCAGGAAGTGATTTTAGTGATTCTTTATTGAATCTAAATAATCCAATCTCACCATTACATGCTGTCATAGCAATAGACACAACATTGCTAACTGTGGCTATCCCGGTTAGTTTTGTGGAATATTGTTTTGTGGAATCAGTAGCCACAGCCATTCCTTTGGAATATGTAATATGAATGCCATGCATCGTTGTTGATTAGGTGAAAACAGATGAAATCTCGAAACAGTAGAAAGAGGCCGAAATATTTGGACGCAATATTTGGAGACAGCATCAGCATCACCCCATCTCTATATATCTCACTTTCTCTCGATAATCGAAACTGCTATGTCTTGATTGCTGCATTTGCCATGTTTTCCTTTCGGTCTGCCGCCGAGAGGAAAAGGCTTCGAATGAATAAAAATGTTGTCTTAAAAATCCAAATGGAAATACCTCTTCGTCCTTCTGTTCTCAACCTGCATATTTGCGTGTGCATAGCGCATTAGGCAACACAATTTATCAGAGCCAATCACATGGTCGTTGAGAGTAATAGATCGCATCGAATACAAAATCATGTAATAGGGACTGGATTCGGTACACACACTACAAGAGATTACAAAACCAATCAAGCAGCTATGGAAAAGCTAAAGGTATTGATAGCACCCAATCTGGGATCTGTTCAATTGGGGCCTAATGAGCTCTTTGTATGCTAATTGTTGAAGGACACATTCCTTCAGGACGTCAAGTATGCGGTCAACATTACACTTTACAAAAACAAAAGAGACACGCCTAACTGTATAAACTACTGGGAAATCATCCCGCTTTCATATGCCAGCAAAACATCCGCCCGTCTTCTACTGAACTGATTCGTGTCGACTGTAGCTTGAGACCAACTTCCTGGAAACCAGTGTGGCCTTAGACCAAGCACCATTGATATTGTCTTGGCTCAGATCCACCGAAAGTGTCGAGACGGGAGCAAACGATTGTATGTCCATTTGATAACTTGACAAAGACGTTCGATACTGTGAGCATGGTGAGACTGTGTAAAATCTTCAAAAAGTTTCGTTGTCTACCAACGTATTTCACCATAATTATCCAACTCGATGAGACACAACACAGTCAATTCTGATTCGTCAGCGACATTTCACATACTTTTGTGATTGCTAGCATTGTGAAGAAAGGCCATGTTCCCATTCACAACATTATTCAATATGACATTGAATCAAGCTAAATAGCCTGGAGACAAGGGCAGCGTATACATCCACTTTCCAACAAATGGCAGTTTGCTTGGCCTGAAATATTTTCAATCTCACACAAAGACTAAGAAGCAGCTGGTCACAGAGTTTCTATTTGTTCATGTTACATCCCTAGTCTCCCACACGGAGTCAGGGCTGCACTGCATAACCTCCAGCATTGCAGAAGTTGGAGAACTCTTTGGACTTCAGCTACTGAAGATCGTAATCAGCCATTAGCTTGAACGCTGGCTGGTGTATCAGTCAGCCACAATCTCCATAAGTCAGTTTAAACCCTGAGCCCTTCCAGTAGTCTTCCACGCTGGCATGCGTAATATCTGACAACAAAGTTGGCATAGATATACAACAGACTGATTAAAGAAAACAAAACAATTGGCATACTGACTACCATCACATATGGTACCAAACCATTGATCATCTACCGCCGTCACATACGCCTACTTGAACCTTCTCATTAGCGCTGCGAGCAGCACCATCCTGCATTGGACGACTGTATTACTAACACCGTAGATCTCGAGATTGCAAAAGTCACAAGGATGGATGTCATGCTATACAAGATACACGTATGGAAAGGTATTGTAATAGCTTTTTTCTTGGTGTGTTGGGCTTAAAACAATAAGGTGAAGGTCGTTCACAGCCGATGAATGAATAACACACATATATTATATCTTAACATTGATTGTTTAATCACAGAATGTTGTACTATTTAATTCAAAATCTATTTGGGCAATTCCGGAACTGAATATGTATGTTTTGTGCTAAAAGTAAGGAAATATGGGATTGTATGTGTTCAGGAATTAAGGCCGACATTACTTACAGAATAGGACGGTCATATGCTACGAATATCAGAAATGATATATTGAATCACATCTAACCTAAGTAAACAATAACATGCCTTTGATTTTATCTTTAGGATATAAATAAGAAGCTAATGTTCAGAAAATGCAAGAGGACCTAATCCCGATTCCAAAAATAATATAAAACTATTTTAGATATCCAAACAACCATTTTGTATGGTAAACTAGACCTAATTACAAGATATGTTCAGTTGTAAGTTTTCTGAATGTATTTTGTTTATGGGGGCAATGGTGAAGGGATCATATATGGTGTCTCACCCAGAATGTGGCCAACAATGAGACCATATAAGAAAATTAAAAATTAAAAAATTAAAGTAGAAAGTTAAATAAAACATAGCATTACAGAATAACATTCAATATAATGTATAGATACAAAACAAATGATATTGACAAAGAAATAACATCTCCGGATTGAGTTTCAAATTGTATTGTGTGGGCGAAAAACAAGTTAATTTAACGGGGTGTTCTATGCCTCAAAACAGTTTATGTCTTTGTTCAATCACAACTGTATTTTGCAAAGCTTGCAGACCACATTGGTGTGGATTATGTTGTCTGTGTGGCTACAATATTTGCATGTGGCTGACGGGTTCTCAGGTGATCATATATAGTCACTTTACCCATAAAGGATTAATATAATTTGGGAATGGTCGGCCATTCTTTGATATGCCTAAAAACGTTAGCCAATACAGTTCTGTAAAATGGCGCTGCTTAATGCAAAAGAAGAACAAAGTAATCAACCATCATTTGAATTTCTAAGATTCCAGAGAACAAATTGTAAATTTCAATATCAACAGGAAATGCAAATTAGACAAGGGATTATGCAAATACAATCGAACTTGTGAAAAGAATTTAGTAAATCAACGATTTCGCATTGAAATGAATCGATTGAAAAAGGAAAAGAACTGAACAAGCCATTAAATTAGCTGGATAGAGTAACGAGAAAGAGAAAAGATAGAGAAATACAAATAACAGGAAAGAAAAAGGTAAAAAACAGAAGAAATTGAGAGCTTTAAGAAGAATTGCGCGTAATCTTCATTCGTCTTTAAATTGAATTAAATTGAATTATGTACTCTTCCTTAATAACGATAATAATCATTAATTCTTATTGCCCTCGTCCTAGGAAATGTCAGGTCGCTGAAAGTTCCAATTCTTTCTCGGATCTTCAATTCCTCCATTCCACCCGATGGGGTCTTTGCGACGATTCCCAGTGCACCAATTAATGACACGGCTCATACTCCACGTTATCCTCAATTCTCTGAAACGATCATTTAAAGCCTCCAATTAACGTAATCTCCCCGCTAGAGTCTTTGGGACAGTTCGCCGTGCGACCATTATTATGTGAAGGACACATGCTTCACAAATGTATCTCAGTTCTCTTTCTATTTTTTTTTGCATTGTTCTTCGCTTCCCCTCTAATGATGATAGGTAAATGTTACACCTTTTTAGCAGGGTTAAGTTATTCCAGCATTTGACCTCTTTCATCTTCGATATGTGGTCTATTACAAAGACCACATCCACTAACTGCCCGATGTTCTTTTCTTTGTTTATGATGACTAGATCTACCTCGTGTCTTAGTCCGTTCAAGTTTGAAAATCCCCCAAAACACAACCTTATCTACAATCTTAGATCCAAACAAACTACCACATACCAGCAGAAATGCCCGATCTGGTTCTTGTGAACAGGGGAAATAAACCCTTGTTCAAAAGAACCAGATCGGGCATTGCTGCTGGTATGTGGTAGTTTGTTTGGATCTAATAATCGCAGTGCATTCTGTTTATTATCAAAATAAGGATGGTTAATGTTCATAAAAGGTGTTTATATGTTCGAAAGTAAGTCGTATACAACGTTCCCTAACCCTTTTGTACTTGATTGTGTGTATGACATTTGGGTTCTCCATATCGTTGAGGTTTTTGTTTTGCTTCCAAGATTGTTTGTCTAGTTTTACTTTTCACCATAAACAGCAATATAACAGTCTTTGTTTTCCAGGTTTACGATACTTGTAATTCTTCGATTCAATATCTACGTCTCCCGTTTGTGCAGGATCAAACTCATCGCTGTTCATAATGCATTGACGGAATTTGGAACCTTTTCGTGAGTCCCCACCAAATGCTAGCGTCCATAGTTTTAAAGTACGGAAGCCTAAAAAGAAAAGAAAAATATTGTTTTTTTCCCACGGACAAGACACTCAATTCGTGGTGTTAGGATCAATTTTTATCAGCAATTTGATCTTAGAGAATCAAAACATTTCATAATTTCTTCCGAGGGACCAGACTTGTATAACATTTTAGTCAAGTTGTCAGACTGTTGCAGCTTAGCCAGAAGAAGCGGCTGATGCAGGTAAAAGTTTGAAATAATAAAATCATTTGCGTTTTTTGTAAACAGACCAACATGTTCGTAACTAGCAAGAATTGACATGTTAAGTTTATCTCGTTAGTCTACCAAAGGTTAGGGTTAGTGGTTAGGGTGAGCTTTACTGTTAGTTTTAGGGTTTTTCCGTGGTGGGGACCCATCATTTTCGGTCTTTTACGACGAGAAAAATAAAATAGATCACTTTACGCTTCTGTACTTTAAAATCAGGGTGGCTAATGTAGTGAAATACACTCTGGTTATGTGTTCCTGTGTTCGTTTACTACTAGACAGAAAGAGGGTACATAGTATATGGGTGAATAGTAGTGACCTTAGATATGTCAAATTAGCCAGAGTAGGTGTTGCGAGTTGTATCATATTCTGAGCCAAAACATGGATCAAACGGCTGACTGAGGTCAGAGGAAAAGTAAGGGAAGGAAGAGAATGCGTTCGACGAATCATATTCGAGTATTAATAGGGGTGCACCGTCTATTCAAATCCGGAGTCAGTTAATCAATTCGGGCACATCAGCAACAGGGTCAACATTTTGGCAGTCCAGGGCGAGAGTGGGAGGGTGCAGATAGGAAGAAACAAGGTTAGGACTACTATGTTAATTAGGGGTTCGGACCTAGGCAAAAAAATAGGCTAAAATAAATTTCCAAGTATAAAGAAACAGAATGTAACACTTCCATTCGTCTGTAAATCTACACCGTTGCCGGTTGTATGTTTTCAACAGAAGTAAAGAGGACTTACTTTCCTGGAAACGACTGGACTTTGTCATAATTCTCTATGGCCACGTGGGAGAACGTTGTCCTGCATGGGCCATCTGTTTATTTTCCTTCCACAGATTCTTTCCTCCCGCAATTGACGGTTATCTTCGAAAAGAAATGCACTCATGCATTTTGGAGTGACGAGACCCCCGTGTCGTTTGCATATCGACATGTGCGACTGGTAATACTACACTAACTTGGGGTGGGGACTAACGAAAACCCCCATGCTTTTTTTTACATAGGATAGAAATGGAATCTTGGTTTTATAGGATTGCAATTGATTTGATAAATCTGCAGCACATAATTCCCTCTACTCAACACTGGCAAATATAGAATCGCTTGAGAGAGTTACGTTATAATATTCCTTTTTGTCAATTTCCCCATACAATAAAAAAGTAAAAACAAGAACAATAACGACACTGGCAGTTAATATAATCCTATTCACTTTGCAGCAAACTTGGCATCTCGTTTAAATGTACATCATGCCATCAAAATGTGCACCAGTGCATTTTCCACGGAAATCATTTGAGTTATTCCACTGTCGATTACATTTCTAATTTGTATTTTATATTTGAGGGTTTATGGCAATGTCAGATCTCGCCAACACGTGGAATCCGCTTCAAGTCACCAATCAAAAGATGCTTGTGATAATCACATCTTTAAAAATTGTTTTACTGTTAGGGCATTGCAAGATTCTGACGTGGCGATGAATACAAGTCTTTCTCGTTTGATAAAGCACCCTATGATTTTCAAAATCTCTTCCATGATCAGATCACGGTGGTTTTATTTCATTCTGTTAAATCAAATCCGATTCCAGTGTCCCAAGGTATTATTTTACATATATTATACATCACTAGCTTGTATAGTGCGGTTTTGATTGGCGTGTGTTTTGACGTAGTACGTTTAAGATATTGCGGTGCAGATTAATGTAACTTAATACTAGTTGAAAACAAAAATACATTGAATTATAATAGGACATTGAACAATGTGGTTTTGAACAGTACAGACAATTTTAGAACGGATTAACCGCATTAAAGTATATATGCAATGGGTTTTCACACCAGCAACATCCAGTGGCTTTCACTGGGGATCAACTGACAACAGGTATGCCCAATACATCAGCACTCTTCTCAATATTTTGATTCTAGTAATTTTGTGTGGATATTTCCGATTCTTTCTGCGTTTTTCTAGTCTCTTTGTAAGGTTCTTCTTAACAGTTCCAAGCGCTACATATATTTACTCCTCCGATGTTCTTCCTTTTAATTCAGTTAAATCCCAATATTCCAACAGAGATTTAGCACACATTTGCCCCCGCTTCGTGTTAAAGAGCTTCTTAGGAAACCGGTCTTTTACAGCCTAGTTTCGCACAATATCACGCGTGTGGGGCAGGGCTGCTAGATTGGTCACGAATGGAGATAACCCTCTTGAGGAGATCCCACCTCCAGAGGCTGGTATTGAACATATGCCTCCAGACTAGCTCAATCTCCAAATTAAACGCTATTCCGATGCCTGTGCTGGGCAGGACTGATTAAAGCTTGGATTATATCCCCTTTTAGACAAATCTGGCAACCCTGGTGTGGGGTACCAAGTAAGTATCTAATTCAACATTGTCATAATAGTGCGCGAGATTAGCTTGCTAACCACTGCGCTACAACGAGGTACTCAATCCTAATATGCGTAGTAATGAATCAGTTTCCATCGAGCAATTTATTTCATTTTTGTTGAAAATAAGTCTTCCCCAAAGCCACAGGTATGGAGCACCCACCGAGGATTGAACTTTCTACAGTTTTAATGGCGGGATAAGCTTGCTAACTATTCCTGTACGATAAGGCGCTCCAAGTATCCTATTACCAATATCAAATTACCCACAATGTTGTATTTCCTAGATATTGATAGCTCAATAGGTCAAACTTGTGAAGCATCCGGTGAGGATTGAACTTATTATTAAATTCTTAATTCTCTGCAAGAATAACATCTGCTCCACAACGAATAGCATGAAACATGTTATGTGTAGCAAGATATCAAATGTATTCAGTCGGTTTATTTTCGAGACGTCATTCATCTTAAATGCACCGATTGAGAGAAAGGTCAGGTAGAGAAAGAATAATAAACAGTTTCGTTAAAGGAAAATGTGAGAGAACAATGCCTAGATGTATTGCGTGCGCAGGGGTGTTAAATGGTTTATCTATGAAATGTGTGACACGCAAATGTGTGTCGACGTCATTTCAGTTTCAAGTGCATACATGTACATTTGTTTCTGTGCCCCTAAAAGTAATGTATATTTCTATTTTGCTTAGATTTCAACATGATATGGTTTAAAAACAAACGTGTACAAGATAATTTAGATAGAACATTTGTAAATACCTCAATGAATACAGAGTAATTAGATTAGATTCCTCTGCGCTGATAAGTACTTGTCCGAATGTGTGTGTGTGTGTGTGAGAGAGAGATAGAGAGAGGGAGGGGGTGCTATGTTCTTATGTGAAACTGCGTGGGTGTATACGTGTGTGTGTAAGAGAGGGATAGATATTGCGGTTATGAGAAAATGTGTCTGTGTGTGGGGTTATGCATGTACACACTTTTGTAAGTGTATGTGTGTAAGGTTGTGCGTATATGTACCTGGATGTGTGAAGTTGTGCTTATGTGCAGACAGATAGGGAGTAACACACACATATACACAGTTTATTAGATGTTTGTTTGGCGGTGTGCAACATATCAGAGAGATATTTCAAATTCCATTGCTATGCGAATTACATGTCAAAAGGCTTTCTAATCATAGCAACACCCTGTCTGCTGTTTTGAATAGAACTCATATACAAAAGTATTTTTAAAAAGTACTCTCTTAATCTTATTAGGTATTCTCTTTACAATTTACAGAAGAAGTAATTGAATCTTTTTGTAATTAATGAATGTGTTATTTATACGTGATACATTCAAAGATTTAATGGCATTCTAAATATCAGTTAATGTATCGATCAAGAGCAGTCAATTCATTAACAATCAAAAACAGTGATCAAACCTCACTATTACAGATATTACGATAGCTAGTATTGATCTCAAATTAATCAGTCCGAGGCTAAATCGTCTACCAACAAGGTATGGGCACTCTTGTATATATTTCGATTCATTTCTCTCACTTTTCCAATTGTGGATTTACACCTCCGTCTATTTATTTGCCTCTTCGGGATTTTGAAAGTGTAGTCGGTTCTTTATTGCTCGAGAAGTTAGCTGAGTCTACTACACCATTTATAACTCTTCGGTAAATTCAAAAGCTAGCAAAACGGCCTCCACATGAACTTACTGAAAATAATACCAGACATCGTTTAGACACTTGTCTTTCGCTTCTTGCTAAACCCGGGAGGAAAACATGTTGAATGGGATACATTGTGCCGTAGAAAGGGGATTCATTACGAGTATCCAAATCGAAGAAACACGTGGATAGAACCAGGGGAGTCTCGAGCATCTCCACGTAAACGAAATATACAGGGGTGAAATTCCTCTTTGATTCTGGTGGGATTGAAAAGAAGTATTAGAAGGAAAGGGCCTTCTTCTGTGCATATAATTCTACTGTTAATTATGCTGCATTATACTGCCTGTTGAGTTGCAGAAACTAAGAAAAACGGATCATGGAGTAGGCATGGGATTAGCAATAGCAATAGTAGCAATAGGTTCTTCCACGGACAGCGTATTCTGTCGATGTGACCTTTCAAACTAAGGTTTTGCTCAATGCCAAACTCTATTTTCATTGAATGTCACTGTGTCCACACTCCCTTAAACGTGGCCACATATCAACCAAATTTGGCATACATACGCAATAGACCTCGGGGGCTTTCTTAACGTAAAAGGTTTTGAGAAGTTGCCGAGAAGGTTTTAGAGGGGGGTCGATTTACAATGAAACTATAATGCTAAACTGAACCTTTAGTTTCCGTTCAACACACACACACACACAC
>VCCN01000325.1:1221933-1233690 GCA_006491835.1 Architeuthis dux | reverse complement strand
TGTGTGTGTGTGTGTGTGTGTGTGTGTGTGTGTGAATGTATTGAATTTCCTCTTTATTTTGGTTTGTACTGGAAGCTGAGTTTACAGCAAACGAGACGTTGGTTCGTTCGGTGCTTTGCACTCGGCATCAATTCTGTGTGATTGATGTCGTTTATGTCCCTTTGTCACACCCCAATGTACTCTACGGGGTCCCTGTGCGCTGAATAGAGGTGCATTCGATACAGTGTTTGACCTCTTTTATCTGATAAAACATAGCGATGCGACACATTTATGTAACTATATTCTTATAGATAGTTAATGTGAAAAGTACATATATGAAGTTTGATGTTCGTTCAATAGCCAGACGTTCTCTTTTGCTGGTTCATGATTAAGTACAGTATTAACCATTTGACTGTAAAACAAACTCATAACACTCATGAATGGCTTCAGGGTTTTGCTGTACTTGGTAACCGAATATAACTCTTTATTCAAGCCAAAGGGGTAACAGCTGGAAGATACAACAGCCAAATAACTTGTTGCGTTACCTTGTGGCGTATCCCCTGTGCTTGTGGTCGGATGTTTAACCCAGGTAAAAGCCAGAACTTAGAATGCTGATTTTCAATATATGCATGGCTCCTCAGTTGGGGTATTGTCGAAGCAGTCTTTTACGCCTGTTCTCCTATATTTGGCAATATTAATCAATATTAATAACATAGCCAGCTTCAATTAACAGGAACGAATGTAGTGTTGTAGTTCTTATTACTAAATTTACTACATATAACCTCGATATTTGGTAGGTTTCCACTGACCTCATTAAATATACCTTTCCTCTACTTCCCCATCGGACAGAACACGCAAACTCAAACACACCACACACAACCTATAAAATAGACCCTCAAATCCCAAGCGCAACCCACATCTCCCTAATGGAGACGCCTGGCCAAAAGATTCTGAATTGCAGATATCGTGATTAAAGCCACCATGCAAATCTCCTGACGCTGAGAAACCTCCAACTTGATCTGCCTCAGTGCCAATACAGATTAGGCTGAGTTTAATATATTTCCCTTTGGAAATAAACACTGGCTACTACAAAGACAATACGGTTTTAATAATATTAATGCCAGAGGAAGAAAGTTAATTTGGTCTTTGTGTTCGACGTTTTTAGGTTTGTTTGATTTTTTGTATTGTTGTAGTTGAGAGAATCAATTTATTGGCAATCTCACTTTCAACTTTCTTTTCCAATCGTGCTTCCTATTCCACCCCATTCCCCTCATAAATTGGTGAGGAAATATCAACAATAACTCACCAAGGAAATCCCAGTATGAATGATATGCTTATTGCCTACGTTCTAAGTTGAAGACATTCATATTTTCTGAAATAGGATCCAATTAGATAAGATCGGTCTGGCTCAAGGGTATAGGATACCTGCCCTCAAACCTATGCTGATGACTATCACTCAACCTCAGAGACCCCTAAACGTATAGCTGAATAGTTACTAGCCCGGGGTCGGTTCCAAACGATAGGAAGCGGGCTTAGAAGATTGTGTTGCGCTAATCCTCAAAGTTGTAAAAGCCTGTCTATCGTGTACAATCAGCATCCGAGACTCTTTTTTCAACTAGGCCCGAACGAGACAACTGACGCCGGTGGTAAATATGCACATGCTCAATCACTTAGGAGACGTTTCCCCTTATAAAGAAACATCTCTGTATCATAGCAGTTGCTTGGTCATATAAAAACAGCAACTACCAGAGTACACATCTCGATATTTGGCAAATTACTCGCTACTGAGTGTCCCTGTGCCAGACTAAGCTAAACATAGTAAATATCTGTATCAACATTTATCTGATTACTGTTAAATTCACGAAGAACAACATTCGGTGTAGAAAAAAAAGTAAAGTAAGTAGTGCCCTTACGCTGGCTACGGCGACAGCCGTCCCTGACATGGATCCACATGTCACAGGTGTTGCTGCCTCAACCCTTGTTTGCTATATTAAATAGACTTAGAGGGGCCAATCACCCGAAGTGGTGTCACTCACTCGACTCTCCGCTGGGGACAGATGGATTCATCCCTTTCCAAAGGGCCTTAGTGCTAAGTGAACACAAACTGTCTCAGCCGGATTTTGAACTCTCGGCCACTCTACAACTCATTCTTGGTAATAATGTTTTTTAATTGAATAAGTATTTATTAATCGATTTCTGGTTTCGTTTTCTATTTGATGCGTTATTTCCTTTACTAAACAGGCTGTTGTGTACAATACTACGTTGCGCCGACACAGATGTTTATCATTCGCATGCCAAACTTATATGTTTCTTCGGCTATCTTAATTATATTGATTAATCTGTAAAAGTGTATTTTTATTTAAATGTGTGCATAAATAAGAACAATGTAACTATGCAACTGCTGTCGTCAGTAACCTTTTTCGGATAGTGTGACACGAAGTATTTGTGTATTTATCATGTTTAGTCTACAACTGCGTTTCGGCCGATATGCTGTGGTAGGGAACATTAGGGAGAAACCAGACTATTCTAAATATCAGGCTTAAAGCAGATCGGAAAGCAATGATCTGAAACGAAATAACAAGGCGCGGTAGACCCATGAAAAGAGGCACATCAAATCCCCAGAAATTAAGTCAAATTAAGAGACAAATAAACATATTGGAAAGTCCGAAAGGCGAGAAAATCTGTATATAAAAGTCTGTCAAATTATGAATATATACGCGTTCTGACTATAGATATGAATAAAAACTGGTGCTCAGGAAACATATTTTAGCAGTTTCTCCTATCAGAGATAAAGGCCAGGAAATGTGAAATGTTGGCACTTTTTCTTTACTCATGGTGAAACTTCTTATATCATTTGTCGATTGCAAATCTGATAATTCAAAAAAGGACATACTCTGTTTAAAACCTGCGGCGTTGTTTACACTATTTGTTACATTTGTTTCTGACATTGACAACATTACAGAATTTCATTAACAGTTCAATATTCCATCATAAATACGAATGCATCTCTATAATAAGATTCTTTGTATTACATGTTTTGTATGAAAAGCACTATTCTGTCAGTAACACATGCCTTAATTCCTGACCACTGACAATCCCATTCTTCCTGATTTACAATTGATTTCTATAGTAAAATCATTAGCAATAGACCTTGCAAAGTTCGTCGCAGGTAATAAAACGGTCATCGAAGCTCTAAGAAAACAACGGTGTCTAACGGAAAATCAAAATGTGATTATTTCTTTTATTCCTCTATTATTTGTTTTGAGTCTGACAATCAATGAAAACAGACGACATTTTCGAAGCTCTAAGAAAACAACGGGTTTTTTAACGGATTTAATCTAAAAGCTTACGTGCAGTGAAGAAAAACACGACTGTACTAAATACATTCTACATTGCCAAAGATACCAATACCGAACTGCCAGACTAAGATTACTCACCCCTACCAACATATGGGCAGCGTGGTGTAGTATTACGCCGATCTGCACTTCTTCTGGTCGCCGAGAGAGAGAGAGAGATGATGAAAGCTGATCTTTCTGTGGAGGGAAATTCATTTCGGAGGAAAGGCTCTCCTACGTGGGTGGAGAGAAAAGACGACACAATTCAGGTATCTTCAATTGGAAATCTGTTGTTTTATTTATTTCTGGGCCGGTTGCGGTTAGCTTCGAAGTACGGAGTTACTACTACGCAAATTGCTGGGTTCCTCTCCCTTCCACCCATCTGGATTCAAATCTCCAACTGGTAACTGCTTCTAAGCCGTTCTCACCTCCCTTCTCCTGACGGGGAGCGGACCTCTTTGTGCGACCTGTGGCTAACCGCTTCGGATCTCAACTCCCTTCTATTCTCAAATCTAGCCCCATTTAAACTTCTACTGGTAATACGATCTCTCCACCCTACTATTTTCAAATCTGGCCAGTTTCAACGGCTACCGGTAACACGATCTGGGTGTAGTTCGTTACAGTGGCAGGGTAAGGCCCATCACTCCCCATGCCTTACATTTAAAACAACAGTACCTAGAGAAGGCGTATTTAAAACAATGAATTAGGATTATGAGGATGATATCATGTGTCAATGTAAGATACATTCCATGAAATAGATATGTTTATTAAAACTAGATTGGCCTCTCTGTCATATGATTATCAGTACTAAAACAGTGTCACACTATGAATTCTTTGCTGCGGAGATTTAAAAAAAGGATGAAAAAGACAAATCTTATAGGAACCTTCAGGGTTTATAGGAACCTTCAGATGCAAGCAAAACCCGAGGGAGGACGACAAATGTATCAACTTAAACGATGCATTAAAACCAACAAAGATGAAGAAGCAAGTTCGAAATATATGTGTACAATAACAAAGTGGTTACCATCACATCATATTTATCAAATCTTCTTTCATCTGTTTGTGTTATTCTCATGAAATGTCCACCTCTTATTCTTCTTGTATTATCTCGCTTTCGCATAGGGGATCAGGTTATTGTTTAACACATACCAGGACTAAAACACACATTTGCCATGTTATATTTCATCGTTATATATGTGTGTATCATATGCAATTCCATCAACTCAGTTGGAAGAAATAAATAAGTTTCTGATTTGCCGAGCTCAGATTCTGCAGGTTGGCTGTTTTCATATTTTAGTTAGTTTTTGTGCATCATCGATCTATGTCATAATTTTCTGAAAATATCACATTATATATATATGTCTTTATTTTGCTGTATATTGATAAATAGTGCAGATGTCATGCTGATTAATGGCTTCGCTTAATATTATGGCAAGATATATGACGATAACATTGCTGTGTCTTCTTCAGCTTTTAACTGCGAAACTACAAATATGTTACTAAAGAATTGCTCGATTAGTATATATTGAGAAATAATGACAAATGTTTTTTGAACCTAACGTTGATTAATTATACATGTAATAGTCATATTCTGCCAGTAATGCCTTCATTAATTCCTTACCATTAACAATGTTTGTTCCTAATTTTCAATGCGTTTTTAAAAAAGAATCATTAACAACGCTTTTACATTATACGTATAATAGCTATATTCTGTCAGTTACACCTCCTTTGATTCCTAACCATTGGCAATCACTTCAGATTTCCAACGCATTCATATGGTAGAATCATTAGCATGCGCTCTCTGTCAGGGTAAGCAGTTGTGCATGGACTCACCCCAGAATGTATCACTGTTTGCCATAGCTTAAAGCCATTATTATGTAACGTGTGCATATAACTATAACGCAGGGGAGGTAATTGTGAACTTTTGGAGATATCGTGTGGGCAGATATGGGTGTATACAAAAATGTATGAAAAAATGGAAACATATCTCTCAATGAAAAACATATTCTTAGATAAAAAAAAAGATTGGACCAACTCTTCCTTAATGCATTGCCCACCTCTTTACAGGATATTGTAATTCAAAAACAGACGAAAGGTCCGAAAGACGGAATGACGCGACTGAATACATATACCTCTCCAACTTCGTTGGCAGAGGTAAATTATCAGCAATGCGTGTATACATTATACCTATAATAGCTCATGTAGCATAGTGACTTGCTGTTAACATGTATACATATACTTGCCAGATGCAGGGATGCATAACACAGGATGAAGCGTGCAAGAAGTTATTTGGTTGTATTCTCATCAGAAACTCTCTCTTGTTCTCGACGTAAATATATAACAAATATGTTCACCTGCAACAGATAGCTCACAGATATAATTCCTCCGAAAATGGTGGTCGACCTACAGAGTGTGTACGGAGGGAGAACATAGCTAAACACACTTAAGTCTATTTAGTTATGCCCAATTAGCACGCAAACGGTTACCGGAGACCCGTGTCTCTTTCCCTTGGGTCGCAGCTAATTATCTCTACCTTTATACGTATCACTTTACGTTATCGCTTCATTCTTTTTTATTATGTTCCTTCTTTTTTTTCACTTCCGTTAATTTTACTTTCTCAATAACATGTCTTTAATCAACCAATAACTCAAAAGCCTTAATGTGTTTCCGAAGCCATTCGCAAGATTACAATTTAACTTGCAACTAATGACCAAACCATGGCGCCAACCCCACAGGATTCCTTTCGCAAAATCTCTAGGAAGATAACTAGACTAATCTAATGACCAGGATATGGCGACAACCCCACATGGGGTCCTTTCTCGCTGTGGTCAGTCATTTCACCTCTGACACGAAGAGCCTAGGAAACAAAACGTATTAATTTTACTTTTCATGCCGTGAGAACATGTTATGAAGACTTTTTGATTCTGTTATTACAAGCTAAATTGAACTATCGACGAATAAAAGTTAATTACTAAATTATTTTCCTTATTAGAGACACTACATGAACATAATTAAGTCGCCCGTACACATCATTATATTACATATACATTACACCTACAATAGCTCAATGCTATCAGTAACGCTTGCATTAATCCCTGATCATAGACAATGCTTTTTTTCCGAGTTTCAATGCATCTCTATAATAAAATCATTTTACACATTTATATAGTAATATTATTACTAGGAAAGGTGTCCACAA
This sequence comes from Architeuthis dux, assembly GCA_006491835.1. Lineage (NCBI taxonomy): Eukaryota > Metazoa > Mollusca > Cephalopoda > Oegopsida > Architeuthidae > Architeuthis > Architeuthis dux. The sequence continues at coordinate 1,227,177 of VCCN01000325.1, read as the reverse complement.
TGCATGTTATCAGACATCTAGTAGCGTGCATGTGCGTTGATATGGTGTAATCGTCTATAAGCTAGTATAGCAGGCCTAGGAATCCGATCGTCACTCAGTTCCCCCGATTGGTGCTCTTGTGCCCAAACGAATTTAGGATTATTAAATAACTATAATGGCTCTTGTATGTATGTAAGTGTCATTTACATTACTTCTTGATCGCTAGCATCCGTTTTCTTTTAGTAATATTCAATACGCAACATACGGATTGAATGACGAAACACCTTTTAGATCAAAACTACAAAATTAGTTGTTTTAATCCGCAATTCTCTACCCGGGAGATATACATGTTTAGTATGTTAGAGCAGAAGATTACTAAAGTCTAAACGCAACAGTGGAGGAGTAACAGCAAAGTTAATGGGCATCTATAGGAAGGGCCAAAACAGTGTCTAAACGCAGTTCCTGTGTAGTTCCATACATCCTACCGGTAATAGCAGGGTTTATAGGAATAGATAGTTCTTTATAAAGAGAAGAACATCTTTGAATACTGTCTATTTAGGGTTTTGGATCTGGCACTATTATATTGCTTTATTAATGTTCATTTCCTGAGCATTGTTAAAATTATTGTACTAATGGTTTGGCCTTAGTTTTAAATGAGTACTTTCTTTGCAAAATAAGCCTTGAACAAAGCATGGTTTTCCAAGAATAATTTGCTAACGAGCATCACCAATCTGGCGACAGAGATCCAAACTATCACTGCTACACCACATCCTCACTTCTATTAGCATTAACCTACAGTTAGCTTACGAGAATATGTCAGTGTCGGTAATTTAAAGATGCACAAGTACTTCGATCTCAGTAACCTAGCCCTGGGGATTTTCTACGCTTTTGAAAGACTTTAAATCAATATTTTCTTATCTATGTTCAATGACCTGTTATTTTAATATTTTCTTCTCTCCTTCTCTTTCTTTCTCTCTAAGTCTCTCTCTCTCTCTCTCTCTCTCTCTCTCTCTCTCTCTCTCTCTCTCTCTCTCCCCGTCACTGTCTGATAACGCACTGAGGCTGAAGAAAGGAATTGAGAAGCGAGGAAGTAAGGGATCCAGTCTCCGGGGCAGTTCGTGTTCAAAGATAAATGAACGATTGCTCAACACGCTGGGATATCTCTCTTATCATTCTGCTAATATAATTATTTTATTATCTCGTCTGTGTTCCCTAGCGTTTTAATTTAGGCTCTCTGAAACTGATATTTCTGCTTAATGTATGACAAACATTAATTCATAAATAATCTCAAATACTTATTTTATCTGAAAGAAGTTAATAAGTATATTAACAACGTTTTGCTCTGAAGGTATCAGAACACATATGTTCAAATCACCGAATCAGCAGACCAAGCATAGATATTGCCGGTATACTGGAACTACTAATTAAGCCAAGAGGTTCGAGGTTCCAAAAGCTACTGCCTAAGTTGCCGTTGGTACCTGATTCCAAAAGGGGACCTTACTGCGTATTCGTGAACATACACTATACTGTGGGCTAACTCAGTGGACAGTGGGATGTCATTAAGTGATCTTGTACACTCTGTGACCGTTGGGATGAAAATGACCGAGCACGTCAAGTGAAGGTTTGTTTCGCTAAATATCGCAACACCCAGATCTGCCAGCCCCATACAGTCTAGACGTGGCCCCCAACGACGTCTGGCTTTTTCCAAAGAGATTTCAGACTTTGAAATGAACTAAGGCACCATTACCCTAGGTAGGCTATTTTTAGGTTAATACTAAATAGCTGGATACTTTTCAGACTTCGCACAACGACCTTAAACAGATACGCAATTATAATTATGGTAGATCGGTACATACACATATTGTATCTATCGGTACACAGTATAAGTAGTGTACTTTTAATCTTTCATTTTACCAACAGATTGAACATTACTCTGATAGATATATGCCGTTTTTAATATAATAGCTGAATTGTTTTTATTTTGCACATCATTTGTCTCCTTTCTTCCGTAGCGAAATCTCTGGAGCATTTATAATATATTGTTGAGTTATTAAAGTCTGATTTGCATAAAGCTTTCAGGATTGCGACTGTTGCCAAATATATTCGTGCAGGCGATGCTTGAAAGTTCACAAGGCATCAAAAAGAGTCAGTAATGATTGCATGTTGGCGTAATTAAGATTTACTTAGCCGTGAAATTCATTTTTTCTTCTCTTTCCATTCGTGAATAAGGAAAGAGAACAAGCTGTGTGCAATGTTCAGAACCACTTCTTGCTAAACAGACATATTTGGCACCGAGCCGTAGAGCAGCAATTTGCCAGCTAGTCTCACAAACCATTACTAGTGTAGTGAGCTGGATCTTTAGTGGGCTCCTCATACTTGTTGCCTTGTGTCGTTGTAAGCTTAGTGAGGATCAGAGGACTTGTGGCTGACATAGTTATATATTTTCCTCTAGTGGCATTGGCTTGTGTACAGGCCGAGATTTCGCATGCTGTTTTTAAACAGACATTCCCTCTTCACTTGAAAGATTAGCATAACACAATCTTCGTTACCCATTTGTTTTTAATCATGTGCTATACTAAGCGCTCATGTGACAAGATAATTCGAATGAGTTTTCTGTAAAACAGTTTGTTCATTCTTTGTATGTACAAATACTTTGTGCCGCAAATTCAAAATGTTTGGAATGCTCTGATTTCAGGTACTGGGTGTTTTGAGCTATATTTCTTTTTCGAGAACCTTACCTGTGATATCACGGGTTACATAAACACATAGCTTAGACTATTGCCTAACGTTTACTTAGTATGACACAAGGCAAAATACGGAGAAGTGCGGTAAGTGAGAAACAATTTTTGCCTAAAACATCAGCATTCGAAACCAAGCTTTAACTTGGGCCCGAACACCGGAATATGCAATTACCCAAACAAGTAAGCCGGCTTGAGTTAGTATTTGCTGATGTGTTTTTCGTTAGATGTTAGTGTAATCACAGGAGGTGCGGAGTAGCGTAGTGATTATCTTTTTTTTTATTTTCCTCAAGTTTGTACATTTGCGGGATGTTATATTCCACAATTAATTCTAAGCCATTTCCAAAGTCCAAAATAAAGATATCTAAAGGGACATTTACTTTACCTTTTATTCAAAGGGATTTTCAAGTTTTAAAACGGAAAGTGACTTTTGCGCCACCCTATATTATCATTGCAGAGCTCAAGAAAATCGTCAGTCTGACTTTCAAAATTGCCAACTCTCTGAAGAGAGTTCGTTCAAGCTGGAATTAAACGTATACTAATAACATGTCTGTCAGTTATGTATACGTTAGGTTTGACCACTGGAAATTCCCATTCAGCTATTTAATAAAATTAGTATACAGGTATTTCTATAGAATATATTCGTAATGCTTTTCTATGGTAAATTCATTAGCAAGGTATTTACATCATACATATTATAGTCCTCCTCTGTCAGTAACCCGATTTCTATCCACTGACACCTCTTTTCTGTTTTATATTTCAATGTATTTCCATAGAAACTTACGTACTATGCATGTGTACTATATAAATAAACTGTCATTCAAATGGTATAGTAAAATCATTTGGGATCCATTAAAATGTTGAACTTGATTACAATGCTTGCCTATAATAAAACCATTACGTGCATATCTACTGTCCATATCACTTGAATACATTTTTGATGACTGATACTCGCTCTCTTTGCGATGTTCAATGCACAGCATACAGTCTATTTCATAAACCTTCTGACAGAGATTGTAATAAAAAGAAACTAGCAACATTCAGTGTTTAATGATCACATTTCACTTTCAATTTATAGACCTGTGAAAGGTCCTCGCATCTTGCTTTCATTGTATAACGTAGAAACTGCGAAATACTAACATCTTTTAAAATGTTAAATGCGAACTAATTATAAATTATGTGAGGAGGGGTAACATAGTTCTTTTGGACCCTATATACACACCTCTGTAGCCAATATTTTACTTAAAACGTACTGAATGATCAACTTGGTAATATCTGATTATACCCTGAATGCTTTTGGTACATATGATTTCAGTATTTTCTGCGTCACTAAATATGTAATCAGCGGGCTGAATAGCAGTTCTTACATTTTACTTTGATAAATCCTACCCATGCTATTTGATGACATCATCCGACATGGTTTATTTTAGGCTCTACGGAACACACACTTCCCACGAATAAACAATAGAAAGAATCGTGTTATCATGTACATACATGTATTTAGCATTTGCAAATCAAACCTGAAGCTTATAAGCGAACAAGTAACAACATGTGTGTCGGATTAGATTCTCTCAGGTATTTGTGAAGTAATTACTCAACAAGAACTTCCGGCGACGAGTAACCACCAGGTACCATTAATAAGACTTCTGATACAGTACATAAGCCGATTTCGCTCCAAGAAAACTGTTGGGGGTAAGGAAACGTGATATAAGCGTAGCCAAGCAGGAATCAAAACAGAGAGTCAGCGGAGATATAAAAAGAGGAGAGTTTTGCCTTCAACCACTGATTCTCCAAAAACGCGAGGCCACCTAAATGGCAATGGATGTCGACGAACACTGGCAATAAAACCGATGTTGATGCCAACAGAATTACACCTCAATACTGAGTGGTCCCATCACATTTCGGAAATGTTCAAGGACAGATGTAGTCTGGCTCGTCTATACGCACCGTCACTGTACAGCATTTTAAGAGCAGGTATTACTACGCGGGTGGTAGAAATTGGAATGCCAAGGTGCTCACTCACCAACTCCCTTTTCCGTCCACCAACATTGAATGATATTTGTCAATATATCTGGCGATGGGATGATCCCCAGGATGAGGATTCATGACTTTCCCAGAGCTTTAGTGCTAATTGAGCATGGACAGCTTCTGCCGGAATTCGTCCTCGATTGATTGCTATGGATTTTCTTTGACGATAACCATTACGCCATTCCCTCCAGCAGTTCATAAATAAATATATAATGATTAACCTTTTGAATTATTAATATTACTAGCATAGTAAATATGTTAAGCATGATGGTATATTTGTATGGATCGTCATGTCTGCCTACGATCAGATTGTTGCTCTCAGCACTTCTGTAAAGAATCAGACTATCATATCTGTGCGTTCATTGATAAAGCGCAGACACACACTATATATATGTGATAATTATAATGACATTTATTAGTTGAGTCCCTATATTTAAAGCACATATAGGCTTTCAAATAATAAATGTCATTATAAGTATCATATTCTGTTGGATATAAA
>VCCN01000325.1:1125279-1136778 GCA_006491835.1 Architeuthis dux | reverse complement strand
GATGATGATGATGATGATGATGATGATGATATATGTGTGTGGGAGGAGCTTATGTAAAGGTAGATATATTTTGAATATTTCTAGTCTGAAACAGTTCCACATAGAGAAAAGAGCGTACACAAGTTTGTGTTTTCCAAATCTTTCTTGAAAATCGGTATTCAAAAGGCTTAACATTTGAGACAGGCTCGAAAATCGATCTTTGACTCCAACTCTCTCAGCCATTTGGTAATGACCGTTGGTAATGAATATTTAAATTGTACACTAAAAAGATGCAACTTTTTCTACGGCTATTCCGACAAGAACAAATCCTCCCAGGATCCTTCAGACTAGCTGCAGACTTCAGACATATTGATTTTAATACAACGAGGTGTTCTATTTTCTGGGGAATTGGTACCGGGTCGCCAGATTAGAATTATGTGTACGTATATATCATCTTGTAGATGATACGTAGTGATTTGCTATCAAACAAGTCAAACGTTCTGTTTAGACTAAATACGAAAAGAACCAATTAGAGACATTTGACATTGGATAATTTCCGGCTGTTGGGAGCAGAACTGATAAGTTTCCTGAAGAAAGTAATCGATGACCACACCTCAAACTTCTACAGCGATCAGGTTCTCGCAATAAATGTAGATACGTTAAACAGTTAAAGCACCTTCATAGGTTGGGCAAGCGCTTTAAGACCTCCTTGAAACTATCAATATATGTATTGAGAAGATTCAAACAGAACTACAAGTGAAAGTTTGTGACAAGGAGGAATTTCAAATATTCTTTTCCTGGCCTGAAACAATAAAGGCAGGTTATATTAGATTTCGTTGCCTCATATTGCCTACTGTCATCGCTTTAACTAACCTCATGGAATCAACATCTGCTCAGTCAATTCATATACATAGAAATTACGTTTCCTTTTGAAAGTAAAATACACTTGGCCTATAAACGGAAGTTGGGGATAATAATACATTTAAACAAGAACGCAAACACAAACGATGTAGGTATAAAATATTTATATATATATAAAAATTACCTACATCCACCGAGGTGACTTGGAGCATTGTTAAGACGTCGGACTGGTGGCCCAGAGGTCCGGTTTCAATCCTGGCTCGAGGCACCAAGGTACTTATAGTCAGTAAGACGACGAAACAGCGCTGTATGTGGATTTGACAATATATATATATATATCAATATATCAATATATATATATGTGTGTGTGTGTGTATGTATGTATGTATACCTGCATCAATAACTAATTCCACAATCCATAGAATGTGTGCCTATAATATATACTTGAAATTTCATTTCCTTTCTATGTTATAGTAAAATAAAGTTGGTACCCTAGATGTGGGATCATGGGAGTTGCACGGTAGGCCCTGCTGGCCACGGACTATGATGATCGCTAGTCACAAGTTAGGCGTGGCAATTGTCATCTCAGATCTGATTTTAATGTAATTTAATGCTGTAATATAGTCGCCTAATTCTATTTTTCTCTCTCACTCGTTCTCTCTCTATATATATTTAAATATATATTTACACACGTCCATGCGCGTGAACACACATATACACATAATTCATGGGTTTACTTTATAACCATACGTGCAGAGAGAGTCATATACAACTAAAGGGAAATAAATGATAAGATAATTCTCCACCAGTATTTTCAGAACATATGAATAAACCATCTGGGATCTTTTGCAATATAACAGTCAAATGTTCAATAATAGATGGCAAGTGTCTGTTGTAAAGCTGATTATTAAGCCCGGGGGCTGGCAAATCTCCACGAAATGGTCTTTGTCTCCATAGAATAAAAGTGAAGCACATGAATCAGGGAAATGTCAAGGTAATTAGGAAGAGAATATTTGATGAAACATTGCGCTGAAGGACTTTGTTTATGCGTCTTCATACTTTAAAGTCGTACCTTGTTCATATTCGTCGTTCTAGTATTACTCTCTTCATTCTTCTCTTATTGGAGACGAAATGCTGTCGGCTAGTTCTGCTGATGCCGATGGACAAATTCTGTAATAAATTGTTTTACCAGTATATTAAATAATCATCTAACAGAAATGGACTTCTCTTTGAGAGCCAGTCAATGTAAAATTGTTTTGATGCAATTTGCGTCGGCGAAATACTCTGCTGAGTCAATTGAAAATTGCCCGGAGAACAATTGATCACAGACAGTGTAAACTTTCGACAAACCTAGATCAAATTATGTTACCGAGCGTATTTATGTCTATTAGTCCATAAACTGTCCGTCAATTGTATTTATCTTCGTTATTTTCGACGCAACGTTCGGCGCATTCATTCGTCCGCATTCCCAAAGTGTATACTGAATTCAGTCGTTATGAACTGAACCACAACTTCTTCCTATTCATATTGTAGCAGCATCTGCCATATTCTAAATAATTCTGAGATTTAAGTTGTAGTAAATCCCTCACATACATCTTGCGTCAGCAATAAAATGTTAGGATCACCAGATTATATAACACTACGTAATCTCTGTTTTAGGAAGCATTAATGGTTTACCATACAGTGATCAGCCTAGACGATTTGTAAATGGCCGTTCATTGGATCGTTATAAGGGAAGCCTTAACTACAAAAACACTTGTTATTATATTGTGTAGAAATATACTATCAGTGGATTCTAAAGATCACCTGATGCAACATACATCTGAAAAAGGCTTAATGATATTGCTACCAAAGTATATTCTTTTTGTTCCTCTTGTAGAAGTTCTCAAGTTGGAAATCTATTAAACAAATATCCATGTATTCCATCTTCTCCTTGTGCTTTCAAGTTCGCTCTATTTTGTTCCATATTTTCCATTTGATTTAGTGATTATTTCCTTTGCGGATGCAGTTTCTCATTTCTTATTTCTACTCATTATATCCATTAGCCCGAGATCAGAAATCTACCCTCTTTTCAATATTTATTTTGCTGGGCCATCTATCATCTGGCTTGTAACATTAGACATTGTTCTGATGTTCCTTATTTATAGAATCTGTAACCTGCTGCCCTTTTCAGAGGGGGTACTTTTAAAACAGCAATAAAGGACACATTTGCTGTCTTCTTTGTTCCAATGGTATTGGCCCCATATCCCAAGCCTTTCCCTAAAGGCAACCAACGGTAAACACCCGAGAAAAGAAGGCAGCAATCACAGCACGCCGACCGGGACGCCTTGTTAGCTCGCAAGCGAGCAGCTGCCGATTATGGCGCTCACATTTGCTATCTTAATCACACGTTTATTTATCATTACTATAAGTGGTGCTGGTTGGGCATGCCTAACCTACAATACAGAAGTGTTTCCTCTGACGTCTGAGCGCACTGCAGAGTCCTGTCGGTCGTAAACCTTTTTTAGTCTAAAAATCGTTTTGGGATGTATCCGCAAATCTCACTCATATAATCAACATTGCAACATCTGTGCGCCCTTTAGAAACTCATCTGCAATAATTCTTCACATTTTTTGCATAATTAGCACGGGCAATGTATTTGTTATCGGTTAGTAAAACTGTTGTGATCAGCGGAACTATGAGGAAAACCCAACGTATGTTTCAACATATTTGTACATTGTCACTACAAGACATCAGATATTTCAAAGTAAATATTTAGATCAGGTAAGAGATTGTTTATTGCTTTGTTGATTAAATCAGCCAATTAACTGCGGTAGAGTATCTTCATATCATGGTTTATTATGGCTTACCAATCTAAAGAACGCTAAATGCAATGGTTAGTAACATTCAGCAGATAAACAGTGCACAACAATGAGATGAACAAAAACTTAGACTTTGGGAACACTGATGATTCCTCATATGCTCAAATTCGTTAGCAGTGGATCGGTTGTTCAATTACTAAGTCAACTTCTTTTGAAAGTAGACAAGGTTATTTAATGTTGCTGTATGTATGTAGCTCTATATCCACACCTGCAGAGGTCAAACATAGGGTTACGAAAGCAGAGCGAGTACACTATCGTTGGGACTATTATTTGTAGATAGTTATTGAGATTCCCCTGACACATTTGCCTTTTCTCGTAAAAGGGAAAAGGTGGCGTGAAGCGGAATTTCGAAAAGTGGAGAAAATCTGTACATGTTTTGTAGTTTTTATTTTTTTCTTAAGATTATTGACTTGACCCAATTAATTCTAAAGCACAGGAGCCTATCTACAAGTATTTACGGAATAGGTACAACAAGGATCTTATGAAGTAATTTCCCTACTGTTCCAGTGATCCTAATCCATTTATAAATGCAGTGAAATCCTAATCTAGAGGATTTATTCCAGGGAAAGAAATATGCCTCACCAAAAGAAGGAAAAAATGAATGAAGATAATAGTGACCATTGCGTGTACGTAGAGTCAAATCAACCACATGCTACCTTGTCGAATGCAGATCTAATATTTCGTTCTTAGACCGTTTCAGTAAAACCTGATCACGTTAGCCAGCGTCATGCGGACCAGTTGGATTTAACAATCACAAAAGGAAATAAATGCACGAAAGAATACGGAGGAACATGCTAAAGGTCAGCAGAGGGTTTACTTAAATGTTCTCCATAAAGAATCTGGTCCGAAACTGTCATGTCAACTTAGAGATTATGGGATGATGGCACGCTCGGTAAATATTACCATTTAGGTAACTGTGAAGATGTATGACCTGTAGCCTTTTCTTTGTAAGAAAGCCATTTCCTTTCGATCAGCATTTCTCCCTTAATTTTAATCCTTTGCCTTCTTTCCCTTCTGTTAGAAATACCTTGGTGCCTTCGACCAGACAGATATTTCTGTAATGTTAACGATACTGCCATAGATTGAAATTATATATGCATTCATTGTACTCTTTTACTGAAGGAATCTTTGAAAAGCGAAATATAGCCACATTTATTTATGCGTGCATGTCAATAGACATGTTGATCCTTAGCCCAGCTCTGTACATCAGCTTCATTGCAAAATCAGAACATGAGATAAATATTTCCAAAGGTTGTTCATACTATCAATCTCATTCTGTTCGTTGCTTTTGTTATTACCGCAACCTTCCAGCCAGCCCATTCCATACCCTCCCTGAGGCGTACTATCCATATATTTTCTTTAAATTTAGGACTTTTTATTTAGTCCCTATCACACTAAATAATTATTGCAATTACAGCTCTCCGTATGTTGTTGGCTAGAGAAATGTAACAAAACCGTTAAGGGCATTTTCGTAACACGGCCGTTATTATCTTATAGAGATACTAACCTCGTGTTGGGGTTGGCGAGTCTGGCAGGGCAAAGGTTAGAGTGTACTGTGATCTCTTAACTTTTATTTATTTATATTCATATAACAAACCAAATACGGTGAGCTGTAATAGGTATTATTATGTTGTGTTGATGAAAAACACCAATGGAAAAATACTTATCCATTGGTGTTTTTCATCAACAAAAAATAATAATACAGTATTTATTTTCTGTTCCACATGACGAAATGTGACCTTTTATTGTGGAGGGATCTTTATACCTACCCGATAATGCACATGACTTACGGTCGTATTCTGTGGTGATTCACGCACAAATCAACCTGGTATCGAGGCCATTGGCGTAGACATCAAGGCTTAGCCCTGACCCACGCCTATGCTTACCGGCATCACATATAGTTTAACCCACTTAATCGGAAAAAGAAGAGCAGCTTAATTTCGTGTGGCAGACACCACTTCTGACAGTAACATACATTCTGTAAAACAGACATGTTGGCAGATTTACTGATCGGACAAACCAACAACGCATATGACTCGGGCGATTCCATATTTTTATACACAGAATTACACTCCAATCTTTGATTTTCTCCGAAAATGAATCCACACTCCATTGACACTACACTGGCCTCACTTAGATATTAATTCACATGCATGCCACCACTTACAATCTCCCACTCTCCAGCAATGATCACACTACTTTGACATAATCCCAGAGTGGGTAGTGAGATCCATTCTATGGTTTACTAGACGATATGTTTACTTCATTTTTTATATGGCTTTCCTATGTCCCTTGGGTCTGACTGACAGGGGATGGCTAGTTTCGCCCGTAAATGTTATATTTTATGTCGATGGAATAGTATAGAACGGATCGACCGAAATAGTGTAGTAACAACAATCAACAAAAAGAATAAAGTCAGTAGCGCAAACACCAATTGGAATAATAAATACACATCTAAAAATGACGGAAACTACCTTCCGTACAGATTGTACACCTGAACAAGGCTGTAGAATCAATCGGTCCAAACGTGTTGGTAACAACAAAAGCAGCAAAAAGAATGAGTTCACTAGTCCGATACACTGTTGGAATTATAAGCTCATCTAATAATTACAGAAGCTATCTATAGTGATGCAGATAACCATAACAATTGAAATTTCATGATGGCTCAATGTCTAAATCTTTTCGAGATGTCTTTTGTTATAAGTGTAACAAATGATATGCTTTCATTAAAGCTAAGTTTAGCTAAGCTGACCCACTACTAAGACAAACAGTAAGCCACGGTGAATGGAAAACATCTAGATTATTCTCATGTTTCTTTAGATTGCGAACATTTTACAGAATAATTGTGATCGCCTTTGAACAAGATCTGAGGATATCGTGCCCACTTGTGTCAATCAATGATCGATTTTACTCCTTAATGTCTTGGCTGAGGCTTTTAAACTACAATATTATACAAGGAACGAACTTTGATCTATATTCTCCCTTTTCTTCCAAAAGTCTTGGTCCCCATTACTTGTTGTATTCATTTAACTGTTAATGTCTCTTCATACCCAACGTGTTGCTGCGGAAAGATCTAAAGCGGCTAAAATTCCATGGCAGTCTTGCGTAATTTAACAGTAGAAAACAACTAAATAAAGAAGAGAATTGATGTTTGCATCCAACTAGCAAAGGAAATCATTCACTTAACCGATTCAATGCCACGACCGTTTTTCCCTCGAGGTTTAATGCTGAATTACTGGTGTTAGAAAGTTAATAGTCTTCATCGGTTCCGTCATTAGATTTTTTCATCAGGTTTCTTTTCAAACACAGGACACGCCCAACGCTTGACTATTCATCCTGGTATGGTTTTCGACGTTTTTATTTAAATCTTGTATTTTTATTATGTTTTTGCATATGGATACCGGCTCCTTCGTCATTTAGCCTTTGACAAGGAAAGCACAATAATAGTTTGATATTATTACAACTTTTTAAAAAGTCTCATTGGACACTATTGTTTTCTTTGGGCAGAATTATTGTTTAAATAAATATGGAAATTATTTAAATCATTAAATTATTTTCGCAACGTAGATTTGCTATTATACATTTTGCAATCAAGGATTGTCAACATAAACATAATCAAAATCAACATAGGTTTCTACAGTGGGTTTGTCTGGATGGCGATCTATGTATGTAGTAGCATCAATGGAGCTAGAGAGATGGCAATTTAAACATTTACTACTTGTTATGTCTAGAAAAACGTTTCTTTTTATATTGGGCGTCTCGCTGCCGAGTAACGTTTAGCACACATGTCTCTCAGACAATTACTACAGGTACACAATATGTTATTCGACATTTTGAAAATGGAAAAGCTCCAAAAACCAAACATGTTTTTCGTGGAAAAGTTCTTAAATATTCCATTTAATTTTGAAGTATTCTGGAATGTGTTTGTTGCTGCTTCCTTCTGGGTTTGAAGGACTGCTGTTTACGTCACACTTCCCGGCTTGGGAGGAACGTTTTAGTGACTGGCACAGCACCACTTGTCAGTGTGTGGAATGTGTCTCAGCTAGTTCCAGGGGCAGGGCGTCAAGTTCTTTGAGCCTGCTGAGTTGGTTTTCGGTTATCACTTTGGAGATCATGTTACAACCTTGAGATGTTGGCATTTATACACATTCGTATACACTATATATATATATGTCTGTTTTTACATCTTGATATTTTGACGCTTTGGGAACACAGGGGCAGAGGAGAATATTTAAATTTCATAGTTTATAGAGGAGTTGCTGAATAAAGTATTCTTATTATGGTTTGTTTAATAATAGTTTGTATCTCTATATTAGATTTTGTTGTGTTATAACTAGCACTGTATAACTATATGTTGGATAAACATTACTGCACTTAGGTTCCTTTTATCAGGGATGTTAATATTGCTTTTGCTGTAGGACTCTGTTATTCAGTGATTGTGTGCAGCCTATATAAATTGCATTACAAGCTATGCATTCAATCATATATATAACGGCTTTTTTAATTGCATGTCAAGTTTCTTTTTATTTCAAAAGGATCTGTTGTGTTTTTTAATAAATAGGATGTTCCTTCAATAAGTATAGTGCAGCTACCACATTTCGTGTTGTTACATTTTGAAACCCCCTGTACGATATGATCTCCAAATTGGGCCGATGTTAAAATTGGTTTATCATTTTTAGGTTGAAGTTTGCTTTTAATTAGTTTTGTTTCATTAAGTAATCGTGTATCTTATCATTTCTTTTGTGTTGGTGTATTTCAAGGAATAGTTTTGAGTTGCATTTCTTATATGTAGATACGAATGCTAGGTGTTGGTCTCTGTTGTGCTTTATGGGGTTCCTACATTCCATTAGTGGTATATGTTCAGCAAGTCCTATCCCCTTGTTTATTAAAGATATAGGATGGCCTCTCTGTCACAGGGTTTGACGTAGTTCTTCTAGACGTATTTTGTGTCGATTTTCGTCAGTGACAATGACCAATGTAGCTCAACCTATGTATACTGGGACGTAATGCAATGGACACTAAACCCAATGATGAAACAGTGATGTTTGATTTTCCCCTACGACCATACTGTGTCGTGTCACTCTGTACGTAATAAGCTTTAAGGTATATTACGGGTTATATAAACAGCTAGTAATATACAAATATTATGATTCAATAACGAGTCTATCAATAAATGACTACACTTGATCTTTAGAATATTGTGCATTAGCTTGCAAAATATGGAATGAATATAATTCATAAAAAAGCTGGTTGATTTGAAAAAGAGCGTCATTTTCTTTTGGCGGGGAATCACAATACAGATGTTCACAGCAATGTTAATCTTTGTTCATACTTTCATTAATCAAAGAGTATATATGAAAAGAGGAATATGTCGCCTGAAGCTCTGCGAAATGGTTGGTGCGAAATACAATAAAAAGAGCAACGCAAACAAAAAAATATCTGTAATTCTATAAGAAACTAATTGCACTGTACACAACCTGATTTTAAGGAAAGGAAATGGTTTTTGATGAAACAAATGTAAATAACGTAAAAGGAGAAGAGAAAGAAAAAAAACTATTATGAAAGACTTTTTCATCGCATTCCATACTTTGTCTACTTGTTGTCTGACTATTTTTGGACTAAGTACTGTACTTATTTTCTTTTAGAATGTTTCTCCAGAGTAGGCCTTTTGTTCGAATCTATTTTGATGTTACCGCTTTGAGGTCCGTGGTTAGAGCAGTTGACATAAACTGTAGAGTCAATTCGAATTTCTTCTATTTTAAATGATAAAATATCAGGTTTTGAAATCAAAAATAGCAAAGAGGACGGGTCATGCATTAAAAGCCCTGGCTGAATTCATTGTCCGGAAAAAGATACATGTTTCCAATGCGTCGTTCAAACAAGCCAACTACTCGAACGTATTTGCCCTCTCTCACTCGGACGTGTGTCTCTATTGCTGTTCTTGACACAATACATTATTCAGCCTCCTTCAAGTGTGACTTGTAATCGGACTTTAGAATTCGCATAGTAATTATTTTTTCTCTTTTGTAAATTTACTACGCTGAGTTGAGCATGGCACCAAACCAAATAAGAGAAAGGGGAGGTGAGAATACTGGGTTACGCCAATCGTCAAAGTAAATTGGTCCTGCCTGCTTTTAAAATCAGTATGTGAAGTAACCTTCCAGCAACACAGGATTAATACTTGACCACTAACAAACCTTTTATATCTGATGTTTGATGCAATTCTATAGTGAAATCATTTAGAATGCATTTCTGTAGTAAATTAATCTCATACAATAACATCCTTAGCAATGCAATTAGTATAAATTATCCTACTAGTATTTCCTTCAGATGAAATACATCCTACTCAGAGAATTAGCAATAGTTGACAATCCTTTATCTAAGAAATTTAAAAAATATATGTTATTACTAGATATTACCAGTGTTGGATACTGTGGTGTGTCCTGGACTTTATCATAAAGGAAAGATTTGCTTGTAAAAATATCTGGACATATTGTATTACACAACATACATCTTTGTCGGCCGGAGAGTGAAGAGTGGGAGAGAGATGATATGGAGAACCGCCAGTCTGTCCCCAACAGGGACATCGGTTTTGTGCCTTTCGGATCCGCTGATGTCTGTCTCTTCTTCGAGTGTCGAGATTTCTGTCCGCTTTGTTCGCTATCCGAGTCTGCTTTATAGGTCTAGCTAATGCCTACGTGGTGTCACACGGTGTCAATCACCGGTTCCCATTTCCTGTTTTGAATACTGACAATATTTAGACAATATACCTATTTCCTGAGGTGACTGGGCTCACTTACATTTCCGCCCCAGGTGTCCGGATACACATATCATAACACCAGTGTATGTCTCAACAAAAAGATGGCGACAAATCATGCGGTAGGGGAGGATAAGGACTGGGGATATTGTTAGATTCGAACTATTGCAGCCAGTGAGCCTCCATACCCTTAATTGTAAGCCATCTGCCACGTTAAGACATGCTTCCCGAGGAACAGCTATATGTGTTCGAGTCTTTCCGGGGGCTTATTCTTTATTTTCAATCAACATTTCCAAGATGAAAGAAATAGTCGTCGAATATTAGTAATACTCGACAATGCGTCATAAGAGACATTTTTAAAAAATCATATCTATAATGTATTCCTCTTGTAAAGATGTTTGCAATGCTTCACTACAGAAAATCATTTGTAATGTATGTTTTAATCTACATATAATAGCCTTATTCTACCTGGTGCGCGTTGTATTATGTCGCACAGTACTTGGTTCTTTTCTCCTCTATATATTTACTAGGTTTAGCTTCATACGGTACAAGAACAACTGGGAGATAAATAGCGTGGGAAGATTTTGCTACGCCAATCATCCAAGTTGAAACGACCGGCCTATCTGCCTGCCGTGAAAATCAGTATTCTAAGATCTGGATTTTACCTAGATTCGAACGCTAACCTCTAGCACCGGTGGCAAATACGCAGCTAGGCCAGGCCCAACGTTATGAATGTGCCTCTCGGATTGAAACTAGGAGATACAAACTTGAGTGACGAACGAAGAAAGAAAGACAGAGAAACGGCGACAGCCTGTCTGCCATTGTTTCTAATTTCTATTTCATTTCAGCCTCTGCAAATATTTCATTAGATTTCCATTAGAAAGATCTGTGCCGAAAGATTCCATTACGATTTTATAGGTGGCAACGAATGTTTAATATTACAATAAATATCATTCATGACATATTCTATGTATCTATATAGCTATATATCTATATCTATCCCAATATAGGCTCTCACTAATAAGTGTCATTATAATTATC
>VCCN01000325.1:1104324-1116334 GCA_006491835.1 Architeuthis dux | reverse complement strand
ATATATATATAGTCTAACACACTTATGTGTCCTTCGAATGGACATATAACATTTACTGCAGGGGCTCCTTGAGATATGAAAGTTATTCCAATGGTTCCTTTAGTCTGAAAAGATTACGAATCACTCGGCTGAATATTGATTAAAAATAATGCAAACTGGGAAAGAGGAATAAAGCTAAAAGGAGAAAAAAGGCCAAAACAAAAACTGAGTGAAAAAATAGACAAAATCCGAGAAGATGCGTAAATAAACCAAGAAAAGAAACCAGACAAAAATAATAAGATGTTTGTTCCTTCCTTTCTTTCACAGAAACCATAATGGACATTGCTTATTTCAATTAATCGGTGCAATATTTCTACATTTCCAAATAACCTTTTGATATTTCTGCGTATAATTATGCAAATTACCGCATCGACCACTAATTAGAGCATTTTATACAGAAATGGTTTTTACGAGTTGTCAATTAGGTTTTTCAAAGAACCAATGCAGACATGCGTTTAATTATAAGATTCGTGTGATAAAAAGTCCAGTTTTAAAAAAAAGTATAGCTTTATTTCCATAAGTGAAAACAATATACAACCAAAGGCAAACTTTCTTTGTATGGAAACACTTGAATGTCCGGAACGCAAATGATTTGTAAGAATAACAATAACTATAATTAACCTCAGTAATCAAGTAGGATTTGATTACTAATCAACAATTAATAATAATGACAATACTTCATATACGAAATTCAGAGACTATTTTTCCAATATCATTAGTGTAAATAAATAAACCAACACGGCGGCTTAGTGGTGATTGGAGAAGGAAATAAAAGACTTATATGGCTAATTTAAATAACGTCTACTAGTTCAGCTTTCGTAGCCTAATCGATCGATATCACAATAAATTCGGGAGAATAATAGACATTGTTTAAATCGAAACTTATTTATCATTCCAACAATGCCATCAGTTTAACTTTAGATGCAGATTTGATAAAGGAGACACCAACATTGCTGAGAACGGGGTACAGGTAAACAACTCGGAACGTATAGAATTATCAATGAATATAATTATTGTGCACCGACGATACAAGAAACCGTCAATCGAGGATTCTTCTGCAGCTGAAGTTGGTACTTATCATAGTAATTGCATTTGAGACAATGGCTGCGTAGCGATCGTTTAGCGATCTCACCTACTGCCGTCGCAAAAATAATACCTTTGGTATCTTAAATGAAGTCAACGAACATTGATTAATAGCGAAATAAAAAAAACCTGTCATCTGCGATTATCTCAAACAAAAAAATACCAAGCCTACACGAAGTTGATACTACAAGAAGCATAAGAAAGATAAGTCTTTTTTTACAAAGAGTTTCTACTAGTATTTACTTACTAAGCATAATCTGGTAAAAGGGCACACACGTGGGGACACCTAGTGGAGATTAAACTCACTACAATAGTGAAGGGGTTTCCAATCACACCACAGTATGCGACCGTGGTCGAGATTAATAAGAATGCAACGTGGTAGCCCGTGGCGATCACGAAAGAGGACTTCGCAGACTATATAGAAAGAATGGAAGGGACGCTGGGGTGTGGGGTCCCAGGGGATAGTAATTTAAAGGGAACTAAGATGCCATTGCCCAATTAAGCTACTTCCTTATTAATAATTAATAATTGAGCTTCATTGCTCATTTGATTAGAGCACCAGTATAACAAACTGCAGGTCAGGAGTCCGAATCTCTCTGGATAATTCCCTTTATATTTGGGCTTCATAGACTGCTATCGGGTCGCGCAGACCATTACTATTGTAGGGAGTTTGACCTTCAATGGGTTTCCAACACTAGTGTCCTTATGCCAGATTAGGCTTTGAGAGAATCTATACAATTTGTCAAATACAAATCGGCAAAGAATTAATATCAATTGAACCGTAGCAGGCTGCAGTAGTACTGACCGTGTGATGGCACAGGGAGCATTTGAAGGCAACGTTTAATGCACTTAGTTTCCAGAGGTCACGCAGCTGGATTGTGGAGCAACATTAAAACCAATAATGGGAAAACTATAAATAAATAACGGCAGACATTAGTAAAAGATATAACTAATTATGTTGAAAATATTCCGAAGAGAAAGGAGAAACTGTTGCGGTGGGAAGCTAATCCAATACAAAGACTGTGTATTATTAAAGGTAAATACAGAACTACACATAGAGATGTCAACACTATGTTTAAAGGACATTATGTGTAGCATTTTCCTTTTACATTGCTCCAATACAAAGGCTGTGTATTATTAAAATTAGGAATATAATTTTACATTAAAAAAATTAACAGTATTGTCATATTTTCCTAATATAATTTTACATTACAAAAATTAACAGTATTGTCATATTTTCCTGATATTAAATCTGTTACCTTGGCAAAGGCTGCTCAACGTTTAGTATAGATTAACCAAAACCAAAACCAAAACTCTTTCAATTAAGTAGCGACATTATAATTTTCAATTTTTCTGAATTTAATAACAATGTGTTACCTAATTTGATTAAGAGAATGTGTTAACCAAAATAAAAATGTGATATAAAATTTAAACCGACTTCAAAAGCATGTTTATTTCGCGACGAAGTCATTCCGGTTTCAAACTGTTCCACAATCCACAGTACGACCCAATCATTATTATTTACTACGCGTTAATAATATGTCCAGCATTCTCAGATGACATTACATGTATGTTAATATACCAATACGAATTTGATGCAGGCTTCAGGTTGGTTCATTATAGTGGCAGACTCTATTGTAAGTTTGTGAACTACGTGAGATAATCCTGTTTAACGAATGAAACAATCGGTCAAGTTGATAGTATTTCAAACATTTATTTGATCATAAGCACTTCTTTTGGATCAAGGATCTAATCTCTCAACCCCACTTGACCATGATCGTTACTCGAATTAAATGAAAAGACTTTATATTTACAAGTAGACTTGAATAATTGAATAAAAGCCAAATGACAACTCTCTTGGTTCAAACTCTGAATAGCAGCCATGATAACATGTAATGTTATATATAATAGTATTCGAATTTATTAGATGAAGTATTGCCAATTCGTCTTTTTACTAGTATTCTTTTCATCTTATTTCTTATATATACGGGATATATTGGAAGAGGTTATTGACACACTTGACTGTATACTGGCGATGGTTCCACTATTTGTTTGGTAAAAATAGAAAAGAGATGGTTATAACCGCTCAAAATATTCTGAGAATGTATATATGTTTATATGAGAAGTTTTGTATAATGAATGTTTTTCAAATATGAATTGTTATCCACTTCTACAGTATCGTATCGCAACGCTTTACGGGGATACATTCATCAGGCATTACAATTTAAATTACAATATGCACGTGGCGAGATCTAAACAAGCACCCAATAACATGATATCCTGCTATGTCATGTAGCAACACTTATAACATTTTGCCTAATGAATCAGATGGAATTCACATCAATGTTAATCTGCTCACCACTGATCTTGCTTATTCGTGCTATTTTGTTAACTAACCAGACAGCGTACATGTTTTACACAAGTAGTTAGAGATGTGGTTCGTTGTTTTTCGTTATATAAATGTAAATAAAGATAAGGACATTTCGGCAACTCAGCTGTTATTATCTTATCGAGATAATCACGTAGAGTCAGGGTTAGTCAGTCTGTCAGGGCAAAGGTTAGTTTGTATTGGGGTTTTTTAACCGTTTTATTTACATTTATTTAGCAAACAAAATTACGGTAATCTCTAATAGTTAAAATTGAGTAGCAGGGATTAAAAAAAAGACCCTAGATGCAATATCATTGACAATTATTATTTTAGCGGGGATGGAATTAATAAGAATAGTGCACTTGATGATCAATTTTTGCAAGTTGGCATATTGTTAGATATGACCATAAAATTTACAAAAATCACAGCAAATCAACAAATTGATGGTGGCCTGTGCTCGCAATCCAATATGGACACAACCGAAAAGCGTCACTCTCATGACTGATAGCCACATATTATTGTGTAATACCACTAATTACATGCATTTTGTTATGGGAAATCCATTTCCAGTGTTATTTCTACGTACCAAGTTCATTTTCAGATCAGAAATCACGTTTTAAGGTATTTTTTAAAAATCACCATGGCTCGGGATTTGAAACCCATTTAATCTCTGTACATATACATATACTCTGATAAACAGATAGATAATTATACTTTAGGCTCGCTATATTTATTACATATCTATGATAGGCTGGATCAGGCCTCCATATCATTGTGTGTGCATCTTCATTTAGTCTAGTTGTAATGTTCGCTCGAATGGTGTAATTGTTAGCGCGTCTGCCTCATACACAGAGGGTTCTGGGTTTGATTCCCGGTATGAGGGAAGAGTGTGGAAAACTCGTCATTAGGACACATTTCCTTGTGCACTCATCAGCTAATTGATTATACTTTAAACTGTGTGATTAGAGTGAATGTATTCCTTCGGCGAACTTGCATCCTGCCAAGAGAGATGGTCATAAACACTTGTAGGAATGCAGTCCCGGTCTCGACCAGACTTGAAAATTGCAAGGATACACACCTAACCGGGTCTGCGTCACCGGCCTGCATACTCCATTGGAAGTTGTCTCTTAAGAGACCGGACGCTGTATCTGCAGCTGTTGCGCGTCCGACTCCTCTCTGTCTCTCTCTCTCGGTCGGTCTCTTCCTCACCCTCCTACCACAAACACATCCTACTCTCAAACCTTCTCCCACACCTCCCCTCCTGCAACCACCACGTATTTGCACGTGTCTCCCGTTGATTCTCTATGAGTTGCGCGTACAACCTCTCTCTGTCTGTCTCTCCTCCTCCCTCCCTGAGCCTCATGACTCCCACCACAACACCCCCTCCCACACACACCCAAATCACTTTCTTCCCTTTAAATCATCATAGCTCGGGATTTGAAATTCATTTAATCTCTGTACAGACCCATATACGTTGATGAACAGATAGATAAATATACTTTAGTCTCGACTCTACTTATACAGAATCCTCTTCCCGACATGTCCTTCCTCCTACCAGCACATATCTGCATGTGTCTCCTGTTGATTCTCTGTGAGTTGCGCTTGTGACCTCTCTCTGTCTTTATGCACCCACCCTGTGTCTCACCGATCCCACCACTGCATCCACTTTGATTTTCTATGCGACCTCTCTCTGTCACACTCCCCTATCCTCCTAACACCACATCCCTCTCTCAGCACTGCATCCTCCTCTCGACCCCCATCCCCTCCTACCAACATTACACAAAATTACAATTAGACTAAGCTTAAATAAATGATATGTAGGCCTGATCCAGCCTATCATAGATATGCAATATGTATAGTCGAACCTAACTTATCTTTAAGTATCTGTTGAAGTAAATATGTTTGTACAGAGAATAGTTATGGTGAATTTAATTTTAAAAAATGTCTGACATTAATATGGACTTGAAAGTAAAAATAGCGCAGGGAATGGATCTCTCATAACATAATACATTTAATTAGTGGCATTACAATAATATGTGGCTACCAGCAGTGGACACATGCGATTGACACCTTTCGGCCTATAGGATTTCGCTCACATTCCACCACAAGTCGACATCAACTTGTTTGCGTTGATTTTCGAAAATGATATGGTCCTCTCTAACATCATGCCAAATTGCAAAAACGTAGCACCAAGCGCACGATTGTCACTAAATATGATACATTCCCAGCCAGCTATTTATTCTTCACGCGTATTTATTTCATCTCATTTCTGTTGCATTTTATCGCAACTCCCAGATCGTAATTCTACGCTCTTTAGTAAGCCGGGCGGATCGGTAGTGAAGAATAAGCCACTAGCAAGATTTTAAATGGCATCCTTTATCATCGGGCGCCTGCCTTTCCGTGGCCGCGCCTTGCTCATTACGCTAACAATGCCGGCCATTCTGAGTCATCACAATTTAGCCATATAACTATATTATTCACTTCACTGGACACTAATAACCCTCCATTTTCAATGTATACAGTTTAAACAGGTAGTATTATATGTAATAGTATTCGAATCTCTTAGATAAAGTATCATCAATCATTTGTTTTTAGTATTGTTGTGATACAGAGCTACATAATTAAGATGAAAGAAATTCTAGTCAAAGATTAATAATAAATAGCCAATCAGTTGTTCTTCAAATTATTCGATTCTTACGATCATTACATTCGTCGGATATTTTAATTTTGCATGAATTTGGAAAACACATTCGAATGAGACTGAAACGTGTATCGTGTCTCACGGGAGCTTGTTACATCATGTACCAACACCTATACCATATAGATAACCAAATCCCCAACAGACAGGTGATATTATCACGTCCACAATGCTACTGACTACTATTCTAAGTTCCAAGTTCCAAGTTTTCTTCACGCCATTCTGTGAACTAACCAGTCAGTAGTTTTCATGAGATAAAATATTTTTGCTGAAACAATTCTACATCTTACGCTTCTTATAATGTTTCTCTTACTTTATATCATAACGTGCTATAGTCGATATACTCTTTGGTCCCTCCGCTGTGCATAGCAAAGTTCATTTTGTTCTCAGAATACTGCATATCAGAAGACCTTTTTGACAGATGCAAATCTCTTTCTAGATTTTTGAAAGTCCGTCTCAAAAAAGAATTATGTTCAACTACTACATTGCTAAGACTTAAATCATAGAGAAAAAAATAATCTCCGACAGACTGTGAATCTCCGACAGACTGTGATGATAAATATGATTTACAGAGCTGTGTGAATCGAGACTAAAACTAATTCTGGACCGTATATAGCCATTTGGGCTTGGCCAATGCTATCAAAGCTGATCTCTGCGTAAAGGAAATGATTCATGAGTCAGCTCATTGGCACCGGCCGTGTTTGTTTGTAATCCACTGGGGCTTATTTATAAAAAGGAATGTAAATTCAACCGACACCCGGCCACCGATGAGCGACGATCAACAGATCGATACCCGGGTGCGGGTAGCTCAGGAACGATCGATCTTGAAAACAATCCAAGAAAGGTTCATAAGCACAGGCAAACCAAGAGGGGAAAACGATTTAATCCATTGTCCATTCCAAACGGAACAATCTGCGAATATTAATCGATTATTGAATGTCGGATTCAGTAGCGATGTGAAAATATTATTAATAATGACAGAACTGAAATGTTCTATCTAATAAAAAATAAAATCGTCAAACAGCGTTGTGACTAGAGGTTCGTTATAGGATATTGTTCCAGAAAGTTAAAAAAACAAAAACATCAGCAGTTATATTCCTCCATGTTGTAATTTTCGATTATACATCTTTTAAAAAGGTGAGAAAAAGAAAGATCTTTAATCTCAAACAAAGCTTCCGGTAGGGCAAGCTACACTTTCAAGAACACGTGTTGTATAATGCCGATCTGTGTTTCTTTCTGTCGATGTGTGGGAGAGAGAGAGAGAGAGAGAGAGAGAGAGAGAGAGAGAGAGAGAGAGAGAGAGAGAGAGAAGATGATGATTTGTTCCGGGTCTGCGGGTTGGCGGGAGCTGAAATATCTGTGAAAGGAAATTAATTTCGGAGAAAGGGCTCTCCCACGTGGCTGGAGAGAAAGACGACACAATTCCGTATTTTCAATTTGAAATCTGTGGTTTTATTTCCGTCGATATAAGTTATTTTCCTGCTCGTTCGCGGGTTACTTTTGAGGCATCGAATTCTGTTTCAGTTACTGTTCTACACGTGGCGTCAATCTCCTGTATTACTCCTAGTCATGGTAGTAAGTCAAAAATCAAGGGTGATTCCTCCTCTTACTCCCCCTTCCTCCTTACTTCACCCGTCCGGGTGAAGAGAGAGAACTACTTCGCCCGCCGACCTCTCTGTCTGATTCTCAACTGCGAACTGCTTCTAACCGGATCTTTCCCCTCTCACCCCTAACGGGCAGGGGAGTCAAACCCTCTCTTAGTTCTATTCGTCGCTACCGGGATTCAGATTTGAAGATCAGGGACCCTGAAAAGGCCTCCGGTAATACGATATTGCCTGTTGGTCTCGTACGCCACAAACACGCGAACACAGAGTGCATTTCGTTACACAAGGCGATCCAATTAGTTTTAAAAAGAAGGGTCTACAACCAGTGCGTTCTCCCGATAGTCATCTACGGAGCTGAAACATGGAACTTAACCAAGCGATTGGCTCTCAAACTAAAAACCACGAAACGCACGCAGGAGAAAATCTTGCTAGACATCACACGGAGTGATCACAAGACAGCACACTATATCAGAAAGTAAACAGGGGTCAGGGATATTCTTTTAAAAACATTAGAAAACTTAAATGGCAATGGACAAGGCATGTTGCAAGACAATCAGACAACTTGCTGGACATCACAACTCAGAACGTCGATCACCTGAGACCATATGCAAAATTATGGCCGGCAACAAATAAGATATAGTGATGATTTACACAGTTTGAAAGGTGTGGCTCTCAGGTATGTCTCACACGGGACGTTAACAATATGCTGCTGCTGCTGCTGCTGCTGATGATGATGATGATGATGATGGAAATGTTTATCCAGGCTATCGCTTTTTTGCCTTGTAAATCTAAAATATGTATATAGTTACTTTATAAAGACCATATGACAAATTCAGTAGAATAGTACATCACGAAAGGGAGAATCAATCATATGAACGCAATAAAAGAAATAACGATAATATCTGCTTGTTTCCATCATTTGGGAACAACATCTTTCATCCATATACATTCAAAGCATCATTATTTAGTCATGAATGTTTCGCTCTCTTCCCCTTGTTGCAACCAGGGAGCAGACATACAACAATATTACCGGTTTTCTGTTTTCTCAACCAATGCGCCATTCAAACAAGCCAGTTGATCACTGAGGTTTTAGGCTATATCAGTTTGTCCAGGTTTCAGCAATTCGTAATAAAGGATTCCCTGTAAATCTGATCAAAGAGAAAAACGTTTTCCTGGTATATCCCGTTTAGTTCGAGATACTGAAGGCTGTCCTGGATCTAGAAACGAGTTTTCTTGTGCGGGATTCTTGTGATAGATCCGTTTTCATCATCAGTTAATATCTTGGCCGAAAATTACTCTTATTCTGTGTCGACCTAGAGAGAAAGAGAAGTGTTTAAACGTTGACCGATGTTCGTTCGCGTAAGCTCATGCGGAATCCTTTTTCTGAACGTCTGGCGTTTTTCTAAGGCTTGTAAACAACGTACCACATTTGACTGATTGCACATACACTGAAGAACTAAGTAAACCTGTGTAGCAGGGCAATGTGTGGTCATATTATGTGTAAGGTTCTGGTTGTGTTTAGTATCTTTGTTCGCTTTGTCACTATATCGTATCTGTTGCCGGCCATGATCTCATGTGATCGACGTTCTGAGTTGTGATGTCCAGCAGTTGTAGCTGTGTGAGATTAGAATGCGTTTGATTCGTAAGCGTGTTGAGAAGATGGAACGAAAAGACACGTGTTGATAAGGGCTATGCCTGTGTTGCATTGAGCCTTCCCCGTTCCTAATTCCGGTCCTCGCTTTCTGGGACCGGAAACGGAATGGGGGCTGCTGGGAGCTTGCTTCGGCATGTTTATTGATTTAACATAACATACCTATATATATATATATAAACTTTACAGTATGGTTATTTATTATTTTGACTACATAATTAGAATTGACCTAACAATTAGGTTGCGCTGTGTATAATATCAGTAGAAGTAGTTACGTCCCTGGGATAAGTTGTGGGTAGCTGCGTATGATAGCAGTAATTCGTCATGTTGGTATGAATAAGTAATGCAGGTAAGCGGAAAGGGAACATTGTGTGACAAAGTGACAGTGGTGAAGGGAGAAGATGAAAGTGGACGAGCATACAAACAGGGCTGATACATAAATAGAAACGAAAGGCTTGTTTGTAACATTAGAATAACAAGAGATGTGTATTGTAACTAGCAGATACAAAGGATAGTTGAGTAAATGAGCGTTGCTAGCAAAGCATTACTATGATAGTTTGTTTGGTAAGGAAGTTATTGAAAACGGTTCAATTGTTATGCAAATGCTACATATAAAGAAATTAGAAATAGTTTTGGTTTTCATAGAAGTGTGTGAACAGAAAGTATGTGAGTGTATGTAAGTTTGTCGACAGAGGAATGAGTTCGTATGTGTCATGTAGTATGTATGTGCGCACGAAGATGAGTGGGTGTACGTGAGAGCAGCCATTCCCGCACGTTCGTATGGGTGAACATTTCTGACTGTCTGCCCATATGGGCTAGTTCGCTTGCTTATACGGTAAACACGTGACTTAAGAAAGTCGCGTTGTGATTGGTTGTTTTTTTCTCTACAACTACGTCCGCGCGTTTTCTTGGAAAGGACGGGTCTCCTTGGTCATTGAGAAATGTCAAAATGCGTGTAGTTGTTTGGAGGAAATTTTGGATTATGTTTATTGACATATATATAGGAGTCCCCCCGATACTTTAAAGAGACTTCTTAGATGTCACTAAACTTGTGCGAAAGATGGTACCGGTAACTTCTGCATCAACCTAATATAAACCTCGCAGATCATATGCTGAACGGCTTTCTATATTTACCTAAAAGGTATCGCAAACATTAAATAATTATTTTACAGGATAATCAACAAGTCAAATAGTATTTGAAAATAAAATATCAATTAGAATGTTGGTAGCATTTTCGAAGGTTTGGTAAAAGGGCCCACTTCTTAACAAAATAAGTAAATTCATGTTGAATAATCTATTGATTGGTCGCTGTAACGTTCTGGTTGTGTTTAGTGCCTCCGTTCGCCTTGTTGTTCTTTCTGTTGTAGCTGTGTGGGATTAGAATGCGTAACCGTGTTTAAGCCTGTTAAGAGAAGAAGATGGAACGGAAAACACGTGTTAATCAGGGCTATGCCTGTGTTGAACTGCCTCTTTCCCCGTTCCTACTTCCGGTCCGCGCTTTCTGGGACCGGAAACGGAATCGGGGATGCTGGGAGCTTGCTTCGGCATGTTTATTGATTTAACATACCATACATATAAACATTACAGTCGTCAGGCTTGGTTATGAACATAGCAGATGTTGCTGCTACTGTTTAGGTATATATGGTAATTATGGGAAAGTGGTTTGCCTAAATGTTCACTCACACTGCTCAGACAGCCATCGTGTCATGCCAGTATCAAGAGACATTTTGTCAATACATCGATCGATGGGACATAGCACATGGAGAAGTGGATTCATGACTTTTCCAAGAACATTAGTGCGAGATAAACATAAAAGCGCCTCAGCCGGAATTTGAACACAGTTCGACGATTTCGTTTTCCGCACCGATACCTTTACGCCGGCCCAGACCTCCTGACCGAAGTACACAGCAGACAACTGTCAAAGCAGTAGAATCATATAAGGTGTTTCCCTTCCAAAGTAGACGGTTTTCATTTCACGAGCAAAACAATTGCCCAAGTCTTCTGGGACTCATAACACATACCTCATTTTACGCAAGAAGATAACCATAGAAATGTCTGCTATGCTGATAAAAGAAGATCGATTGGACTTGGGTTGTCTTATCAAGTGAGTGTATCCTCTTAAGCGCTTATGGTCGTCCTTGTCGACTGTAGTCTTGAACTCTTGACTTCCCAATCACGTTGTTCAAAGGTGATGTAACAATCTACTCTTCCAACTACGCCTATCTCTCGCTCTTTCACTGTCTGTTTTCTTTATGTATATATGCATGTTTGTTGTATGGATGTGAGGGAATCCGACAGAATCGTGGATATGGTTAGACAATGTGGAAAAGAAAGAACGAGAAAAGCGTGTTACATCTCAAAGGCAGCCACCATGTAACACGCCAGCGCCACCCACTTCAAAACCCACACATTGACCCCGTCAAAAAAGTAACTCTCCTTTTAAAAAACCAGGACACTTGGCATATAATACACAAAACACATCTAGTCTCATTCACAGCACACCACATGGATGACCGCAACTTTCGTCTGAAGACGTCACTCGCAGTGACGAAATGCATAACGATGTA
>VCCN01000325.1:1089992-1104224 GCA_006491835.1 Architeuthis dux | reverse complement strand
AGAGGGGGAGATAGAGAGAGGGAGAGAGATGTGTGGCTTTGGGGTTTGTAACTGTTATCAGCACGGAAGGTGGAATCAGAGAACCAACTTCGGATTTCAACTGAAACTTGTTCACGTCAAAAGCGTATATCAACTTCTCCCATCACCAGATATCTTGAGAAAAGGTCTCATCACTGGCATGCGACATGGGGTTAACGGAGAAGAGAGTAGTTGAGTGAGTATTTCGCGAAACCACTTTCCCATTACTCCCTATCTTAAAGAACCTTTTTTTAAAACAAGGTCCATTTTGGAATGTTCTGTCTTTACAAAAAGTGAAACCCACACATATAGATACGGATATATCTAACTTTTGGTGGTTATAATTCCACCCCATATCTTCCTCACCCCATTCTAAGTCCTTTCAATATATGTTAGACCGATGCAGGAGTTGTGTCGCCAAAGGAAGGGCACACAGGGATCTCAGCCGTATGAGGATGACCAGTGTAGGGCGATGATGATGATCAGTCAGGGCGACATACCTCTATTTGAGAGGAGCCAATCCCGCATAATACTAGGCCTATTCATTTTGTTCATCCACCGTTTGGTCCATGTGTCAACTTTCACACTGATCTCCCTGGTCTCGCATGGTATCAATACCTGGCTCTATTATTGAGGGCAAATAAAGCATACTAGAAATTACTTAAAGCATGAAAAAATCAGCATATATACATGCATAAAACCCAGACAAATATAATAGTTTTTCGCAAACTTTCTCTCGGTGGTCAAACAAAAAGAGTTCCACCCAAACATTTTATTGTTACCGAAGTGTGTATTGATTATCGTTATATAACACAACATTAACAATACCGGGGATGGGTTTTATATCAGTTAAAGATGCTTGTCTTTTTATTTATATTTTCTAGAATGTTGTGTAACATGTCAATTCTTTTAGCTAGTTAGTTTACAGAAAATATTACTTAATGAATCTGTTTGTTGAATATGTAACGGAATGCATTGATTTATTATAAAGTATTCATCTTAACTAAATATGTTGTCTGAAATTGCTTCGCAATATGTTGTATTATGTTCCATTGCAAAAAATGTTCACTTTAAACACCCACATGGCAATAGCAGATTCAAATAAAGGATTTCAACTTCATAGAAAACTAAATCTACGTTATTGCAAATATTGTCTGGAATTCTCTGACGAGTCAATGTCATTATGTCGGGAGCTGTTCGCACCAAATACATCACCCTTTCTGTTTTTATCTACCGATGTGTTCGTCAGCCTTTATCATTGCCTGAACTTGGAAATAAAGCAATCATCATCGTTTCACATGTTGCTCGGACTAGTATTCTTATACAGGCTGTTGTTATGACTTCGATGCGACCGATGTGTTCTTCGGCCTTTCCCAGTGTCTGAAATTTACAGATGATATATTTCAGTAGTTTTGCGACCGATGTGATACTCACACACGCTCATGTGTGTGTGTGAGCGCGCGCGTGTGCAAAAACAATTTAGGAGACAGGCAATTTAGTCTAATGACACTTTAGTTCAAACAAGCTAGTCTACTGGTACTTTAGTCTACATGCACTTTGGTCTAAAAGGTTTAGTCTACACGCAATTTAGTCTAATGACACTTTAGTCTACCATGCAATTTAGTCTAAACAAAATTCAGTCAAAATCAATTTAGGCAGTTTAGTATAAAAAAGTTAGTCTACTGGCACTTTAATCAAAAACACATTAGTTTACATGCACTTCAATCGCAATCATTTAGTCTACTGGACATTTAGTCTACTCGTCATTTAGCCTGAAACACTTTAGTCTACAGGCAAGTATGTTACGTTATGGTCGATACGTGAGCTTTAAATTTAAATAAATAAAATTCCTTGTCGACAAATTAGAGCCATGTACCCCCAATAAAAAAGCATTATGTACGCTCCTGGTAAGTGCTGTTAGACTAAAGTGTGGTTAGACTAAAGTGCCTGTAGACTAAGTGCATGTAGACTAAAGTTATTCTAGATCAAATTAATTTAGACAAAACTGATATTTGCTAAAGTGATGTAAACGGAAGTGATGTATCCCATGTACACGTATATATGTATATTGAACGGAAAGTAAGGGTTCAGTTTAGCATTGTAGTTACATTGTAAATAGAACCCCCTCGAAAACCGTAAACATTCTTCCTCAAAACCTTTACTTTAAGAACTTCACCCAGGTACATTGAGTATTCATGCCAAATTTGAGAGATAGGTGCATGCATCTTTTACTCTCCTTGTTGATTCTTTACTCTACCCTTCCGGATTATTGATTTAGCTTGAAGATAAAATTGAATATTTATTTATGCAAGAAGTTAATAACACGATTTCCGACCGCAACGCAAATTTTGCTTCGACCTAGAAAACCCGGAGGGCATAATTTCGCTCCTGAAGAATCCATCCAGCGAGGACCAGCAATTAAAATGTTACATTCAAATTTCTTTAGCCGTTGAAAAATCTCAATAGTGTCTAGTTTGCTCATATTTACAGGCCTTGCTTACTACAGCACAGGACAACACGTTTTGTGGGAAATATTGGTTAGAAAGATGCCAATTATTGGATTAGAACTGTCTGGTTTGAAAATCACAGTTCAAAATACTAGCTTTCACCCCGGCTTGAACAATGGTCATTGATGATAGTGGTTGGTATACAACTTCCTAATCCAGAAATCTGGTCACTCGAAAGTTGACTCACAATACGTTATTCAACTGCCTCAGTTTCCATTCGAAGATAAAGGTTCTTGCCATTTGTATGTTAATGTCTTTGAGAGTTTGTCCATAGTCTAGACATGTGAAACATTTCACGGACATCAGCGAAAGTGTTACCTTTAACTGACAGAGGCACTCATAAAATAACACTGTCCATTACATAACAAAGATGTATTGGCCTTTCAAGCTAGCTACATCAGTAGTTAGTTTATAGGTAGTTATTGGAGCATAATGAAACGCTTCCTCTGAATTTGCATACTGATTGCTGGATACTGGATATAAAAAGCAGACCCATTCACCTAATTAATTTTTACAAAAAGTGGAATCATTCAATGTTTCAAATCTCAAATAAAACAATCATCCTTTTGATTACTCATGATAATTAATTATCTTGTCGACTACTTTTATTTTTTGAAAGGTTTGTTAAAAAATAAAATCTGCATTTGTTTAAAGAGACATTTATATTCATATTGTAATTCAGGAAACAGATTGTTTAAATACATACTGTTTGACTAAATGAACATTTGGATAACTGTTGTTTCTTTGACTAATACATTTTCTAAATACGTACTGAGATCGGTTAAAGAGATTTTCTTAAATACTATGATTGAATGAACCCATTTCTTAAGATGACAGAGGTAAATACATACTCTGAGTGATTTTATAAAGTTCATATAGTAATGGGAAAACGTGATTTAAAATATAAAGTGGGCTAGCCAATAAATACTTAGCCACAGTGTGCCTTTTGTT
The DNA here is from genome assembly GCA_006491835.1 of Architeuthis dux. Lineage (NCBI taxonomy): Eukaryota > Metazoa > Mollusca > Cephalopoda > Oegopsida > Architeuthidae > Architeuthis > Architeuthis dux. Next base: position 1,100,748 of record VCCN01000325.1, on the reverse strand, counting down.
TGCATCAGGAATTTCTCACGGGCCCTTGATTTGATACCGCTTCTTGATTGCTCTGGGAAAGGTTGTTCTCGAATCAACATTCTTAGAATCTGCTCTGATTCTCTAATGCCTTGCTATGCATGCTTTCCTCTTAAAGTAAGAATGATGTGTGCTTCCTGGATTTTTCTCTCCCGATATACTACTGCAAACACTCTTTTGAAAGATTCGTTTCTTGTAAAGGTGTCAGTCATGATAAATGTTGGTCGGGAGGCAAATATCTCAAATCACAGGACTAATGTAGAACAACACAATATATCTTTAAGAGCTATTGGCAAACTGACTTAGATAACATCAAACCATACAACCATGTGTACATACACGCGCACACTCGTACGCAGACACACATGCTCTCACAATCAGAAACTCTCGGCTATTCAGATATCTGATGAAAGTTTAATTGAAGACAATTATTTATCTGTTATCAGAACATCTTCCAGATGAAGAATATGTAAATAAATACTCTGATTGATTTTATAAAGTTTATATAATAATGGGAAAACGTGATTTAAAATATAATGTGATTGAATGAAGAGATGTTTTCTTTTTAAATGAATACTTTGATTGAATGAAGAAAATTTCAAATAAATACTTTCAGTGACTTAATATATATGTTAAAGTAAATACCAAATGCATTTCTACAGAAATAACTTTTCCAGTTACGTGGCTTAAAATATCTGAATATGTTCGAGGGATAATGTGCAATTGCTTCCCACTTCATTTAACCGATAGGTGAGCTCATTGTATAATTCATACACTCACTGACAGATTGTTTATTGCTTGGCTTGGTTTGTACGATGTTCATTGAGTGTATTTTCTGACTCAGTGATGATCAATGTCTTTTTTCATATGCTTATCTACATTATTCAAACATTTATACTTAATAATTACATATATTTATAACAATGGAAGACATGCCCAATATACATTCATTTAATATTAACGAAAGAATAGCCTACCTAGGGAAATCGAACCCTAGTCCCTTCAAAGAATTCCGCCTCGGACTTTTTACACTTAAACTAGTTTTTCGTGATCTCCATCAGCCGCCTCCACACGTTCTCCTTAATCTCGTCCACAATGCAATATCTCCTCCCTTTCAACTGCAAACAGCCAGAAGTCACATAGATCCAAATTTGTATTGTACAGGGGCTTCCGAGCTAAAATTGAAATCCCATCCGTTATGCTGTGTAGCCTGTTTAACCGTGATAGCGCCTTACCGGTTATGTTATATAGCGGGTGAATGTCCTGGACTTGGATAGAAGCTCGAAGACTTGCTTATAAACATATCTGGACATATTTTATTTCATAGCATACATCTTTGTCGGCCGGAGAGTGAAAAGTGGGAGAGAGATAAGGAGAACCGACAGTCTGTCCCCAACAGGGACAGCGGTCTCGGGCCTTCCGGCTCCGCTGATGTCTGTCTCTTCTTTGAGTGCCGAGATATCTGTCCGCATCTCGGGTCTGCTTTATAGGTTTCTCGAACGCCTACGCATGTGTCATGTCCGGTCCCCACATCCTGTTTGTTTGACACCTACGCAATATACCTATTTCCTAAGGTGACCGGGGTCACTTACATTTCCGCACAGGTGTCTGACCCCGGGATAACCTTTTCGTGGTAGGATATCATAACAGTTAGAACACCAGTAGATATTTTTCAAATTAGCCATATAGCTACATTCTTTTTGAACATCATACAGAATATATACAGGCAATTAGAAGTGATATACAATAACAACTGCAAAATCGAAGTGAATTGATAATGTTCACACCATCTTGCAACAATCCTTCCAGTTCATTTTCCCGAGCATTGTGACGAAGGTTCAGTCTCTTGGCAATCAGTGCTTCCCGATGTGAACAACAGTGTAAAACAGTACACTTCTGGGAGTTTTCTTTAATGCGAGCGGTCGCTCCTTTGTGTGTGTCCATCATGGCTGCAGCACCGTCCATAGTCACAGCAACATTAAAAAGACGTCATGCCAGATTTGCAGCCGTGGGGAGGCGAATAAAGAAAAGGATCAAAGTGTAGTATATGTTCTTCGAAACCGCTATGGCCTCGAAGTTCAGAGAACCACGGCCCTTCGGTGGTCCTTGTGACATGCTCGGGTATCGTCCTGGGAGAAGTTGCACAGGATATCTTGGCCAGCTGGTCGGGAGGCGATCACCATTAGCATGTTCGGGATTCCTCCTGAGAAGCTTTTGAGATAACCACCCTCCCACCTTTACCCCGGTCCTCGTGGCATTTGTCTCAGTGACAGGGATTTGGGAATCTCCCCCCTCAAGTCTCTAGTCACGGGGTTCCCCCTCCTGTTTCCGGCACTAAATGACCCACCAGGGGTCGATGTGCCGTTAAACAAAATAACATAACACATAACATATAAAGATGGCTTACGCATATTCATTTCAACACCCGATTGAATGGTCGTCTGTTTGCAGGTAGTGTCGGTTGGCGCTGTTGTTATTTATACGACCAAATTATACGTGTGAGAGCACATTTAATTAGTAGAGGGCAACGGTCGTAGATTCTTTTATAAAGCAATAAGACAATCCTTTTACAAACATGAATAGCCTCAATAATTGTTCCATCTGACGTTTTACGCTTCATTAAACATCTTTAAATTCCAATTTCTAATTTATGACCAGAGAACGATTTCCTACAGTGAAAGAATTGCTTGTAGATAATTAAACAAAAGCAAACTATAAAACATCCAGAGAGCGGACACCACTGCCAACGCCATTGTCAGAAAAAACTGAATGGAAATTAGTTCCACCCTGAAATGTAATCAATAGTTCCCCAGCTCATGGCCCACCCTTCGATAAAATGTAATTGGCATTCATTGAAAACTGTAGGAGATCTTTTTTTAATGGACTAACATAAATATACCTAAGGAAAAATATGAAATTATGAAAAGATATCTTTGAATCGAAAACATTCTGGATTCACCCCCAAAATTAACCAATTCTCCCTTAGCTCATGGCCTACCCTTCCAATTCATTTCTAATGTTACGATGTAGGATGGTGGGGAGGTATACCTGTATCAGCCCAAGAATCTAATTACTTTCCCCATAGCCCCTTGTCCACCCTCCCACCACATTCTATTGAAATCCATATATTGTGTGGACAAAGAGACAGACTGACTGACAAACAGACAGACACGAGTGAATACATATCCATCTTCCAGCTTCGTTGGCATAGGTCAATGAAAAAAAACATAAGCGTTTCAAGAAATAACTAAACAAGAATAATATCCCCAAACCTTTATTAAATTTGACTAGTTTTTACTTTCATCCTAATTTTAGTTGTGTGTATACAACTTATTAATTCGGGCTACTGTGTATATGGAACGAATAACAGCGCAATCGGAAATAAAGACTAGCCTTCGTTATTTTATTAAGTCAAAAGAGTAAGTTTTCGTTATTTTATTAAGTCAAAAGAGTAAGCCTTCGTTATTTTATTAAGTCAAAAGAGTAAGCCTTCGTTATTTTATTAAGTCAAATTTAATAAAAGTGCTGTGTTACAAAACTTCAGTCAATAATAATAAAGCCTAGTTATTCCAAGACAAAAGCGGGAAGGAAGATTCTTCTTTTTCCCCCGATTTCCTTCTATGGATATTTACTCAGCTTATCTTACTACGCCATGAAGCCAAATCGTATCAAAGACGAGGGTAAGAAGATTGCGTTACGCCAATGTTCAAAGAGAGGGAAACCTGCCTAACTTGAAAAGCAGTATTCGAAATCCTACACTGTTATCTAAGCTCGAACACTGACCTCTTCAATCGGTGGAGAATGGGTTACTATTTCTGGTGCCAATCTATTAGTTATGTGTTACACATCTCGAGAAAGGCTCACTGCTGTTCTCAATGAATAAGCCTTATCGGCAGCAGCGGCCAACGAACAACGGACAACGGTTCAAGTACTTTCTGTATACTTTAGGACTTCCACAGAGATCATATCACGTAATCTGAATAAGAGAGTTTAAGCAGTTTGGGGTATGTGTCCCTCATGAACCGAATGGAATATTACATGAGGTTCCACACCCCACACTTCTTAGCTGACCGAACTTTGAGTTTTGCGGCATCCGTCATATTCACTTGACATTCCTGCTACATATTACCATCTGTTCAAGCATTTCCTAGCAATGATTCGTGCTTTACTGAATGTGTGGCCATTAAACCTAGAGTACTGCATAAAGATGGCATATTATCATTAGAAAACAATTGGAAAGTGATAATTCTTCAAATAGTTCATATTCTAATTAAATATATACGGTTTGTTGTTGTTAATATAATCCTTCATCTTTCTATTCGAAAACATTTCCTGTGTAATAACCAGATAAAAGTATTAAAGGATGTGTGTCTTGCTATGATATGCTCTAGGTAGTAACCTTCTTCTTCTTCTTCTTTTTCTTCTTCATTCTCTTCTTACTTTGCTTCTATTTCTTCTATTGATATTTGAATACGATAGAAACGTGTGTTAACGCCAATATTCCCGGTAAAGAAGACTTCTCACTTTGAAGATCAGCATTCCAAATCCTGGCTTCTATCTGGGCTCGAACAACAACCAGTGTCACCTATAGAAATTACGTAATTATTCCAGTCGGGTAGTTGAATTTAAATGTTGTGTTATTGCATTTGGTCCAACTTAAGCGATTATTAGTTATTTTAGCTGTAGTTAACTATTATAGATTTTTTTAGTTGTTGTAACTACGATGGCCTTCTTCTTCTCCTTCTTCTTCTTGACATGTTCTATTGTGTATGTGTTGATACTTTCACACTATCAACATGAATCACATCCATCCCAGTTTGCTTCGTTGGTGGATTTTTGACCAAGTTGAATATCAGTCATTTCTCGGTGACTAGTGTTGCTGTAAGCTGTAACTTATGTTCTCTTCATTTAAGCATATTTATCGATTTTACCAAGGCTTTTATGAGCTTACACTCCTAGGTTGACGCAAATTCTCCAGAAGCATTTATCTGAAGCATGTATAATCCCGTTCAGTCAAAAGCACTTAAAAGTTCTTTTCGTGCTAAACTTGAAACATTCCAAGAGAAATATATGTATACTTACTAAGCGTAGTATAGCCTAGTCTGGCACAGGGCCTAATGGCGGTAGACATATTGTGTTGGAGCAATCCTCCAAGTACTGATAGCCTTCCTACCCTGAAAATCAACATTCAAGTTCCTGGTCTTTATCGCTGATCACTGGCACATGTACGGAGTAGGCTACAATCTCAGTCAAGAAACAGTTATTTCTACATTATATTGGCTAAGTTTGGCTTATTACATCAAAATGTTAAATCGAGTGAAAGGATGTACGAACATTGTGTTGTTTTTTTTAATTATTTTAAAAATCAACACTCGAGACCCTAGTTTATACCTTGGTTCGAACACCAATCATCGGTGAAAAATGGGCAATTATTAATTATCTCAGTTGCAAGCTAGTCCCTGTTTAGGATATTTACTCAATTTAATATTGCACAATAAATAGAGAGAGGTAGGAAGAGTCTACCTACCTTGAAATTCAGCATCCGAAATACTGAACTGTTTTTACCTGGGCTCAACCCTCAACCAATCTGGCCGGTTGGACACACGCTCTTATCCCAGCCACGAAGCATTCCGTTGCATATGATGTTTACTAAGCTTAGCTTAGCACTGTCAAAGACAAATGGAGTGAAAGAGAATAGGAGGATTGTGCTGTGCCGCTCTTCCAAGTGATGAGAGTTTACCTGATTTGAAAATCAGCATTCGACGTTTTTTTTCCATCTGTGCTTTAATACCGACCACTGGTGCCGATGGGAGATATGCAATTATTTCAGGAGGCAAACACGTCTTCATACATTTCTCTTGGGGGTGTATGAATACACAGCTATAATTTGCTCGGATCTGATTTTAATTAGTGAACTAACATAATGTGTCCAGGCATTAGTTTGAAGTTGCGAGGGTTATTCGAAGATTTTGATCTGTGGAATGCAATAGAAAATATATTCCATAATCGCCGGATGGTGTGGCTAAATAAGTATATTTTGAGTTGAGTGTGGGACATGTGCGTTGTGTGTATGCGCATGCCTGCCTGCATCCATGATAGTATTTTGTGTCTATGGGTATATGATGAGACAACCACTCTTCGGGACAAAAACTAGGACCCAGTTCAAGCCTCCTGGAGAATGGGTATTTTTTCGTGCTTCGGTCCGTCAGTTAGGGTGACACATTATTAGAAAAGACCAATCGTAAAAGGATGAGCCTAAATCAGCAGGGAGAGCCCGTCAGAGTTATCAGAATAATTGAATGGTGGCAGTTTGAGACTAAGGATAACAAGGTATTCCTCACTTTCTCCCACATGTAGATGAGTAGAGACTCTTTTTTTAGGAACTGATATTTCAATCCTTTCTTGAGCGATGCTATAATCAGATATGGGGAGGTGTTCAGTGGCCTAACAGTGAACGGCACGGAGAATGTAGTTCAAATTCTGGTTTAAGTAGTTTGTGATTATTTCCCACTAATGCGATGGAGAAAGGCATGAATCCACTTCCACACCCCTAGCTATTAAAATAATAGGTCAGATGGAATCCTCCATCCCTGTAAGGCAATTCATCTAAGAGAAGGCAACTCTGACAACACCTAGTCTTGGCAGTTGCTTTGGCCGTCTCGCCCCGCCAAACAACTGAGGAGGAGCACCAACCCTGCAGAGTCGAATCGATGTGCGTTAGCTGATCCCCAAACAAACTGCGCATCTTGGTCATCTTGGTCTTTGCAAACAAGGAATGATCTAAATCACAACGCAGATTTGTATATACATGTATATAAAGTCATGTCTGTTGAATTGTACGTAGCATCCGTTGTTCTTTCATGTTGCCGTATATTTCCTTTGACCACAATCCATCCATTCTGGCAAGTGCCTACGTTTCTGTCGCGTTTACTTGGCTTTAGTCACTTTGGATGCAAACAGAAGCTGTGTGTGTGTATAGTGTAAGCTAAGCAGAAGTAATATACGACAGGTTAAATGCTACGTTTTTTAGCAAGAAGAAAAATAGTCTAAATTCGAAATTGATAGAAACACTGTGGAATGACTGCTTCATGCTTAAACATTGTTAACTGATTTATTTCTAAACATATGAATTGCGCATCCGACTCGTTGTAGATTTTTAAAAAAAAGGTATTTATGGCAAAGTTATTAACTGAACTTACCTATTACATCAGCATACCTTTATCATGCCATCCCCCTCTTCAATTCATTTCATTATGTGAGACTAAATACATTAATAATGTTCTGTGAAACTGGCTTTCCAATCGTTTCCCAAAGGCAATGTATTAAGTTAACTTAACACACAACTTATCACACAACACAGTCGAAAGTGTGGAGCGACCTGAGAGTATTGAGCACATTACAGTAATAATGGTATGTGAGACTAGATCGCGTATGATTATTATTATTGTAAGGCGCTCATATAGGTATTTATAAAGCTTAGCTTATTACACCACAGGATCTGGAGTGAGGATTAAAATCACTGCAGTTATAATGGTCTGTGAGACCAACCTGTTCAATATTACTCTACGGCGAGGCGCCCATAAAGATATTTACTATGCTTATCATAGTGTGGAACAAAGTCACATGTGTAGGTCACTGCATTAGCTATAGTCTGAAATACTAGCTTGGTAGACATAAACACAAGACAATGTATCAAACTATCATATATTTCTATTGGCATAATGTATTGAGCGTATAGTAAAAGATAAATCATGCTGAATCAAATTAAGAATAGACTTTGTCAAATGTTTTATGATTTATTGCTAAATACATCTCTGCGTCCAACTATGTTAGATTTGGAAGTTTGTTATAATGAATGGCGTTTTCCTTTGTACAGAAAACTTTCGTTGTAACAGTACACGTTCTAACTGCACTATTTAACGACGCACGCTTTTAAACGGCAACCTTATTTTTTATATTTTCGCTTGACTATTGTTCGGAGATTAGTTTGCAGCAACAGGTTGAATTTATACGAAGTGCATTAAAATGAGAAGCCAAAAAGTACAGATAAACCTATTTTAAGGGTTTACTAATTTAGGTTCCATAATAATGCACTGCGATCGTCATGTGCTGTTGCTGCAAACAAATCCCCGATGTGTGCAGTTTATAAGGTACGTGTCAAACCTGGTTAGCAAATCGTTATGCCGCACCGCGGTCGGGGAGACGAGTCGTTGATAGCGATCAAAGCAAGATATTGCTTGAGAATAATCAACAATATTCGACGCGGGAGATAGCCAACATTCACAAAATATCCAAATCCCCCGGGAGAATCGAGATAAAATTAGATAAATTAATTACTCAGATTAAGGGAGCAAAACATTGCATACCATCACTATGCAATTATCAACCATGTTCGTTGTAATATTAGTTTAACGCTTTATTGAATCTTCTTCTTTAATCGTGTCTCATACTCTCATTGTATTTATTATGTTGAAAGCACAATTGCCATACTCATCTGGAACTTCGATAATAACCACAATAACTGTATGTATTTTAATTCTGACAATATGATTCTCTTCAAATTTATTAAGATAATGATAAATATATTCACAGTATGTGTAACTTAATCGTGCGAAATATCTTGGAATGAGAGTGAAATCCCATGTAACACCTTTGTCGGAAACATATTTATTTATTGCATCCCTCTTGTACTCATATTCCCTTTGATAACACCTAATGTGTGCATTTAATTAAGCTTCTGGAGAGCAATTAACGATAATGCATTTATAACAGTGTGCGTTGTGTTTTAGTTCCTACTACTTCCTCCTTCCTACCTGCTCGTATGCACTCCCTTCTTCGCTCCCCATTAAATCCGTCTTTTATTTGCTTATCATTTGCGAAACGTTCTACGAAAGCTAGAGAAGAACATGAAAGAGACCAAGCCATCAACAAGTAAAAGTTAAACGTGAAAAAAAGTAAGGCGTCTCAAAGAAATAGAGTGACATGTTTAACCTAATTGAATCTTTATTTGTTGTTTTCATTCCGTAAAAAGTTGATGATACATTGTTTGAACAATGATAAAGTCTATGCAAATAGCAGGAGATAAATTAAGACTTCTTTTGTTTTACTTAAAGGGTCGTGAACATTTCTGAATGCAGTTATCTTAGGCCAGGTTCACTTATTCACCTTTTCCCAAATCTTTTAATTCTATTCGTCCTTCAAATAGTTGAATAAATCAAATGCAACAAAACCCAGCCAACACCAAAACAATACGCAATAAGGAAAACACTCGACAAACTGATAATTTTAATCAGAAATCAGAAAAAATCCCAACTAATTACTGTTTTACCAAACAAGCAGAGGCGGCTTTCTTTTAGTTTATTATGTCAAAACTTCGATCAGTTTCTTTTATTTTCTTATTTTCCATTGTTCTTCATTTGTTTTTTCTTACTGTTTTTGGTCTCTTCTGGGCGGAGACGAAATCGTTTAATTAAAACATTTGCCAAGAAGCGTGCTCTTTTATTCTTGCGACGCAATTATGCAGTAAATTATATTGTGCAGCCGCCAAGGACACCATTGCCACCTGCGTCCCTACGCTGAATATTTCTTCATTAAAACACATTGTATCTTTTCCTTTTTTATTAATTCAATTATTTCCCGCTCTGTAAAAATAGCATTACAAAAATCTATACGTTTGAAAGACTAAACGTGTCTTTTTAAATTATTTCTTTAAATCTCACAATAGAATAGTAGAATGAATAGGATCATTTAGTTAATAGTCAGTTATGAATCATTTGCATTAGTGGTGATTACAATTGATTAAAATGTATTTTACAAAAGGGTGAGTATTTGATGGACATACTTAATCCATAAACTTCGGAAAATGTAGACGAGTACTAGTTATCATTGCAAGATTAAAGCCCTTGTCCATAGCAATATAACCCATTGCAAGTTATCCATTGCAAGATAAAAGCCCTGACTCAAAGAAAGAATTGAGTTGCCATCAATCACAATGAAACGTACATCTTATTGAGTTAGCCATCGATCTGCAATGACGGAATTTCTTGTCATTCGCAGTAAATGGGTCGACTATTTGCTATTAAAATAACTCTATAAAACAGGACATGCTTCTTTTTATTAACGATTAAAGTTCTATCTGATCGTCAATAAAAGAGAATATTTTCGGCGGGATTTGTGTCCAGTGAAATATTTCCATTTTAGCTTCTTAACTGAAGCGGATAAACATTTATAATACAATAACCTTTAAGAAGAAAGAACATTCTTCGAATGTCTGTTTTCTTTGGGTGAGTGAGACAGCCCATCATATATACACATATATAATATTGGTTTAAAGATTATATACACTAATCAAACTGCAAATCACAATATTAACAGATAAGCGAGGAGGGTCTGTAAAAACATTGATTCTGTAAACATGTTTAATCATATGAAAGTGTTTGTTTTGTTTTGGAAGATGCCCTTTGATTTTAGTGTTTAATCTCTGGACAGAAAATACATACATGTCTGCTTAGTGACTCAATAGAATCCGCCATGTTACCGACATCATTTGGCAGCCGTGTTGGGTGTGATATATTTTAAAACGTGGTAATCAATGAATACGTTACGCGTCTCACTTTTTGCAAGATATCTAAATAGTCCTAATTTAAAAAAGGAAGCGGGCACAAACTAGGTATCAACTTAGCATAAATTTATATTGTGAATTGAACCCCCCCACTAAAAACATATTTAAAAAACGTTT
>VCCN01000325.1:1067492-1078484 GCA_006491835.1 Architeuthis dux | reverse complement strand
ATATATGAGAGAGAGGGAGAGGGGGGAGAGAGAAAGATATGTGCAAAGTGCTAAGTTAACTATTCATCAATTTTGACAAGATTGATCAATGTGTTCATCTCTCAAGTTACCCAGAGTGTCCATCCTCTCAGCGGACATTTCACACATTTTGTGAAATCGATCACCTGGGCATTATGTAGCATAGCCATATATGCAGTGTGCATGTGTACAGGTTCAAATTAAAAGTGCGTTGTGGATCGAACGAGAACAGAGATAAACAGAAACAATTTTGCAACACAATATCCGAGCTGGGAAACACGAAAGGTCAAAGGAGAGAAAGAAGAGAAAGGTTCCAGAAAAGGAACGATGCATACCTCTTTGGTATTAGGGGTCTTCGCTGCATAGTTTGCTGTAGAGAGAATGCCATCTCGCATACACACGCCGTTGTGAATAATTTAATCGGAGACAAACATTTCGGTGGAAGAATAATTCATTTACTTTGTGTCGTGTGGACAAATCTATCTGACTTACCCTTAACTTTGATGGGCCGAAGATACGTCTTCTAGCTAAAGCATCTAAATATATCACGGGTGACTTTCTAACTTCGAGCGAACAGATTGTGAACAGTAATGCTAAAAAGACTTAAGGGGACTCAGGGCTGTCTGCTCTAGCCAGCGTTGCGATCCGGTGAGCAAAGCAAGATTTTTAGGAGTATATTTATTCCATAACTATTCTTTTTCTTTTTTTCTCTTCTACGTACATACATATATGGACAGTGCATTGGTGAGGGGTGGATCGAGGCAGATATATTACAAGCGGGATGGCGGTTTTTTTCTCCTTTTTTTTCGGAATGGGGAAGGCAGAGCGGGGAATTTGTCATACACTATGAGGTGTTTTTAGAAATGTGTAAACAGTTACGAGAAATAAACAGTTACGAAAAAAACAAAAGACTATATATATATATATTTATATGGCTACAATGCACCGTTTTGGCTAAAATTAAGGGACAAACAGATAAACAGAGTGATAATTTTAGTAGTATATAGATAGTGGGGGAACGCCGTTACGCCTCCCAAACAAAGTAAGGCAACGTCGTTCCCATGCGTTCCCACAACACTACACCACTGTTCCTAAGACAACGAAGTGTCGAACGAAATCCGGATGTAAACTGAGTGATTTGCCAGGCGGCAATCGATGAAAAGAACAAATACAAAACAAAATGGTCCCGAGGGAAAGGTAGAGAAGAATCGAAAACAAAGGAAAAGACAGAAACGCAGTAGGGGGTCGATGAAGTTTGAAAGTGTCTTCGGGAAATAACTAAAAAGTCGAAATGAACTTATCGCGCCTGCATTCTTCATTCTATTTATGTCCTATTGTTCTATTCGATTCATTTTCAAATTATTTGTTTTTATCTCATTTTCTCATGATTTATTTGTTTTCAGTTCGCTTTTTTCTTTTATTCCCTCTACACACATCCGCTACTTTCCTGCTCCTGGCTCAACATCCGGTTAGAAAACTATTGCCAGCTACTGTCACGCAATGTTCGTCACTGCCAGCAACGGCTCACCGATTTCAGAAAGGATTTTGTTTCTATTGATTTATTTTTCTTTCTTTCATTTTCTTTTATTCTTTTTCCTATCCTCCTTTCTTCCTTTCTTTCTTACTTTCTTTGTGTCTTTCTTTCTTTTCTTGTTTTCGATATTCATTTGAATCTTCATCATCATCGTAGTTTTCTTCGTGTCTTTCCCCCCCCCATCTCTTATTCTTTACTTCTACTTTCATTTCCCTTCATTTATTCCATTCACCTTTTTCTGCCTTTCCTCTTCCTTCCCCCTCCAAATATTATCTTCATTCATATTTTTACTTTACTACATTTGCATAACTTTACTATTTTCTATATATTATTTGTTTATTTCTTTCTTGTGAATGTCTACATTCTTCCATTCTTTTCAACGTTCCTGTTCCCTCTCTTTTTTCTTCAACAGTCCCCTTATATGCATTTTTTCTCCAACATACCGCTTTTCTTTTTTCTTACGTTCTTTCTTTGTTCTACATTTCTTCTTTGTTTTAGTCTTTCTCTATTTCGTCTCGGCCCGCCTTTCTTTCCTGCTTTCTTTCTTCCGCTTTCTTTCTATTTATCTATATTCTTGTTTTCCTTCTTTCTTTCTCGTATATCGCTCTTTCTACTGGTAAATGTTATACTCCTTCTTCCACCTTTTCACTCTTTTACTCCTCACCCCCTGCCGCTCCCGTATGGCATCACTGGTGCATTTCACCGCTTCTAGACTAACTACAACCGATCTATACTTTCCTGGGGCACCAATCGTGAACATATTGAGGTAGAGAGACTTTGAGGAACCGGCGTATCGACACGAAAGCCCGTCGGCCAGACACTTTGAAGTGTCGCCCCTCGTCACTTCATGCTTGGACAATTAGCTTATCTATACTAACTTTCTTTTATTGTTTTACGCTCAACTTCATTTATTCTTATCCTGTTTTTTTCTTTTTGTTTCTCTTTTTTGCCCCCCCCCACATTGTTCATTACACATCACTTAGTACGACACAAGGCCAAATGGAAGAAAGGATAGGCATGTGTGAAATGGAGGCCAGTAGTAGAAATATTCTTTTCTACGCCAATCTTCCAAGTGATTGAAGGCTGCCCTACCGAAAGAAACAGCATTCAAAAGCCTGGTCGTTTCATCCGTGCTCGAACACCGAGCTTTGGCACCGATGAGAAATACATATTTGTTCAACCCCACTATGGTAAAATCAGTGATCACTGTAACATCCTATTTCCCTGAAGTGGCCATTTGAACATCATACCCCCACCTAAGTATTGGCAATGAAACGTCCTCCCCCACTAAAGCATCTAACGGGTGGGGGGAATGCTCTATTTTATTGACAAAGTTACAGAGAATATCGTTCATTCAAATACATAGATGAATTGTTAAATGGTGTATCGCCGAATCAGTCATTCCATATACATCTTTGAAGGGAGTTATTTAAAGAGTCGCGCTTATTGCGATGCATCTCCTTAATTCTGGACGTGTTCAACTGTTTCAATATGTCTCGATAATCCAGCCGATCGATTCACAACATTCACTGGATGAGTAACGGTTTTGTGTTGAAGTCCGATACCTATCTACGTTGATAGATCGTTTGCATAGGTCTGTAGGGTGCATATACGGATTGCTACTCAACATTTTGGGGAATTTGAATTTGAACAGCGTTTGCAACTTGAATGTAATACGGATATTTCACACTACCTTTTGTGAACAGTATCCGTTATGACCCAGAGTGCAACAGCAGGGACGCTAAACGACTTCGTTCGTTGGTTGCAAACACTCTTATAATGTTGTGATTTAATGCTTCGGCGATTTTCATCTCGATCTGAAATCATACAATTTTGTTGAGCCGAGAATCTTTGCTTCAACATATTAAAAGCTACTACAACATCTAGCTGAATACTTAGGGTACAACTATCTGATAATTCCAGTGCCAGTGCAATCTTATTTGTGATACAGGCGCTTCAAGACGGAACTAACATTTATCAACGGCGTTGATCCGACAGTCATTGTACTGGGAAATCTCACAAAAACGCGTGAAACTATCTGTAATAATCCCTGCCTGTTAGTTCCCCAATCACCCACCTTTTAAATGTAAATGTAACGTATTTCTCGGAATCATCTGAAGTGTCTCGTTCGTGTCCTTTTAAAATGTCAAACTATTTTAGGTAAGTTTTGTATAGATAGTACAGGAGTTTCAGTGCCATAAAATTTCAAATGGTTCATTTTGAATTGCTTCATTGTCTACGTGCCTCGGACTTCTTTTTGTTAATAAATTATAGGACCGTGACCGTAATTCTTCGCGCTAACCATTTTGCTTTTCCAAGTTTTATGTCTCTTATAAATACTTTATCACATCAGATGAAACTTCAGAGTTGTGTGTGAGTGTATGTGTAAGAAAGAAAGTTGAAAATTGCTTTGGTCTGAGGAAGATTATAATGCGAGGTGTACTTGAGAGGGACAGTGCACCGAATGAGATTTGATGTATTAGGCAAAAAGAAAGAGTGTGTATGTAAGCGTGATATCCAAAATCAGCGTGTGGTTATTCGGGAGAAATATTCTATGTTATTTCAGTTGAACACAATGTGTTCAGAAGTCATGCCTGAAAACCATTGTTTCATATCAAACTGCCGAGAACGACAGATTACAAAAGAGACTATGGACGTTGGTGCATAAAAAGAAGAAGTATTGCATGTCAAACAAAACGAGGAAAAGAAAAGACAAACGTATAACAATATGATAATGTGATCATTAACCAGTCTTAGCTTAATCTGTCACAAAGCGAAATAATAAAAGGAATACAGGTGGGAAGGATCATGTTGAGCCAAACTTTCCAAGAGAGACGGATATGTCTGCATTGAAAATCAACATTCAAAACATGTCCTTTAACTTGGTCTCGAATACCGACTGCTGGAGCCGGTAGGAAATATACATCTACCTCAGATATCAAGTATGCATTAGTAGTGCATAAATATGTTCATTGTATTTCATACGCTTAGCTTAGTACATCAGAAGGTAAAAGGGGAGATAGATTACGAGCGTAGGGTATCACGAGCCTGAAGACCAAAGCAGTCTAACAATTCTTTTTAAAAAATCATGATTAATAATTACAATAGCATCATTATCTATACAATAGACATCTATAAGCAAGTTATTCAAGATATACATAACTTCTCGAAGTATTAAAATGATGTTTGGTGTCCCTGCTACTCTCATCGCGTACCCAGTTGCTTTGCCCTCGGTCTGTTATGAAACCGACACCCTTTTTTGGTTTGTCTTTTGATCATCAACCTAGACTTACTTTCAGAAAAGTTTGGTTGGTAACCAGTTGCAACCATTTTAAGGGCAACCCTGTTACACGATATCGTCAACATTTATTTTATTAAGATGTAGTATTATTTATTACTGTGAAATAAACACGACTTCTGTTGACAGCCTCTGTAAGGTTTCAACTTTTAAACCGTTCACCCTCGGTGGCGTCCCCCCCCCCAGTGGATGCATATGTTCGTAACCAATGTAGTAAGAAAGGTGTCACTTATTAAATGTATATACAATTTATATATATGATATTTTCACAATCTGAGTCCTGCACAGTCTATTATCACTTACGTTATGAAACCGAAATCCTGCCTTCCTCGCCTTGCATTGTGTTTGGATCTTCAACCTGAATTCTGGTAAATCTCTGATTTTAACAATGTATTATTATACCTTTACAGCACTGAATTTGTTGTATTACAGTAAGGGGAATTGACCAAAGCGCAAAAGCATGGATTTAATTATACATATGCAAAAGCATAAGAAATATGCCATAGTATATATAATTAAAGAAACTTTTTATAGTAAGTTGGGACGTTAATCTGTTTAGCGGTGGAGGTGGGGCATGGAGCAAAACAAAGTTGGGAAACATTGCTTAATGCCCCCCCCCCCTCTCGCACTCTTGCCTCAAGAAATGTGTCTTTTAGGGACTCTTCAGTGTCTTATGATCTAAACAATTGGACATTCTTGAAGGAAGTCGAGCTCCTGGCCAAGTTTGACACTGATGGAAAATCACTTGGCCATGGTAAAGGACGATAAAACCTCGACAAACTATCTTGGTCATCAGACGCAACATGAACTGAACCAGATCGTTTCCACGAAAACAGTACAGACCAATGTTTCCCATATAAGTGATGCAACATATTACTCCATCATGCCCAGATGTACCACAGCTGTAAGCCACAAAGGGCAGATGTCAATCATTGTGCGGATTGATTGAACATTGTAGAGGACCGGCCTATGACAATAGAGCAAATATGAATGGCAAGAAGCTAAATTCAATTCACTATTTGTTCCTTACATACAATGAATATTGTAATAGCTGATGCTTCTAACTCATCCCAGGTTGCAATTGGCTATTTTGGCTATTTTCAGAAGTTATTCTCTTTCATTTCAGGAGCCACACAGCGATGGGCCATCATGACCAAGCATGTTAACCTGTGATATTAGTGATATTAGATGGGAAAGCAAACTTCAGAGTGTTACAGCTGTCAGAAAGCAAGTCAAAGGACTCGTAGAGGCTCTTCTGGAGGATAGGCAAGTAGTGAGTGATTCAGTAGAAGCTCAAGCCCTTGCAGTGTCCTTATTCAGATTCTTGAAAGATGTAAAATGAAAAAGATGTAAAACATGTAAAAAGATGTACAATGAAAGAAGATGTAAACTAAAAAATGAAAAGAAATGTACAAAAGATAAAAAAAAAACTTAACAGATGTAAAATAAAAAACATGATTTAATTATTTAATTATTCAGATTCTTGATTTGCACTGTAGTATGTTTTTTTCATTTTACATCTGTTCATTTATTTTTTATGTTCGTACATCTTTTTCATGTGTTATTTTATATCATTCTTCATCGTTTTTCATTGCACATCGTTTTTTATTTTTTACATGTTTTTCCTTTTACATCTCTTTTTCATTTTTTATTTTGCAACTTTTTATACATCTTTTCATCTTTTTCAATGTTTTTGTTACATCTTTGTTATTTTACATCTTTTTCCATTGTACATCTTTTTTATGTTTCATGTTAAAAAGATATAAAATAAAAAAGATAAAGATGTAAAATGAACAAAGATGTAAAATAAAAAAAACATGTAAAAAGATGTAAAATGAAAATGAAAAGAATTAACTGATGTAAAATGAAAAACATGATTTAAAATGAAAAAAAGATGTAAAAAATGATGTAAAAAAGATATTAAAAAGATATTAAAAAAAGATGTAACATAAAAAGATGTAAGATGCAAATAAGATGTAATAAGATGAAAACTAAAAAAATCTTTAAAAAGTACAAAAGATGTAAAATGAAAAACACGATTTAAAATAAAACCAGATGTAAAATGAAAAACAGATATGAAATGCAAAAAGATGTATAATTTTACATCTTTTTGCATTTTTCATTTACATAAAAGATGTATACAAGATGTTTTTCATTTTTTATTTTACATCGTTTTTTTCATTTTATATCTGTTTTTTATTTTATATCTGGTTTTCATTTTTGTGTAAATCTATTTTTCATGTTCATTTTACATCTTTTCCAGTTTTCTGTTTTACATCTTTTTTCACATCTTTTTATATTACATCTTTTTTTTCATTCAATTTTTATCTTTTTCACATTTTACACCTTTTTTAAATTTTATATCTTTCAATTTACATTTTCTTTTCTGGAGTTACCAAGTAGTAAGGTTACCAGTAAAGATGTGAAAACGAGTAGTAACAAGCCTGGCTGCTCAATAGTCAAACGCTGATCCTACTTCTACTTCCTTGCATAATTCTACTATAAATGTTGGAAGTATGTAAGACTTCTCAGGTTAGCGCAGGTGGTAACACACCAGGCTAGAAATGACCCGATCGCGAGGTTAAATCTCGGTAGCGAAATGCTGATTGTATATGTCAGTTTACTTTCCTATTTTGTGTCAGGATTGTTGCTCTTGTTACTTAGGAATGTAAAGTCAAATCTGACTTTGTCATGGAGTGTGACACGATAGATGGTGGGATTGGAAGTAGGATGATTGTATTGCACCAAGCCTCCAAAGCAGCATTTGAAATTTTAGCTTTTACTCGGGTGCAAACATCAACCATTGGCGACGATATGCAATATACACTCACCATAACCACGACAACAGGCCCGAATACAGGTATTTACGAAGATTACCGTAGGCCAACGCGAGGTTAAATGAAAGTAAGATGTTGCGCTGAACTTTCAAGAAACGAGGGCTTGTCTGCCTTGAAAGCATTCGAAATCTTGGATTGTTCTTCGGCTAGGTACCGAGTATGATAATACCATATGATATTGTTGGGTTGCCTTGAACCTTGAGCACTGAAACTATTCTAACAGCTTTGTCGGAGGTACTGGTGCAGTTCCTTTAACGTATACATACATACAAACACACGCATCGAAAGAGATCAAAATAACAAAGACAGAAAGGAACCGATACAGAGATATTTACAGAGAAAGATGTATGGCCTGACATACTTGCTAACCATCTCTCTAAGCTAGGGTCCCAGGTATGTTATAAGCTTAGCTTACAATGTTACAAGACCACCATTCTGGAGCATCTAATGAGAATTAAACTCCCTACACAGTAGTAGTCTGAAAGATTAGCTCGTTTAATCATTACCCGGGGTCAATCCCACCCCGATATGTATACAATAATCGAACAAAGATATGCAAGCTGTAAATCCTTTTCTTCCTCTGAAGATATCACTTTTTTGAGCAGCCACATGCTTACTGACAATACACACATGCATGTTATTGCCTTCAACCAGAAATCGCATGAATAAATTTGCCAAAGGGACGTATTTGTTGTTAATAACACTAAGGCGGGGAAGATGATACCGAGCTATAGACCTGTCACCGTGAGGGGGAAAGAACACGGAATAAATCGTCGATCCAATATAAATTATGATAGTGGCCATGCTGGATCATTTGGTGGATGACGCAAATATTCGCAAACTTCGTGGCCGTATCTGGCTTGACGTAAAGGATGATGGACGATCCTTCTGCTTCCCTTTTGTCCTTCCCTCTCATTATTATCCTCGGACAATAGCAAAAGGGTTAAAGCATTCCACTGCTGCCATATGAAATGTTCAGTACCATTCTCTGCTGTGGTTGTCGTCTTTTCTTTCCTTTTTTTCATTCCCGTGCGTTAGTTGTGGTTTTCATTTTCCTGAATTTTCACGAATCCCATACATCGAGTATTGGCCGTAGTCATTTATAAATGTTCCTGAATAAAGGATATTACTGTCTTACTGGAAATAATAGGATTCGTGGTGATATAAGGTGTTCCGTAACAAACATACTGTGAAGACTACTACTGTAAAGACACCTCAGATTGTTCAGAGGGTAAAGCGACCAACACATATTTAGATGCTAGTTGTAAAGGATCATTGGATACATCGATAGATATATAGATAGATAGAGAGATGGATATATATATATATATATATATATATATATATGCCCCCCCCCCGTATAGCTGGCGTTTTGTCGTATTTAATTTAGCTTAGTAAAATCTATATGTACATACTTATACCTATCAATGTACATATATACATCAATACATATGCATACGTGCAAGAGATATTTTCGGGTTTTAAGGGCAACGAAATGTTCCTTCCTTCCCTCTAAGATGCCCAACTGTAATGCAGGTACGAGGTAGCGTAACGTAGCCGCACAGAAAACGGAATCAACAAAACTATTTCGAATTCCAATTGAGGATGCTGGTGTTCAATTAGCACTGGTACACTATTGCCTGTCTTTGCTTCATGATGAAATAAAGTGCTCCGCATCTCGTCTCATTTCCAGTTATCTTAACGATAGTTCATGAGAAAAGACTTGGTGAGTGAGTAGTTGGCAAAGAACTTCCCGGGAAGTAGAAATATATCGTAGGCTGGTACACCCTTTGTAAACCTTGGATGGACATTATGAAAGACTGAATATGGGACAATGCAAGCAGTTTTAAATTCTTATCATAACTGCTGTATAAAGACATATATAAAATAGATGCTAGTTGTAAAGTAGATAGACAGAAGGGGACACTGGTACTGGGTAATAACAAATCACAATTGTCTATACGTATTAATACACTTCGTATAGAATCCACTTGTTATAACGGCACACGTAAATCCCCTAAGGTGCAATTATAACGGGAGTCTACTGTAGTTTAAATCTAACATTTTGAATTTCTTCAACGTAATTGCGGTTGGAGTACAGAACAAATAAACAATTGTCTCACGAAGTTTCAAAACCGTTCGTCCCAGAAATTACCGCGGGGTAAAACTTAAAAAAGATGGAACGGCTTGTGACGTTTCTCAAGAGCCTTTGATGATACTAAACAATTTAGTGATCAAGAAGAGAAAAAAGGATGGCAATTCGATCACAACGCTATTGGGGGCGGTAAAACATAAATGAAAGAAGAGCAGGAAGAATAAAAAGAAGGAATCAAACAAAGAGATTATCAAACAAGTTGATAACTTGCTGAAAAGTCAGCAAACAAAATAGGAACACTAAGGAGTAACAGGTCCGGTTATTCACTCAATAGAAACTGTCACGTGACAAACGTATTTTGGCAGCATACCACGTTGGGGATGATCAGTTAAAAATTTGAAAAAGGGATGATCAATGAATACATTACTTCTCTCGCCTTTTGCTGGGCAGTGATCACTAAATAAGTCTGGATTTTCAAAAGGTAAGCGTACATGATGCGAACTACGGGACCAATTTAGCATAAACTTGCATTGGAACCCCCCCACCGAAACGCTATTAGGGGCGGGATTAAACAACGAAACTATTTTCCAGACATAATAAGGATTTTAGCGTTTGAATTTTCATCCCTCTAGCCCCATTAGTGCGCGCGGTAAATACATACCTAACTACCAGACCAACTTAAAAACTGAAGAAACCTATGTTGACACATTTGGTGACAGTTTTGGTTGACGCTTTCTAACACATAAGGGAAAGAGGATTTTTTAAAACAGCGAAAGAGAAATAATAAGGAGAAAACAAACAGAAGCAAATACGTTTGACATGAGACGAGAAAGACAAAGTTAAAATAATTTTCGAAAAATAAATTTTAAAAAAGAAGGCGTAAAAATTAAATAATATTCAATATAGATGAAGTTCTGAGATAAAATGCTTTCATTAGTCCATATGTTTTTCGGATATTTATCTTTGTTGTTATTAATACTACATTTCGACCAACACATTTTTCGGCTTCCCATCGATGTCTGAAATACCTAGATGACGTGCTTTCATTTTCTTTTTTTGCTTTTTTCGAAGTTATTCATTATTCCCTATATTTTTCGAATGATTTCCTTTGCATTTGTTTTCTGAAGTTCTGAGATGATGTATTTTCCTTATTCAAAAATTGTATGGACTATTGTTACAATATATAGAGAGACACTGTTGATGAGTGTTT
>VCCN01000325.1:954470-969140 GCA_006491835.1 Architeuthis dux | reverse complement strand
ACTGACTCTCATTTTCTCTTTCTATCTTCCATGTGTCCCTTTTCTGGTCCGCACTAGCACCATGTTTCTCTTTCGCCTCCATCGACTTTACATTATTCTCCATTTCTCTTCATATTTTTCTTATGTTCAATATTAAAAACAAGGAAACAAGTACACACAGAAGCCCGCCACAGACCTCTTCCCTATGTTCTGACCTTCATTCACTCTTTCAATGGATATTATTGTAGTATGAGCCGTGAAATTAACACCCAACACAATGCCAAAATCAACCAATATGTTGAAATCTAATATTCAGACGGCATATATTTGTTATCTGAATCACACAAAGAAGAAAATCGATTGTCCAAGTTTGAAGAGGGGAAAGGGAACCACAATAAGTGTCTTAGACCTGCTACCCTTAACAACAACAACAACAACAACAACAGCAGCAGCAGCAAGAGCAACAACAGCAAACACATCATGTAGTTAAAGGAGGAGGAGGAGGTCCACACATGATATCCGATGGTCGTCACTAGGGCCGAGTGATATCAACACTCTTCAATCATCTAGCACCTTCGTCAGTATTTTTGCAGACCCCAAACCTGTCCTTGCCTGGACAGCGTTAATCCGCACTGAACAAGTTTCTCCAATCGGACTTCAAGTGATTTTGTCAAATTCCAGTCCAAGTTGGAGTTGAGTTTATTTCCCCCCGTAACAAGGACAATAAGAACCATCCTCAATAAATATATGAGAGTACACTCTTTATTGTTTGTATATCACGTCGCGTTAAACATATACATACATATATTGGAAGGCGTCTCTCTTAACCTAAACCGACAAGTCATATATACCTTTTATTTAGTATATATACAATACAAAGGTTGTTGTAATCATCTCCATTTGGAATAGAAATAGGAGTGGGGTTTGACCCTGTCGCAGCTTTACTTGTTATTACTGATTTTAATTATTTTATCTGTCTGTAATATTTGTTCTGCTTTCGTTAAGCTCCCTTCTATGGGCGCCTACCGTGATGCGATGGTTAACAAGACAGTCTTGCAGACCCTTACACTTATAGAGTGTGGGTCCACATTCTGTACTCCATACTTGTAGCTTTGTACTGTACTAATTTAGGATTGGGCGTCACGACTTGGGATATAAGTCATCAAGGTAGTCTTCCTGAACATTAGTACTGAATAGTGACTTCGATCCTCACTAGATGCCCCACTCTTGTAGCTTTGTGCTGGATCAAGCAATGTTACAGCGCCCTACGGTGGTAATTGTATATAAGCTGGTCTCGATACTGTGTACTACTGTATGGTGACTTCGGGTCTCACTGGATGTCCTACACTTGTGACCTTTTACGAAACTAACCTAAACTTAGCAAATAACTAAATGCTGACGTCTCACTGAAAGTGCCTTACTGGTCGTCTTGACCCAAACTAAGCCAAGCGTAGTACATAACTATACTTCATTCCACGTTGGAATGTTCAGGTGTTTTGTTTGTTTTTGTTTTGATCTTTTTTGTTTTTTAAACATTTCTGTTTATATTCATGGACAGTATTATCTAGACTGTTGATGATGTATATTATATTAATCTGATACTTCCATTGTAGAATAATTACTTAACGACCGTCTGTTGATTTAATAAAAATTCAATGTTCCCTTTTCCCCTAACTATCCATAGCACATGTTTCCATCTTGAGGAGAAACTAAAAGAAAAACATTGTTTTTTGTCTCTTTTATCTTGTTTTATATAATTACATTATCGATTAAGTTGTGTTTATTGTTTTTATCTATTTATTAATTTACTTGTTTATGTATTATCCATTTATGTATTACGTATTATTTTTGTGGCCACGTTTGATGGTAGGATTTCCAGCCACTCAATTTTTGACAGGGAAATTGCCCATTTTCAAGTCATAAAATTAGAAATAAAATTATTTTTAATGAAAAAAAGATTCGTAAAAAGTTAACGTCAGCCTAAAAGCATTTTTATGTTTGAAATTGATTTTAATTTTAGCATTTTCAACTTTTTGGTAGTGCTGTTTAATCACATAATACGTTTTTTAGGAACTTAGTTTGAATGTTTCTTTTAAGTGTGCTTTATGTGCAACCAAACACATTATTAGAATTTTTGTTTTTAAGGAACGACAGTGGAAGCGTTTTTTAACGCCTTAACTATTGGAAGTGGAGCCATAAATTGTTGTATTAAATATCGAATAGCCAAAATTGCACTAAAATAATGATAACAATTGATTGAAATAAAGCAAAAAGAAGATATGGTCATGTGAAATATATTAAAGCGAAAACCGTACGGACATACATATATTGATCAATTTTCGTTATAATAACATTTATTTAGACTGTAAGATTTGATATCATCCATAATGATATTTTTATTACTCAGTGATATCATCAGTTTTTGCTTATGGCTATGGTATTCTAGACGCAAAATCAGCAGCAGCTGTATTACCAATAGTAATATTCGCATCATCATCATCATCATCATCATCATCAGCAGCAGCAGCAGCAGCAGCAGCAGCAGCATTATTATTAATAGTCCATGCTATTTGTATTTACATATTAAATGTATGATGGCAAGACATCTAATAAGGCCGAAGACTTATTTCCAGCAAGTCTCCTAAAATCTCCAGCACTCTCTTCCGTATTCTTTACTATTATAATCACTTGCATAGTACCCGTCAAAATTAATGAGATTATTTACGTATGGATAAGCAATCATGCCTCGAACCAGAGTACGTGTGTGCTCTGCCTAGAACCAAAGTGTCACTATTCGGCCCCCTGCCTAGGATAAGAGTGTATTATCTGTGCGCTCATTGAAAAGTGTTACACACATTCGATAAAAGCGCTAGTAAAGCTCATCTGAATTATTGGATGGTGTCACTTCAATCTCTAGGTCTTGCATGTCAGAAATATACATCGAATCAGTGGAGATGTAGAGCTACATCATAAAGGAAGAAGTTATAGTTACGATTTCTGAAATTCCATAGGAAAGACGCTGGACATGATAAGTAAAGGAGTGGGGACAAACTGACTCATAGATCAAATAAAAGATGCCTATTGACATTTCAATTACAGTGGGCGAAATGTATGATAAAAAGCAACGAAGACAATATCCGGTCCAAACGAAACAATATCTAAGAAATTCAGATAAAACTTATCTTACAGGTATTTACTAAGTTCAGCTTTATCTTGCACAAGGCCACAAGTTAAAGGACCCTTGAGACAAGCTCACTAAGCACTGTTCCCCGGAGAGTCTCTCTTTTAGAAACCTTCAAGCAAAACTGTCAACATAGGTTTCTTCGGTTCTGAAGTTGATATGACAGGCTAACTGGCTATCTATAACGCTATCTATCACGCGTAATGGAGCTAGAGGGCTGACAATTAAAAAAAGAATTACTCCTGTCTAAAAACGTGTTCCCTTAGTTTGTGGCCGGCAGCATTCATGTCTGTTCCTTTTTAAAACTCAGACTGTTTTAGTGATAACTGACCAACAAATGGCGAGATTAGTAACTTATTCATTGATCCTTCCTTTTACCATTTTTAATTGATCACCCCCAACATGACAGGCTGCCAAAAGCCGTTGGTCACATGGCAGTTTCCATTGAGTGACTAACCAGATATATTCCGATTGGGGGACGACATGATGATCGAACCCCCTATTAATGCCTCCAAGAAAAGTTTGCTAACTAGTGTTCCATGGCACAGCACCCTTTCTAATTATGCTTAGTGTGTCTAGCACAAGGCCAAGTGTGTGTGGCACCCAGTGTTGATCCAACCCACTACATAATTAATACATAATTAATGGCCTGCTATACAAGCCTGCAGAGGAATGATAATGTTCTTTTATGTTTTGTGTGTCTGGCACACAGCCATATGTGTGTGGCACCCAGTGAATATTCGACTCGTTAAAGACGGGTATCGAACGGGGCAAACACTTGAGGAAGCAGCCAAAACATTGTTAGAAATACAAGACCATGGTATTTGAAAGTATAATGGTGCCAACACTAACTCATCTCAGACATTCATAAACAAATTCAGATTGTGTAGGTATTTACCACGCTCAATATAATCTGGGTAAAAGAGTGTGTAATGCCCATTGTTGATCAACTTCACTACAGGAGTAATCGTTTACCTGACAAGCTTGCTAACCACTGCTTGACGGAAAGCTGATCGTATTAACTTTTGCTTCGGGTGTCTGGAAAAAGCAACGTGTGTGTGGCGTCCAGTGGGCATTAAACGCACTGCAATGGTCTGTTAGATTAACTTCTCCACAGTAAGACGTAATTCCTTGTTAAACATTGTTCCACGGTAAGATGTCCGTAAAAGTCATTATTCCGAAGACACATCGCTGTTTAATTCTATGAAGACCTCTTCACTATGAAGATGTTTCTGTTTACACGTGTTTTAATTGTTTACAGTAATACTTATCGAACAGACTGACTACTTAATTAGAGAAGTGAAATGATGCGAAATAAATGATTGGTACAACCTTTCCCGTCTACCAGTATAATCACCTGCCCCGAGGTAAAGCTACATGAATAGATTGATTACAGGTATGATCATTTGAAATGCCGGTCACCCAACCACGTGAAATGAGGAGTGCAGTTCAGGATTCGTGAAACATCACCTTTAACGCTGTTTAAACCAACACCTAGTAAATGAACACCCGGTGGAGAGTAATATTTAGCTAACTAATATCACAAACCATACAGGCTTAACTTAATAAAAGTGTAAATCTTAAAGTCAGGAACCGCATATAACCGCTATCTAAACACAATGGAACAATTCAATGAATACACTTTTTTTTAAAAAAATGGGATTTTATGAAACAAATATTTAGAACTGCAAGGCAATAACACTGATCAGAAGTTATTTCCCTAGATTCGAGATTTGAACTGGTTACAGATGAATCTAAGAGTTAATTCACTGGGTGATTCTATACAGAAAGCCTTATGTTGGCTTAGTCTTTAACTAAGTAATTAGTCTTTAACTAAGTAATTTTTCTTTTGTCATATGAAACGACTTACATGCCTCTCTATTGATGTCCTACTGACCAGATTTCAAACAAATTCCGAATTCAGAAATGATGACCCCGACTGAGGAAGGCCAAAGTATTGTAATAATGACACCAAAGACGATGAAACTAGTACAACAAAATGAGGGCCCAGTACTACCTGACTTGGATTCTCCAGCCTACACGGCTCAGGTTGTATCCACATAATCAAGTCCTTTATCATATCGTAATGTTCCTCTGCATCTTTGTCTTATTACATTCTTTCTCTTTCACTTTATATTACTACATTGTATGTTCTTCTGTGTTTTCTATTGATTTAAGTCATTGTTTTCGTATTTATTATTGAATAGTTGTTTATAAATACAACAATAAAAGTGGTGATTAAATCTACAGCAATAATCACCCGTGTAAAAGATTTAACATTCAAGTAAAAACCAATATTTATTCTCCAAAATCCAAACATCAAAAGTGGACACGAGTTATTTTACTGCTTGCTCCTTGACTCATGTTAGCACAGAGAAGAGATAACTTTCTGATGAGACTTTTTTTTGTCATGTTTTGTAAAGGATTTCAAAGCAAGATGCGAAACCGTTAGCGTTTGTTGGACACGCTATAACAACGAGGCAACTCTGTCTCAAATAATAAAAATGTTGACTTGTTTTGTGAGAAAGACAAAGGAACAAAAGAGTTGAGAACCATGCGAAACAAACAAAACCGGTTTTATTACTTTTTAGTTATTGGTCTTCTGCTAATTACCACGCAACCAGTTTTTAATTACTTTAACTGATACCTAATTAAAAAAGCAGATTGGTGGATGCTGCATTCATCATGCAAATCATAACGATAAGTTCTAAAGGAAATGAAAAATGCTGTTGAGTACAAACAATGCGTCGGAATTGATTGGCAAACCCAGTAGATGGATCATCTGGAGGTGCAGAGTGGCCTAACAGTTACCGTAGCAGAAAACAGAATGGGACAGAGTTTGAGTTTCAGCCAAGACTGTTTACGTTCACACATGCTTTTGATATGTATTAACGTCTCCTCCCTGTTATGGTAAATACCAGAGTAGTTGGATCACTTTACCCCTGTGAGACAGTCCATGTAAGAGAATATTACTCGGGATAGGAATAGGAACTACAGCTCGGCATTTCGACTGGTCCGAAACCCTGGTAAACGAGGCGGGCCCGATATGGTGCTAATAACCCCACCTCAGCACAGTGGTTGCGACCCTATGCAACACAAGGGATTCACAGGAATAAACAATAACAGATAGATGATCACGTTATTCTTTTTTAAATATTTATTTTGATCAACATAATATATTTTAAGAGGGGATCTTGGACTTTCCATTCAAATGAAGGTACATGTTTCATGTCAACAGATCTGTCCAATCTTTAGAATAGTACCTTTTGAAATAATTCTGTTTGAGGTATTTCTCTTCTTAACATATGCAAATAAATTAGTTTTCTGAAGTATTTCATATTACTTTAACATTTATACATGTACTTGTCTGGTATTCATGAAATCTATAATATGCTGCGGTGGTCTGACACGTACTGGAATAAGCATAAGTGCTAATTATTGAGAATAATGTAGTAATCAGTATATGCATTAATCAAGCAACATGTTGCTTCAAATGTGACTGCTAGCCGTGTCACTAATTTAGATACTCATCATACTAATTCAATTAGCTTTGTACTCATTAGTCGAGCTGGTGTTACAATTTTAATTTTGTAATCGTCTTTTCCGGCATAGAAATGGTGACCTGCCACGTAAATAGTGAATGTTTATTCGATGAGACACCAGGGTAGATGATTAATACTCTTCCATTATTTTAACATTTAGTTCTTTTTCTTACATAGAACAACACCTACACACAGCTTTATGGGTTTCAAATATGAGGTTTTGAAAGAGTAATCTCGCATTTGAGGAGATGCAATGAAAATCCCGTCCAAACGTTAAATTCATCCGTCAAGAACAATCATCATTATTATCAACTGCGGTGGATGGCGAAGAGTAATAGTTCGCCATTGCAAGATGGAAGCTGTTTTCTTTTACAAGATAATTCATTACAAGATAAAGGCCCTGACACAGAGATAGAAGCGAGTTGCAATCAACCTGCAATAAAACGGACATGTTAGAACTGCAATCCCTGTCATTCGCAGTGAATTGGTTAAAAGAGCCAAATCTTAGTATGAAACTATATATCATGTACAACGAATCTGAGATTCTAACTGACGAAACCTTTCTAACTATCTGAACCAAAGCTACATCCCCGTAAGGTCGTGGCGAGCAATCGGCGTTATTTGTTTCGTATTAAATGTATGTGTTTAATGTTTGTCTCAAAATATTTGAATTTCTCTTCATTTCCCTATTTGATTGGACTTCCTTTGTTTGACTTTATTTTTACCACGTGCGTTTCGCGGCTATATTCAACATGGCGTAGTCACGTGGTTATTTATTTTCCAAAGTAAAAATATATATATATATATATATTATTTATATATACAAAACAGTCTAATTCCGAAAACCCTTGCTCGAAAGTATATAAGATAAAGACCGCATCTACTAGCAAACGGAACTTTTCGACAGACATTAAAACAAATAACAAAGTGCTCGTTTACAACAAACGCAATGCCTGTACATTTTAACTTTTACTCTTTTAGAAAGAAATAATGTCGCCACAACCCTGCTCTATTTTCCCCTAATCGTTTAAGGCGTAGATATACAAAATCTACTTCAGATGAAGCAATTGTCTGCGTGAACGTAATTTACGTTTACGTATTATACCTAAGGATTACTGATAGGGGAAATGGATTTATATGTGCAATTGCGTATGCGACCCAATAGTTAAAACATACGATTACTAGATACGAGTCGTGATTAACGTGAACATTCCAACTGCCAGGAGAAATCGAGTGATTAGGCAATCCTAATTTACATAGGTTTCGATACCCACAAACTCTCTTCTGGATATCCTTGTATCATACGACGTGTATATATGCTGTTAAATATGAATGTACATTTATTACTCTGGCAAAACACTCATGTTATAAAGTACACTTAAGAATAGAACTCACTACATTAGCAAACCGATGTCGGGCACCAGTTTCCTAAGCAATGTGCCTCGATCAGGGACTATACATATATTACTGTAAGTATGCAGAATCATCTATGATGTATCTGGCAAAACGGTCTGCTCATTTGTACATCTCCTAATTATGAAATATTACTTGAAAGAGAACTTCACCAACCATTGAAATATGTCTAGCGGAAGTTATTGATTGCTGATTGTTATTATACCTTAATCTTTACAGACCTGTGTCCTCATATTGGTCGTTATATTACCAACATTTCGGTAGTTATAATCTACGGCCTTTTCAAATGTATCGTGTATTTTGGAATTCCGAATAGTAAAGCGTACATTATATCAACATTATCAGCAAGCCAAGTTATAGGAATGAACAACATATGGGAGCCTATGCTTAGAAAAAGAACGGTTATTAGGTTTAAGGCTACAATATTACATTACCTGATTGCCTAACGGGATTTTGCTCTAACAGGTGGGGGCGTTGGTTAAGTGCTAATTACTTGTCTTCTCTCTGACATGATACTCTTATACAGGTATAAGCTTCGAAATGACTATACATACAAACATGCTAGGCAAGTTTCAGATCAGTCAAAACTCAAAGTTCTTCTCATACGACAAGGCGTATTGGGCAACATAGTGTTGCTTTGGGCCCGAAACCAAACCTTCAACCTTTCTAAACGTTGCTTAGGATCAGCTATAACGACTGCCACACTAGTCTGTGTGTCTGAGTAACCTTCTCTTAGATATACTGCCTCAGAGGGCTAAATGAAATACAAAATGACTCAGCCACATGTGTACTGATAGTGTCCTTCTAAGAAACAGACTAGTAGAGATTGACCGCGTTTCACAGCGCAGTAGATATCCAACAATAATTCTTGGAAACATTCTGTCGTATGGGAGATTCGCCATCGCCAATATGCTGCATTGCAAATTTCCTCGAATCGAGACTTGAGTTCCTTAAGTATTATTTCCTGTAACGCCTTAATTTATTTCCCATTGCTTGCTATGAATGTGTGCGAACTTTCAGCTAAATTGTGTATTCCATCATAAGAGACTTATCCCCGTTTTGATTCGAGGAATATTTAGAGAGCTTGACATGTTTAAAACAGCCGACCAAACAAAGAGTGCTGCGTGGAGAAAGAAAAATGAGAGTCTGAAGGTGACACATCTGGATAGTAGGCTGCACGTGGAAGAACGTCCTAACCCAGCTCCATGATCGTTTGCTGCATGGCATTTCGCAACGTTAGGATGGTCGCTGTTGTTGTCATGCAGAAAAATGACCTAAATCATTGGATTATAAGCAGAAAATAAAAGATAGATAGTATACTGGTCAGACCAAACTACTCATAGCAACATGTGTAAGATAGGCGACACCATAAGTTGTACACGTGGGTGATCTCTTGTACTATAAATAGTGATTATCTTGTAAGTATCCAACATGTTTTACAGGAATCATATCTTGATTGCGGTAAGAAGAGTAGTGTTAGGGTTAAACGCTGATCACCACGGCTGAGACCAAGGGATTCAGGTTATTTCCTTTTTTTATTTTATTTTTAATTATGCACACCTCATATTGTATTTTGAATATTTAGGTATGCAACATAATATCGTTATGGGGCTGATTTTGAATTTCAATAATATTCATGTTGCTGCAAACGTTTCCAGCATTTTTCAACAAAATCGTTTATTCATATGAATTCAGTCATCAAATTATTTCTCATTACTTGCTATGGATTTATGCAACATTTTAGCTAAATTGTGTATTCCATCATTAGATAATTATCCCGGTTTTGATGCGAGGAACATTTAGAGAGCTTGAAATCTTTAGAACAGCCGACCAAACAAAGAGTGTTGCGTGGAGAATGAAACAAGTGAGAATCTAAAGATGAACTATTTGGATAGTACGCTGGACGTGGAGGAACTTCCTATCCCAGCTCCATGATCGTTTGCCGCATGGAATTTTGCAACGTGTGGATGGGCGTTGTTGTTGTCATGCAGAGAAACCATCGTTCGAGGTTTCTGACAAGGTTTCTGACAAGAAAAAGGCTTTTCGTTCTTAATTTGTCATTCAAATGAGCCAATTGCTTAACTTATATATACATACTAGCAGATTGTCTAAGTTACAATAATTCGTAATAAGGAATAATCTCCTAATCCCACTAAACGCAGAGCATATCCCCCCCAAACAGATTAGACTGTTGAAGAATATCCTTAAACTATAACCACGACCCTTTTGTTTTTGGATTGTCGTAATAAATCGTTTCATCGGCAGGGACATCTTGACCCAAAGCTAATGTTTCTGTGTCGAACAAAAAGAGAAAAACGAGTATTTAAACGCTGACCGATGCCCCTCTTCCGTAATGTCATGTGAACCCGTTATCCCAGCTCCAGGATTTGCGATGAGGTTTGTAAACAAGATAATACAGTCAACTGGTTGTACAAGCAATAACCAGCTGAGTAAACTTCTAAGATGTCCGTAAAATTATTCAAAATATGACGCTGGGAACTTTTGCATCAACCGTGTATGGCTGGATGTAATTGAAGTATGCATCGAATAAAAGAAAGTGTCTGTAAGCATGCATCTCTATCTTTTCTTTTGTCGTACTTTTTATATACGGATACCTATTTCTGCAATGTATACCTGTATTTTACCTTGCTGTAAGTAATTCGGTATATAAGGTGGATGCCAGTGCCGGTTCATCTATACGTTATCTCTCTCTCTCTATCTCTTTCTCTCTCTCTTTCTCTCTCTCTATCTCTATCTCTCTCTCTGTATGTGTACAGGTCGAATCGAACATGCTGTTGCGAAATAAATTGCAGACGTAAAGCATGCCCGAAGAGACAATAGGATGCATGGTCGATCAATACCTCTTGACAGACAAAGATATCTGAAAAGAAATTGCTTGCCACTTTTTGTTATGACATAAAAAGGACAGTGATATCCGTAGCAGCACCAACAACCTCTATGTTAGTCTAACAGATAATAGTAGATCTTTATTGTAATACCAGCTGAACACGTAGTAAGTGTTATAGAAGTTGGTGTAATGACGATTCGAGGAGATATTTCAATAGATTTATTTCCCTCGTTCTTTATTTTATTGTGTCTTATTTTTCGTGTCATTCTTTTTTTCGTGAATTAGATCGTGAATATCTTGCAAGTATTTGAACTTTGTTGCTGAGTGTAGATGCACCCACCCTTATCGCAGGGAAACGTTGGAGACTCGTCTTTTACACAAAACAATTTCTAACATAGAATCAAAAACTTCTTTTTACAGTCTCTATAAATTGATCGTCGTGTTAGCTCTAGTTATGTTATGGTTCGAGTACTCTTATTGATATATACAGATCTCATGTTAGTGTGCCTCGAGGCCACACGTGTGGGGTACCCAGTGAAGATCGAACTTGGAGGAAACAGAAAGGAAAAACGGAGGGAGATAGTTGGGTTTAATTGGAAAAACATATTTTTGATTTCTTAACAAACTATAATACACATAAAAGCTTTAGTTGTGAGTAACACTTGACTTAATCCACAACCAGTGACACACCCTGTATTCCTGCTTTTTACATAAAAACTTAGAGAGTGAGCGCTGGAAGTTTATAAAAAACATTCTAGGTAAATAATTACTTGCTTAACCATCAAATTATTAAATTTAGTTTACTAATGTGTAGAGTGTAAGGACCGTTCGTTATTTGAAGTAAAAGATCTCCTGTGCTGCATAATACAGAATATTCTTGATAAAGGTTGGCAATGTCTTGATTTGATCGCAATCAACTTTAAGGTGTTTACCCGACTGCTGAGCAGCATTCAGAAAAGGAGTCTCCACTTTTGCCACGTTCGGTTTTTCATAACATTCTATCCATAAACCGCTCATTATCTTTGCGTTTCAGTCACGTTTTTACCATCCCTAAATTAAAAAAAAAGCATAATATCGTTGAAATGTTATTTTTTTTCCATCTTCAGTGTTAGAACCAGTAAACAGTATACGCCAATGTTCTCAATGTCTTGAAATGAATGCTGATATGACAGCCGTCATAATACAATCAAAAGCGATCGTTTTGAAAGAGGTTAGTTAAAATAACTGCTCCATTTCGGGCAACGCATTATATAATACATACGGCTAAAAACTATGTTTCTATATGCGTGTCAAAGACTAGTGGATCGTTTTAGATGATATATGTTCGAGATATATATCTTATATTATGAAAGAAGTTGAATATCTAACTCGATGCAAATCCCTTTTACAGAGGCTGGGTGACGGTTATTTCCAGCTTTCGGATCTGTTTCTTTGGATGAGAATATATACACGGATATATAAAATAAATTTATAATTTAAACCCACTTTTATCTGCAAGCAACACTAAATAAACTTACTACCAAATGTTCTAATTGATTTCACAGAAGCTTTCACAAAATCCAACCAATTTTCAAATATCGGAACAGTTGTTGCTGGCATTTTGATTTCCACTTCGCAAATCACCCATGTCAAACGCTGCTGTTCTTCAGCCAAAGTCAGGAGGACAATTTCCACGCTTTCCTTTATGATGGCTCCAAGATTTAAGTCAGGTAAATTTCCCGGCCGCCCGCTAGGTCTATATCCTCGGAAAACCAAGCTTTTCCAAACTTCTTGCGGCCCCGAATCTGGCACTTGCAACGGTTTCTTTCGGAGCAAAAGAATTCTGCTGCCGAAATGTCGGTTTTATTTAGATACCCTTTTCATTGCCAAGATACCGAGATAGGGTAATGGTTATAAACAATTTTAGCGATCACAGCTTAAATATTAACCGATAGGAGATAGGCTTATATTTTGATATGAAACAGATTATAACGTTTGAGTCTAATACAGATGAAGTGGGATTGTGTTAATGTCACAAATGGTATGGAAGGGATTTCTACCTAAGCTAATGTCATTCCAAATGTTAGTCGGGCAATTAAACATAGACTTTGAATTATTTATATAGCTTCCAAAATGTTTTTTCCGATCCATTCTACGGCCTTTTTCAGGTGTACCATCTGCATCTAATGAGGTATTTTTTTAAAGCAGAAAACGGTAACAAACGGAATATTCAGAATGTTTGCTACCGTTTTCTGCTTTATACTACTGACAAAGAAGTGACCATCTTTTTCCATACGGATAGCAAACCTGAAGATGGCCATAGACTGGATAAGACGAAACGTTGTGGGAACAACATAAATAACGTACATATGAGTTCAATTGTCCAAATACCTTTTAGAATCATAATCACTATTCTCAAAATGATATACAATAAACTAATATCAATTTTAACAAGTCTAAAATGCTAAACGATCTAAATATAATAGGAAGTAAGGGCGTTGGGACCGATGAATACACTAGCGTTCAGATAGTATCACAATCACACTCACAATCGCAATCTTCCCGTGTGCAGCTCTGTGGAGCCAATATAGTGAAATAGTTTCCCTATCCTATCACCAAGAGACAGCATAGAGTTCTGACCTTAGCCGTATTGCCGTAGTATTGCTCTTGGGAAAGGCATGAATCCGCTCCTCTTTCAAGCCATTGCTAACATATCAGGGAAGGCTAGTATTTCTAGTATTGTCCCCGCCCCCAGCTATGGGTAAATAGTGGGATAGACTGGACTTTCTAGCCTTTGTCGGACACCAGTCTAATTCTAACTGCAAACCTTGAAGAGAGCCCCTGCCAGAAGTACACTGATTCGACCTTTTTTTCCATTATGCCAGGCCACGGATTAGTCCTTATCTGCTCGTCACAAGGTTTCGGAAGTTGTACACCCTGGCCTTCACCAGGTTTCGGTCGCACCCGATAACCACCTGGGAATTTCTTTATTTAATCAAAGGGGATCGATCGTTCTTATTCCGCTGTCCATGCGACATTATATTTCATATCAGGTAATCTTTCCTAGCTTTTAATCTTTTTTCTTAGATTCAGATTATATACATTCGCGACTACCAGGCAAATACATACACTTAGCCAACGCTAATATTAGACCATACTTTACTGGCTATGTTGTTATCATGATCACTTTCTTTTATCCGCTGTTCCGTTGATCGTAAAATCAATAGAGTCTTTAATGTTGATGAATTTTCTTTTTTTTTACTTCTGAACAGCTTCTGGTTCGTGCTTATATAATCTGTCTGCATCATCAAATCCAAGTAGTTTGCATAATTCTTTGCGAATCACATTTCCTGTCTAATCGTGTATGTGTGCGTATGTGTGTGTGTCTCACTCTCTCTATCTCTGTCTCTCTCGTGTTTTGTTCCTTCTGGGTCAATTTTTAAAATTCCCTTATTATATGATGTACACTTTCCTCTTTATCTGTGCAAAGACGGCATTTGCTATTTATGTGTCGCCTATATATTACTAACCTCGATTTATTTCGTCGAATACACTTGTTATGGGTTGCTATCATTAGTGATTCATTTCCTTTTTCAAGCGTTCTTTGTGTAAACGTCGACGCCATTCTATCAGCAATTCCTTTTTTTATGTCTTGAATTAGCGATATAGCTGATTGTCTTACCATTTCTTGTTTCTAGCTCTCACATATTTGATCCATAATATGCTGG
>VCCN01000325.1:934552-952171 GCA_006491835.1 Architeuthis dux | reverse complement strand
AGAGAGAGAGAGAGAGAGAGAGACAGAGACAGAGACAGACAGGGAGAGATACGACTTTATAATGTTAATGAGTTTTACATCGGCATTTGTACAGTTATCTCTGCGAAGTTAAATGCTATGAATTACTTATAGTGCAAAGACATGCAATACTGCCCCCCATCTCTCTCCTTCTATCCTCCGTCTTTCTCTCTATCCCTTCTATCTTTCTCTCGTTTTATCCTTCATTTCTTTCCTTTCTCTCTATTTCCTTCTCTCTCTCTCTCTCTCTCTCTCTCTCCTATGTGTCTCCCTCTATTTCTCTCTGTTTGACTTTTTTAATAATAATGTGTAGACTACTTAAAATAAATTGTTTGAAATGTCTTTAACAGAAGGAAAACTTTAATTTCATTGGCATTTTCCTTGGTTGAAAACAATGCAACGAAACAGATTGTTAAGAAAAAATAAATTGAAATAAAAACAGTAAATAAAGAAAGAAGTTTCCATTGTTTGGCACATAATAAGTTGCCGTTTCAAAATCTGTGACAGGCTCATCCATTCCCAAGTGAATCGTTCCACCTCAGTTGGAAGAAAAAAAGACAACAATACGAAAAACTAATGAAAGTCATACGAACACAGACAACTGCAAAATCACCAACACATAGACGCACACAGAAGTGTAATTAGCCGTTGAGACAGATATACACTAAGTTTGGAGATGTATGCTCAATAACAACTTGACACCAGAATAATTGAAGGTGAAATGCAGACTATTGCAAAAGTAAGATGATGTTCTAGACAGAAAAAGAAAACTCCTCATTTTCTATTTGAATAAAATTAATATTATTTTAAATAACATAAGTAATATTTAATTTACATAAATAATATTTGCATTCTTTTAAATTCATAGTAAAAGGAATACTAGATTTTCATAAAGAAATTCTCTGGTGTGCCTAACCGAATCAAATTTTGTAGAAACTTGTAATTATGTAACGTAACAAACATGAAGAAACGAACGAAAAGTCCGTCTCATTCACAAAACAGTCGTAACGCTTGTTTGCTTCATTCACATTTCCGCATTCCAAAATGATCTCGCTCGTGATTATTTACCTTTTTCGCGATTTAACGGACAAGCAGATTAATAGTATAGATGATATTCTCTGACAAATGTAATGTAACCGTACTTGCATGTTAACCGGATCTTATTGCCACCTCAATATTACCGCATACATTTTGGAAAAACATAAAAGTTATAGCTAAGGTGTTTAGTTTGTTACCTGCAAAAGTAAAAAAGACAAAAGACTTCTGTCAGATATTACTTATGAAAACGTTTGATTCATTGTGTGAGACTATTATATTTATTTGCTACAATGACAGATCTCCAAATTCAGAAAAGTGATAAAATGTCTTTATTTTCTTGTGTCAGGTTAAATTGACAATGTCGCTGCCTCCAAAACGGGTTGTCATTTTCTTTCGAGTCTTAGGAACGCGCCATAATTCTGTCGCCATTCACTTACTTGCGTTTCCTATCATTTGTCTGTTGTTTCTTGCAAACATGAACTTTGACACTTTTTGGCAGTTGGCCCTCAGACCATTTGACCTCCTTTTCTGTTGTCCGTCTGGTCGAACTGACTCCCAAGTGGAAGTATTGGTGAAAGCAGAGTGAAAAAAACCGCACGTAAAGAATTGCATTGTGAGAGGCGGACAGGCCTCTCTATTTGATATCTTATAATGTTTATGTTTTGCCTTAGAAAATATAACATGGCACGAAAGGAAGACTACTTAGAAATGAGAAACACATTGTAAGAGAGAATATAACATGACATGTAATACGTTCTGACTTCCGTTAGACGGGATGTTTTAATCATTAGGTGTGTTATCGTCGGACTATTTCCCCCGCCTATGCTTTTATTCTTTTCACAACATTTCGGCCGTGCACCCTCCGTTGTTCCTCGTTGATTTTCCCTTAAGGACGACAAATCAGACCAAAAAAAGAGCAACTGAAGAAGGCCGGGGTTATACGACCGGATCATTGTGAAAGAAATAAGAGTAGTCCAACTATAGCGCACATAATGGCATTTAAACGTGTCAATAACAAGAATGATCAAGTACAGT
The DNA here is from genome assembly GCA_006491835.1 of Architeuthis dux. Lineage (NCBI taxonomy): Eukaryota > Metazoa > Mollusca > Cephalopoda > Oegopsida > Architeuthidae > Architeuthis > Architeuthis dux. Next base: position 950,080 of record VCCN01000325.1, on the reverse strand, counting down.
AACCCAGTCAATAAACACGTTACGTTCTGTAACTCCCACTGTATGACGCGTATTTCTCCCTGAACATTTTCTTTGAAAAGTGTACTTCCCGAGGAGATGAAGAAAAATGTACCCATATTACAAATTTACATTTTCCTGTTCATCTGTCTCCCCGTCCTAAATAGCCTGGCGCTGTCCATGTCACAAAGGCTACCAAGTAAGGGGTATGCCAGTTATCGACGAAATCTAATTCTTGTTTCCGATTAATGCTACTTCATGGTCGTAGAAGTAAAAACGATCTGAGGGTTGCGTTAAAAAGCAACAATGAAGATGGAAATTTAAAAAATAATCAAACGATCCATAATATTAACATGATTGCTGTTTCATGTTTCCAACTATTGCTCTGTGTGTATATACTCGTTAAAATAAAGGAAAGTGTTCATGCCTTTGTTTGATGGATCCTACCTGAGATATCATAGGTCACATGAACAGCTAGTTTTCAATAATGCATTAACTATCTTTACTATCAACATTTGGAATGGTCGACTTCATGGTGATATATAGCGTGTCTGACTGATTCACCTTCATCAAATATTTACATATGCGTGCTTAGTCCGCTGAAAACTTTATATTTAATTTGCTCGGCGAAAGACAGAAACTAATTGCCGCTGAACAGAGAAATATCTTTCATCAATATCGTTTCACTGTTTTTTGTTCAGTCAAAGGGCATTGGCAAGGACCCAATTATGTTGCTGACACTGGGTTGACCTAGCTAAGCCACAGTTCAAGTGAGAAGAAAGTCTCATGAGAGAAGGTTAGCGGGGCCTAACGGTTAGCAGCACGAAGCAAACCGAGTTCAAACCCCGTCACTCTGCACAAATGCCTCTCGCAGCTATGGGTAAATAGAAGGACAGACAGGGGTTGTCAGCCTTGGTTGGCAACCAGTCTAGCAGACAGACAATTCTGAATTCAAAACGGGAAGATTGACTGCTCGACAAACTTCGTCATTGGATGTCAACGGACAGTGTATGGAACGTGTTCCCGAAATGTACTACTGATGGGCTTCTGGTGAAGCTTCGACGGGACTAGCAGGCCAGAAGTGAGTTATAAAACAAAACTTGCACAGACAAAATAAAGGAGACTTAAAAAAAAAATATGGATAAAATAACACGACCGCTGTCTGTACTTCCCCACAACACTTGTAGTACATGTGGAAGATTCAGAAAAAGAGGCACACGAATGGTAAATACTCAAAGCAACCTTTGGTCTTGAAACAATCCAGCACTAATAACAGAAATGATCTCTACAAAAAGATTTTGCTATGCAGAAAGAAACCGTTACTACATTTTATTCTGGTCATCCTTCCTAATTACAAGCACAATACAAGCAGAACTTTTAACTTTTGAACACTGCTAACAATTCATGGTGTTTATTAAATAAAAATGAATCGTTATTGAGGTAACCTCAGTCGTATCTTCTTCAATTCTCCTATCCGTATATTTCCTACTGAAATTGGTCTTCACATAATTATCAGTTAACACAAATCTCACAACGTATTTTCAAGCACTGACAGAGCAAGGTTAAATCCAAAATTTCGAATGTTAATTTTCTCGACAAGTAGTCAACCCATCCTCACTTGGGGTTTGGCCTAACACGATCTTCTTACCGCTTATCATTAATTTTAGCGTCTCATATTCTTATTATTCAACAACTTTCAAGAGAGGTAATAACAAATATAATGAACTTGAAGATTTCCTTCCTTGGTAATTTATTTTATTGGAACAAACGAAATTTAAACAAAAAATCAGAATAATGTATTGGAACAAACAAAATTTTAACAAACTTTTAACAAAAATTCAAAATAATTTATTGAAACAAACAATATTGTAAAATGATTGGAACGAATAACATTTTAAAATGTTAAAAAAATGATTGGAACGAATAACCCTTACCCTAACCCATAACTCATTGTAAATTGATTTAAATTTAATTTCAAGCAGAATCTGAAGATTGCCTCTCCCAGATACATGCATATTACCTCCCTTGGCAGTAGATGAGTGATAATAATTTAAGACGCTAAAAGTAATGATATCCCTTCTTACCCCTTTATGTTTCCTTTAGTTTGGCTTTGTGACGTACTAGTCTAGGTTTTGTAAATATCAAGTACACAGATAACAGTGTTAAAACTCGAAGAAGACTATTAATCACTAGCTGGCCGGATCAGTGGATATTGCGAAAGAGAGAAAAATAATTGGAGAATATAGAAAACTGTGTGTGGGATATCAGGATTGAGATATTAAATCTATATTAAAGCGTGGCGCTTCCGAGTAGAAGGGCAGCAACAAAAAGAATAATTCAGAGCGTATGAACTAGTGCGTCACTGTTAGTTTTCTAATGTTGTTTCATTATGACTTCAAGCTTATCAGTTGGATGTTGCTATGTAATTAGGATTACTAGCCAATTGCTAAAAGGGACAGCCTTTTACACGACACCGTATACACCAGTAGTGCACTTCAATAAATGTGTATTTACTAGTGTACCCATGTCGTAAAATATGGCGACAGGTTTCTGTTGTAATTGTAGAAGAGTGTATGCTTCCAATCTATCCGTAACATATTTTACCAAGTCAAAGTGATCTACGATTCCCGGTGACATGAAGCGAAAGGTCGCCTTTCTGGTAAGATTCGTAACTGAATTAAGTGATAACATAAATAGTTTTACTCTTCAGAAACAAATAATCTGTTTTAAGAAGTATCTACTGTCCAATTTCCACCGTGCACATCCGGTTGATTTGGTGTCGCTGTGCTGGTAGATTGTATACAATCTTATTAAGATACTAAATGCTCAGAATATCAACACCGCGTCATCAGTGTACACGTGGTCTATTGGTAAGTCATATGTCTGCAAAGATCCACGTCAATCCGCGACAGTTAATTATATATATATATATAGGTTTCCTTCAAACTCGTGATGAAGGAAGAATGACTCATGAATGTAACAGAAGACCCCACTTCAATGATGCTTCCTTCAGTTGCAATTTTAATGATCACTTAAGTCAACCTTTCTTTCACAAGGGTGGCATTTAAGCAGACTGATGGCTTGTGTCAGGCAGTACGATAATTTCATATATCGAACGGTAGATCACATTTTCTAACTGAAAACCGCTGTGTGTTTAATATTTCCAACAGTGGAACCAGCTAAATAGAATGACAAACAATGATGCTGGAATTCCTGAGCGTGGGAGTAGCATCGGGTAACATGCTGCGAGATGTGTGTGTGTTCAAAACGAATTACTGGATTATTGAAGCATTATAAGTTTCCGATACCTAGAGGGAACTGACAGGATGTTTTCTGCTTAGCATGTCTACAGGTGATTCTCATCCAATCCAAGTTGCTTTCCAACGACTCCAACAATTGGTTATTGTCTAATTCGTCTAATTCTGGCAAATAATATTTCTGGAAATTGCTTTCTAGCCTCACCAAATTATCAATTAGTATTTGATTGTACCAAAATTCATTGCATTTTCAAAAATAAAATCATTTGTATATGAGAACATTTCTAATTCATCATTTTCTATTTTGCCCTTCCATATGTTTAATCATTTTTATGAAAGCTGGCATTTTAGATTTAAGTAGGAAAATATTGCTGTTCTCTCCTTGTAGAGACATATTAAGTGCATTCAGTTTTCCAAACACATCCGACAAATAGCATCATTTACATAACACATTTTCTTTGTGAAACAAATTAACCAAATCTAAATTTGTCCCGACAGGAATATTATGACTTATTTTTTTAGATTGTAATAGCCGTTTCAAAGCCCGACATTTGAGAGCCATCGCACTTCTGTTCTCATAAATGTTTGCTGAAATTGGATTCCATTTCGTTACATTTCGTTACAGAGATTTGCGAAGGGGCGACTATTGAGTGTACGACTTTTAATACAGTTCATAATTTTAACTGCATCTTGTAACTTCTGCTTACAGATTTGACTTTAACTTGACATCCAATTTTACTCCCTGTCATAGCTGTTGCAACATCAGTACATAATCCAAAGCAATTATTACAGTCAATGCTTGAAAAATCGTCGACTTTTTGAGTTTCTTTTTAATTCTTCAAATAGGTTGCTCGAATTGGTCATCGTTACTTTATGAAATACGACATACAATTGTATTAGTTGAACATTCCTTAATGGTAACACAAGATCTGCACCGATGTTGTATGTTTTTTTACATCTTGCAATTAAATAAGCAGCTTCAAAAGATGCCCGTAAGTATGTCACTATGTCTATAGTATGAATATGATTCTCAAGACATTGCTTCTGTTTACTGAAATATTCCGATAGCCTTTCAACAAGTGTTATGGGCTTACTGCTATAGGAGGAATGTAATGAATCAACATGTCTTGTTAATGTTGTAGTCTTCATACTTTCAGTCGCCAAACAATCGTTATAAATTAAGCATTTATTGTAAATCCATATTGCAAATAAGATTCATTATACTTCCTCTTTTTGGCACGAAATTGCGTCGTACTCAGAGAGTTACTTACTTGCGAATGCATGGTACTCCTTGGGGTTTCTGGCACTTCAGTTGTATGATCATTATTTTCTGCGGTTTTATACTATAATAAACTCAACCACTTATCCATGGGCAAGATATTGTGTCTTTCACGTAATTAGAAAATGAAAGTTACTGTGACAATCTTTGAGCAGGCCACGACGTAGATCTCGTTCTGCAATTTCTTAGGAATGAAACCGAACGTGACCCGTAAAGAAAAATAACCATATACCCGCATGGGTCATCACAGTTCGAAGCTAATCATTTTTAGTTTCGTAGGGTTTTTCCAAACTAGCACTTTTATAAATACGTTTATTGTTACAGGTTACATTTAACACAAAATATGTTCCAATTAGTTTGTATAAACCGTGACCTATGTTTTCGTACAACTTTCATGAATACAAATCATGTTTAGTATTTTTTAGTTTTGTATTTACATCGCGTATAATGCGTGAATATATTTTCACCCGTAGTTATTGTAGCTAAAAAGCAGTAAGATATTATGTTATCAATTTGTTTGAATACAAATCAATTGGGTTTTTTCACTTCTATCGCGAAAAAATACGATAACGATTATCTAACGCTATCTCGTTTCACTAAATTTGGCACAGTAGAGCTTCACGTCACTTCTTATAATTGTTTTGTCGAAGGAAGTCCCTCTAAGCGGAATCATGTGTTATACGTATATCCAATTACATCTGAGTCCATGATGAAACAAACTTGAAACTAAATTGCAAATTAAAATAACTTGCGATAAATATCCAGTAGAATGAAGGTAAATACTGTAGTAAAAAAATGGTACTTTTCCGTTATCTGAAAACATTTGAGTCCCTGCGGTTGTTCCACAATTAATGTGGAATTAAAAATTAAAATAGGAAACGTTGTGTCATTACTTTAATATGACGGAATTCTTCGGCACGGTTATTATTACATTTGAAATGTATGGATTTGTTTTTAAATGTACAATCACAAAGTCTTATTTTTTTACAGTAAACATTGCAATAACCAGCAAATAATGATCCTAAAGCTAGAATATAAAATCGCGACACCACTGAATTTGTACGTGACCGAAAGGGGGTCGCGTCCCCCACTTTGGGATGTCCCGATTTAATGGGGAAGTGGGCGCCATTGCCTAATTTGATTATGCTTTCGTTCATAATAAATGACTGGGTACTTTCCACACAGACCTCATATTCTTTTATCTGACGGTTCAATCTTTCTACTATGAAGCATGTTCGCAATACAGTATAAGTTAATGAAGTACCCGTAATACTAATAGTAATATCAATACTCGTAATATCAATAACGGAATAGATATGGGACAACTCTTGGAAATAAGACGAATAATTAGCGCAAATGCTATATTTAAACCATCCAATCAGTCCTATCAGGCCTATCAGAGATATAAACAAAATATGAAAGCCTCAAATTAACAATAAACAGACAGTGAGTTAATGGCTGAACAACTTACTGTTTGAGTGGCCCACAGCTTTAGTTGCTAAACGCGCCGTAAAGCTAATTTGTTTCCGTTGACGTTACCAATTCCATCATTATAAAATAATTGACGGTGACGTGTTCTGCAATTGCTTAATGAAACCGAACATGACCGGTAAAGAAAAAAAACCATACACCCGCATGGATCAAGTAGAGCAACCCCTTGAAAATTCCCAGATAACCGAATGCGATAGTCATCTGAATAAGGCTGGAGAGAACGGCAGCAGCAACTTTCAGATAAATACATCAATAACGAGGTAACAGCTCAGAAAGGATCAACTGACTTTACTTGAGTTCGACCGCTGAAGAAAAAAGCAAACACTCATTCATGATATCACGGCTAGGATTGTTTTTAAAAATACATCAGGATATTAATTCACCCTAATCAATATCTAGTGACACAGCGAATTATGGTGGTTGGAAATTACGTTTTTATTTGACTGAATTTAAACTATGTCTACGTAGGCAAGATTGTAGCTCTTCTTGCCACTCCCCACTGCCTTTACCCCCACTTCATCACTTGGCTTTGCTCATTTTCCCTCAAAAGCAAAATATTTCTATAGAACATTTTAATGAATTGTGCAATATTTGACCTACAGAAAGGATGTTGTGTAGTAAACAGATTGTTCAGTAGTCAGGAATTAATGCAAGTATTACAAACAAAACAGGTAAAATATAAGTGCATATGTGAATGCATTACTAATGGCATTGCATTAGTAATGTATTGGCATTAAGTTTATTATAATGTACTGTATAGGAAATCAAGAGAAAAAGTGGCCAGGGATTAAGGCAAGCGTTATCGACAGAAAAGGGCTATAATATGTATAGTTTAAATGCATTGGTAATATCTAAATCTACTAATCTAAATTTAAATCTAAATATGTTCACAATAATGCATTACAATCATGAGGAATGGGTTGTCAATGGGTCAGGAATTTATGTATGCGTTTCTGACAGAATTTGAGCTATTATATAGGGCGTCCCGTAATTATATTCTCTCTGCACACGTTGTAAGGGGAATAACGTTGTATTGACTAGGCTCGATTTTGAAGAACTCGATCATTACTTTTACTAGTATGTGCCTAGTCAATGCAAAGTTACCCCTCTTCCAACTTTAACAGGGCATAATTACTGAGTTACGCCCTTACAACTTTTACAGAAAGGGCATAATTACGGCACATCCTGTATGTGCAATGTTCATGCATTGGGAATGATTTTAACAAAGCGAAGCATTACAACCAGTGGTGCATTGAAATCGGTAAAAAAGGGGGTATAGTCAATGTTCAAGATTTCATCGAAGCATCACTGTCCTGATAGGGCTATTATATGAATGCAAATAAGTTTACTAAATAAGTAATAGTACAGTTTACCTTTATAATACTGTAGAACTGCATTCAAAAGAAAATGACTGTCTGTAGTCAGGAATTAATGTGAGCGTACTTGGCATATAAAGGCTCTTATATGTATACAATTACACGCAGAGATATTCTCGATTGCTAAAATGTATCTTCTTTGTTTTATTTTGTCGACCGTTTCTCTTACACCTGTCATAAAATATGTCATTCAACAAAGGATTCATTTCCATAATTGGTTTCTAGTTTTTACTCACTATGTCTTCATAGATATCACCATCTTTAGATTTCTTGGAGGATGCTTAGACAGAGATAATTTAATCTTTTATATTTCTGTTTTTTTTCTTCTTTTCATTTCCAATTCAGGTCCATTACATTTAATTAGATTCTTTCCGCTTGACAGATGTGTTCTTTCAATAATAGTTTCCCACTTAGTTCAGATTAGTAACGATGTGACAATACAATTTGCGCGTAAAAGTATCTACATCTTTCCACGACCAGAACAATATCGACAATCTACAGGGTGTTTCAAAAAGGATGCAACAGTCCTTTTGGCAACTAACATTTAAACTATTTTAAATCTAAAATCTATTTCAAAGACACACATTATAAAATACTAATTACACATATTTAGAGTTTACAAACGACGTTGAAAGTGATTTCTTTTAACCGTGATGCAGGTTTGTATAAGTTCCATTGCATACACATTTCATTACTTTCTAAAACACCATTGACACAACACACATTAATAGATGATCGAATGAGGATGACGCACGATGCAATCATTTGAACTGTTAAATATGTTGTCTCTGAGTACATTGTTGCCACGTGACTAATATTCTAGCGTGAGATTTACGTGCACGTAAAATATACTCTCTTATCCTTAGGGTTGCTCCCTTTTTTAAACACCATATATACGTTTCTTCCTAGACATATCGACTTTACCATTTACAAGATTTGAGATCAAGTATGCACATAATTCAGGATGAGGATGGTCGGATGTTAAGAACTGAAATGCATGTTTGTAGTCTGGCACAAGTAAGTATTTGGTACACAGTGAGGTTCAAACTCGTTACAATTGCAAATCGGTTTGCATGCTGAACTTGCCAACTATCTCCTCTTAGTAAGTGTCCATAGACTTAGTTTAGTTTGAGGCGTTCCAGAGAGGATAGAAATCCGTACGGTATTAACGTTCTGCCACACTAACTTGTTAACCAATTCCCTACGGCAGGATTCCAGAAATACTTTCATTCAAAGGTGAACTGAGTGGAGAAATATATTCAGAATAAATTTGCAAATCTAAATAATCTCATTGCGGTTTGCTAAATCAGTGAGGTGTTTTATTTAGAAGCAACGTAACAGAAGAAATTCAATCTCAATACACGTTTGTATCTGAATAAATACACTGTTGTTGTCTATTTTAATCCCGTTGATGAAGTGCATTTAAATTTAAATTATGTTCATCATGCCTCGTACTGAATTTACCTGCTCAAGTGTCAGATAAGACCTGTTCCGAATCTGATATCGATTTATGCTCCCAAAGTTAAGACGGGACACACAATCACGACTACCCGAAACCAGCATTAAAAACAAAGCGATCAAATTCATCGATGGACCACCTCCAAATTAGCCATTTCTAACTACGCAGCTCGGGCTGTCGCTTCTAGTAAGGGTCTAATAGCCGATGCTATGTGTGGGCTTGTGCAAAGTCCGCAATTCATCACCCCTCTCTAAACCAACCGACACCGTTTGCTTCACAAATACCTTTTCTATCGCCTTGCAGAATCTCTAAACCGCTGCACGCCTCGTTATTTTTGGGCTGACATCCATGGACCATCGTTGATGGAGAGACAGGTTGGACATGATTTCTACCGCATTGAACAGCTAAATTCCAAATCGAACAGTTCATTTATTCAGCTTTTATTAGTCTGGCACAAGGCCACATGTTTCAATACAGGTTTAACCCTAACCTATTGTAAGCCCAGACCACCAAGATAGTTATGATGGTCTGCTAGGTTTGGTCGTCGGAGGTTGGGGTAGTAGAAGGTACTGTAGACTTGGGTGTAGTAGAGAGAAACAATAGGTTGCGCGTAAATTGAACTTTCGAAAAGCGGGGTATACCTTTACTAATCGCAGCTTAGTTGAAGCACCCAGTGGAGATCGAACTCACCACACAATGGCCATGGTCTGCATGGCGAACCGTCAACATTCCAGATCTGTCCTTTCGAAAAGCATTCAAAAAATATATATATAAGGACACATTGACCTTTCACTTGAAATGACAGAATATACAGAGAATGTTTCACGTATCGAATGATTAAAACCCTTTTCACTAATTTTAGCCATGAGCTATTTGTCCTGTAATGTCGGGGAATCGAACTTCACTCTAGCATCGTAGAACAAGATCTCTTGGGCTTCGTTTTTTAATTCATTTATTTAACCTACGAAATTCTCAAATGCCTTAATATTTGATACTCAGAAAAATTCAGCATTTTCCATTTACTATGCACGGTTGATTTCATTTCTTTTTAGATAGTGAAAAATCATAATCTATTTATTTTAGGCTTGATGCCCCCCACTAAACGGAGTAAGCACTTGACACCATCCAAGAAAGGAAATATCTTTTACGTTGACTACTTTTCTGTTTTTATTATTGACATCTATCACTTCTTGGAGGGTGACAACTAATTATTTCCTTTGGTGACAAATGTTTATTTCCTTTGGTGACGTGAAAAGGCAACAACTAAAAGCTCCACTTTTGCTCCACATCTGCAAATCCTTATGGTACATGCAATTGATTAGCATTAGAATTAAATCTAAGTGTATGATTACAACGTTGATATTTACGAATCTTAGCATGGGATACACGAGAAACTTGTGGGTAGGAATAATGCGTTACTCTTCCAAGCATAAAGATGCTACATTTGAAAATGAACTTTCGAAACGTTAACCTTTTGCATAGGTAAGAACAGAAATCAGAGATTTCAGAAATCAGAAATTTCAGAAATCAAATATTTCAGAAAAGCAATAAATGTAATACACACATGTACAGGGAATAAAAGAACAAACGCATGTATTATTAGAGTAAGATAAACAAACAGAAAATACAGTAAACATCAATGATGTACACATTCAGAAAAGTTACCCTGTAAACATAATGTATATATTTGGAGAGATTCATCCTTCTACCGCATTCTAAAAATCATCTAATTAGATCTCAATCGCTGGCTGTTATTCTGTATCTCCCTAGTTTATATTATTTTGTATTTATATTGTTAATATCATTTGTTTTTTAAACTAACCAAATTAAACAAATCTAATATAGATACATTCATCAAACAATGATTGCAAGACATATCGGTAGATACTTGGTACTTTGAAATTGTAAATTAATTATTTGGTTGGATTCTCTACAAGAAACATATACACGTATGCAACAAAGATGACTGGAGTTGGTGGGAAATACGCAACTACCTTAACCATTCGGTATACCATTTCCCCCTCTTTCTGTTACAGAAATACAACATATACAACCAGCTGCAAATCCCTACTCCCGCATTACCTCTGCACATCCATATACTACATGGAATGCATTAATAGGGAGCTACCAAAGTGGGCGCGCTCTGCCAACTTCGGCTGGTACTTAGTTGGTACTCAGGCAAGATAAGTGTTACGCTACTCCATCATCGTCCATTTAATATTAAGCGTTACACGGTACATCCCAACCCACATTGCTTGCCAACAAATGCTATGGTAATGTCATTATTACCGAATAAGCAGCTCCCTCTTTTTACACAAAGATAATCTTCTTGGTACTGTGTCAGATGCTTAAATATGCTAGTGAAATGTGAGGAATACAGAAAGCGTGAACATGTAGATGAATTACTGAACGATCCTTACATGTCTACGTAAGGGATGTCGAACGCCCTATCCCGAAAACACCGATGTGTTTATTGTCTGTTTGAATAATGTGCACACTATATAGGCTAATACTATATTATAATGCTTGTAGTTTTGCCATAAACTATTACCATTGCATTATAATCCCTTTCAATGCATTTGTAATTCCTTCCAATGATTATTGAACGGTAGCCCGCATACTATAGTAAACACTTAAAGGTGGGCTGCATACTACGGTAGAAAATTAACTGTGGCCAGCTTACTACAGTAAAATCTTAACGGTAGGCTGCATAGTAGAGTAAACAGTTAACAGTAGGCTGCCTATTTCAGTAGAAACTTAACGGTATGCTACGTGCTACAGTAGAAACTTAACGATAGGCTGCGAACTACAGTAGACACTTAACGGTAGGATGTGTACTACAGTAGTCTGCACACTGCAGTAGAAGTTTACAGGTAGGCCGGATACCACAGTAAAAACATAGTACAATAGAAACTTAACGGCAGTCCGCATAGTACTATAGAAACATAACGGTAGGCGGCATACTACGGTAAGAGCTCAACGGTAGGCGACATACTACAGTGGAAATCTAACGGTAGGCTGCACCCTGCGCTAGTAAATTAAAGGTGGGCTCTATTACTACAGTAACAACTTACCGGTACATTACACATTACTATCGAAACCTAACGATAAACCACGTGCTACAGTAACACCCATTATTAGTTATTATTAGTTTATGGCTATACATTTGGTATTTGCTAAGTCTTGCACAAGGCTACATGAGTAAAATGTTTCCCTTATAAAGTAATGGTAAGTGCGACATCGTTTTACAGCATTTTCGATAGAGGGCTGGTATATGTACCAATGTTGTTCGTCCGTAGAAGCGAAATGGCGCAACTTTCAAAAACCGGGAGAAACCTGTCACTAAAATCCTCTTCGATACAGGCATTCGATCGACCGTTTTTCAGTATGAAATCGGTGAAAAAAGGAAAGATTGCAAGTTATGTCGACTAATTCCTCAATATTGATATATGGACTGATTTATATCAGAAACACTTTAAGTTAATACCAATTGTTTCCTAGGAGATGCATGCAGAATAATTAAGTAAAACGGTTTACTTTGAGTCAGCTAACTAAACAATACAGGTATTAAAAGGCATTGTTTCTTTTGGCATCACTGGTTCATTTTAAATCAGTCCTGGCGTTCGTATTTTTTAGAATTCCCGTTTAGAGATGTCGATCTACTCTTTCATTATTTGTCCCCGTCGGCCTTTCTTCTATTCATTCCACAAGCTGTTCGTGATTTGGAACAAATAAAAAGAACTTTAAATGGAGTTTAGCGTCAACGTTTTTGTCGAATCCTAACTGGTTTGCCGAACAAAAGCTTGTGACGTGATTCAAAACAAAACTTAGACATTGCCAAAACAGCGATTGCTATTTGTTTCCAGTGTTTTATTTCACTCATTTCTTTTTTGAAAACATATTTACTTTATTCTTTTACCTGGTGAATGTGATTGCTTCATTGTAGCCAAAAAAGAATACAATCAAGTGATGACAACCTACACATTAATTAAGCTGTGCCATAATACTTTTCTGCGATATCATTTATTTGCGAACTCGCGTTATATTGAGCGGGTGGTAGTTTTATTCGCAACTGAACGTCACCTATTTACTCTGATTATAACAATTGACATTGCTACTCTTATTCCTAAAATATGCAATATCCTCATTGATTCACGAGAAACCTACTTTTAAAAGATAAATAAATATATATGATGATGATGATCATCATCATCATTATCTACCACTACTACTAGGCAGAGTAAGGAGATATTAATTACTGCAGCACGATACAGCAACAAACCTAACAGGGAGATCAGGAAACGCAAACATAAGGATACACAAGTAGGAAGAAAAACAATTACACGGTCATTTCAGAAGACAAACCCATGGGATTGCAGATCAGACAATATGGATATGGTTACGCAAAGGAAGCCTACAGAGAGAAACGGAATTGCTCCTAACAGCGGTCCAAAACAACGCCATGAGATCTAACTATATACTGGCTAAGATAGACAGAGCACAGACGAACAGCAAGTGTAGATTATGTGGAGATACAGATGAGACAACCAATCACATAGTAATTAGGTGTAGAAAACAGGTCAGGAGGTAGTACAAGTACAGGCACGACTGACTAGGGAAGGTGATCAACTAGGAACTGTGCAAGTGACCATTTTCCAACCAAACAAACCAATGATACATGCACAGACCAGAATATTTCCTAGAGAATGAAACGCACACACTTCACTGGGACTTCGACATTCAGATGGATCACCCAATCAAGACCAGACGACCAGATCCTGTGGTAATGGAAACAGAGAAAAAACATGTTAAATAGTAGATTTCGCAGTCCCGTTTAAAAGAAAGTGTAATAAGTATGTGGACCTTGCCAGTGAGCTGACGAAGATGTGGAACATGAGGGGAACGGGAGTGCCAATAGTGATCGGAACCCAAGAAATGGTCCCGAAAAAAGATAGAAAAAAGGCTGGAGGAACTAGACATCCAGAGAAGAACTGATACTATCCAGATGCCAACACTACTGAAGTCGGACAGAACATTGAGCAGAGTTCTGGAGTAGTGTGGTGACTTGCTGTCACTTTGCCTCCAGTGAAAGCGACCAGTCATTGTTTGTGTGAAAACATATATATTGAACAGTAATGTGGATTAACCAGTAACAATAATACAAGTCTGAAAGTACCGGCACAACTGAACACAACTGGAACAGTGAGGAGAGTGATAGAGTATTGAGGAGACCTGGTGTCACTTGATCTGTCGTCTTCCGAATTTGTGAATTTGTGAACGGAACATCCAACCCCACTAAGGAGACCATAGCTAGACAGGAAGTGAACATCTGTACAATATTTCTCCAGCTTTTCACCATTTTTGCAGTACTACTCTGTGCTCTATTCGAATAGCGACATCCAATTTCTGTCAAATGGTCCCTTGTTTATAAAGAATAGATCTCATCTTTTCGCTCCGATTGGTTGATCCATTTGAATTTCAAAACCACAGACAGTTGTATTTCTTTGTTCTGTAGGATGGATTCCGGTTTGGGCAAGTAGAGTTGGTTTACAAATTCCAGTCGTTTGCACAATTCCCAATTTTTCACCTTTCCCACGCAATCATGTCTACTTCGTACTCTTTCTGAGCTTCATCCGCTAATCATTTAGTAGACGGTCTTAGTTATATCTCCACATAGTGTACACTTACTATATTGGTGTGTCATGTATTGGCTATAAAATATTTTGTTCTCATACAATTCTATCTATGGCTTCACATCTGTAATGCTTCTGAATATGTCCATCTGTCAGTACTATTGCATTGTCTGCCATAATCAATTCTGTCTTCTGTAGCCCTCATGCTCCTGGGTAGCAGAATCGACATATTCCTCAATGGCAACGAGTCCTCTTCCTCCTCCTTTCGTTTTTCACATACAGTCTTTCTCTCTATATATACGAGAGTAATGATGATATCATTGTTGTCAACGACCGTGGAATTTCCACGGGCCCAGCTATTTAAAATTGTTATCGGTGGCGACATTGATGCGGCTGATGGTTCCACCAGTCGTAAGTGGTGGAAGTGTTAGGCTCGTCGTCATCATCACCGTGTTAATTATGATTAGTTGCAAAAATGTCGGCATGAATTACTTTCTTTACTTTTTTGTAATGGACGCAGCATTTCTTTTACTTAAAAGATTGATTTCCTTAGTAACCATATCTGCGTTTGTAAGCACGATAAGCACGTGCTGCATGTCTTCATCGACTAAAGACACTCAGAGCCAAGCAAAAGCAAAATCGAATAACTGGCGAATTACGTTTAAAGATTATCGATTGAAAAACGCAAAACAATTTATTTCTCCTGGCATGCCGACAAGTCCACGTGAGATACAATAAAATGGAATTTAAAGAAAGAAGAATCAACATTTGAATGTCTCCAATATGGATCGGTGTCTCTCTATCACGTGTTTCTTTGTATTTTGTCGATCGATAAGAACGAACCGCAAGCTACCTCAGTGTGACAGAGTTGTCTCTCTTTGTTTCGTTCTAGTTCAGATTACCTCTATCGGTTGGCGCTATTTCGTCTTGTTATTTGTTTCATTGAAATCTTTTTATCGCACATTATAACCAGAATTCGATCCTCTTTTTTTCTTTCTGAGTTTCCAAGAGTGTCTGTTAATTCTTTTTTTTATTG
>VCCN01000325.1:921383-931772 GCA_006491835.1 Architeuthis dux | reverse complement strand
ACTCGGGTTGGTGGTGAGATTGGTGATGGTTGAGTTGGTGGGTAGCGTGATGCGTCTTGTAGTTTTATTGTAATATGTTTTGTTTTTTTCAGTTATCGCCGTGGCCTTGTACCAGGATTATTTTAAGCCAAGTAAATATCTATAGAGCTATCTCTTATGCTAATCTCTTTAAGAAAACTCTTTCAGCCTAGAATGTCTCTTGAGTTTATAGTTCAGCCTTACATAATATACATAGGCTTGATACTTACTTTTTTTTTATCTGGATTTACCGCAAGAATAACGACCGATCCACATATTTCTAATCGCAAAACACCTATAAGAAAGTCTGCGCCGCGTGCTGAATTAATTTTATCAAAGAATTGTCCATGGAAACTGACATCAGTAGAATGGATTTTATTTCCCTTTTAGCCTTTCGCGTTCTGCTTTACAACCGAGAGTTATTGGCTGGTGTCAACATATTGAATGGAAATCCGGAACGGTTCGCGGACCACGCACTTTATATTCATACGTTTTCATATACACAAAGAAAGTTTTCCACATGTTGAACCGATGTGTATAGGAAGAAAATGAAGTGTTTTCACAAGGGAACACCTCCATTGCATATTATCAAACGTCGTATAAACTAACTATGTCGAAGTGTTTCATTATATTTATGAGGCGAGCTAAGTACAGCAAGTGGCCACAAGTGAAGGGTACTTAGTGAGGATTAAACTCACTACAGTAGTAGTGTCATGTGAGACTAGGGTGATAACCATTGCTACGTGGCGATACATCCTGCTTATCTTAGTAGCGTATAGGTCCAAATATGTGGGGTCCCCGGTGAGGATTGAACATGCTATAGTGGTAATGATATGCGAGACTAGGTTGATAAACATTACTGCATGACGTAGACCATACTTAGGCTAGTAGGGCATAAGTCCAACGATATGGTACACCCAACTGAAGAGCAAACGCACTATAGTAGTAATGGTCTGCGAGTCTACATTGACAAACCTCGCTCTACGGGGTGTGTCCTAATTATGTCAGTAAGGTATAACTCCAAAATCGTTTGACACCAAATAAGAATCAAAATCACTACTGAAGTAATGGTCAGCGAGACTAGATTGATAAGCATCATTCCACAGTGAAGCACACTGCTTGCCTCAGTCCAAGTCCAAGGATGTGGTGCGCCCAATGTGTATTGTATTAACTACAGTAGTAATGGACTGCAATGGCGTTATAACTTGCTTACCTCGTTAGAGTATACGTCCAACTGTGTGGGGCACCCAGTGAAAATTGAAGTTAATAGAGTAGTAGTTATCTGCCAGACTATCTTGATAAGCATTACTCCACGGTGAAGCACGTTGCTTGCCTTGCTAGGGTATAAGTCTAAGATTGTGTGGCATCTATATAATTATATTATGTTCTAATAAAGGTAGAAGAGACACTGGCAATGATTAATTCATGTTTTGAAACTTATTTATTTCAGTTGCTTGTTATCGGAACTATCAGACTGCACTTCTACGGTCGTCAGGAAGCAACACAGATTGGAAATAAAGAATGAACTTCATCCGAGACCCAAACTCGCATCCCTTTTCCTCGGGGAGCCTCTATTCAACCAGCACATGCCTTGCCGATTAGGCCACGGAGACTTTCCGGTTGCAGTCATTCAAATCTCACCATATAACCAATCTGTATTATCCCCGACTGCCGGATACGTTGTCATTTTTATTTGCATACACTAGTAGTATTAATAATAACGATATTTCTGAATACTTATATGGCGTATTAATATTTATTATCAAGTAACCACCCGTGAACAGATCCACGGATATATTTGAATTCCTATGAAACTGTTTTCTATGCAAATATGTCCATAGTTTCAAATGGTGGGAACGAGGTGCTTTTATCAGCATATTTTTACGCACGTGTTACGGACAGCAACTCACATTAGTATAGTATAGCGATTTCGCATGAATTTGAATCAGACCATCTATACTGGGAAATCCGATTCAGATCAAACCCAATAACAACGGCCAGCAATATTAGCTTGCTGATCTCTGCTATACGACATACATATTTTGTATTTCATCTACTTGTTAATCCCAGTTGAAAAGAAATCACAGATATTTTTGGATTGATATGTTTTTTTTTATAGAAGCAAATACTGAATCCGTTTACTGGGAATAGTGCTAAGTTTGAAACAGTGGGCAGGACATCTGTTTTGTATCAAAACTTTAACCCCTTCCCACACTCCAGCCAGTGGAATAGACCACAAACCAAGAAAATCGCACTATTCATTATGCGGTTAGATAGTAACTTCGCATGAATTGATATCATACAGCAAACTATGATTATATTATTTCGTAACCTGTTTATCTAAAAGGCCGATCACAATATGAAAAAAGATATTAGAAAAGTGTGTAATAAAGGATATATAAATATAGAGCATGCCCATAGGGAAACGGGTGACTTTTTTCACCTCGACTCATTTTACCTCTTATTCATCGGCTGAAACAAGAGATTTGCCAGTGGGGAAGCATCTGTGATGAACTTCGACTGCTATTCTTCATCCTCGACCTACACGCTGCGTGAATTCATGAGGCATACATGCATTCATTCTCAAAGGTTATTCTCCAATATATTATTTGCTTTTAAGCTAATCCGTTCTCCAATCCCATTCCGCCTTGATTGAAAACAAGAAAGCCCAGGAAAGATCAATGTTGCTTGCAGTATATTTGGCAACGCAAATGGAAATAAGGTTAGTATTGGTGTATCAATAAGCCTTATTCCAATCATTGGCTGCAGCTGATTCTCCCTTAATGTGATTTAATAGGAGAAATAAGGAAAACGACAAATAGCAACCACATTCAGTTGCCGAGAAACAAAACACGTAAATAAACGGATTCTTTTGTTGGGATTTGCACCAGTAACCCCTACTTCTAAAAGGGACAATATCTACTCGCAGCACGGTTAACAGCGTAACGCAATGAAGTGTCTAGATAGGGACTGGAGGTTTCAATTAAAGTTAACTTGATAATCATGACATGTGTATTTACACAAATGGTTGGAGTAGTTCAGATATCAAGTCGAATTCAGCTGGGGCAAGTTCACTTACCGACTGATGACCGAAAATATATCCCCAAGGAGCACCCGAGAGCAAAAGAATCAGAAATATCCCTTGACGTATGTGGCAGAAAAACGCGAAACACATATGACTGTTGCGCAGGTATTGACAGAACATAAGAAACAGCGTTGTTTTGAGGCGTGCCCACCACTGTCTACTTGCAACAATAACGACCCATTTCTTAAACGTTTCATTATTCATGATGACATTTGGATATCTTTTGATAATCACAATTGCATATCCCGATAAAACGGATGTCCTTTTTTAAAAGGTTAATAATGTAGTTTTCAAAACTGATATTTCATGTAGAACAAAATAAGAGGAATGTCATGTATCTTAGGACATCTGAGATCAAACCATTGTTTGTTATGACATGCAGCAACATAATGAAATGCTTTGCTCTAACTAAAAGAAAAGCTACCGAAAACATTATTAGTACGGACACGGAGTGGAAAAGTAATGAGAAAAAATTAGATTAAACATGAACAGTCTAATGTATGTATTTGATTAACTGTTTTCAAACTATATTCATTCCAAACCCCGATATATCCTATAGCTTCACCTGTTGTTAAATGCATTAGCACCGCTCTCTAAAATGATAATAACGATAATATATACGACTGTTTATGGACAGACACTCACTGGGAATTGTGCAAACAATAGAAATACACGATATGACAAACCTATTCTCGAGAGTAGATAGAGTAGAATCACACTGTACGTTGACATTTGGACGGACCACCCTATTCAGACCAGGTTTGGATGTTGGAAATAATAAAGAAAATCACTCAAATAGTCGATGCAGCCGTTCCAGCGGAAAACAGGGTGAAACTAATCTAAATTTAGAAGAGAGAAACTTATCAGAACCTTGCCAAAGTGTAAAAGAAAACAATAGAACACAGAATTGAATGTAAACATTTGACCTTTAGAAATGGTTCCAAAACTCTTGCATGAATATTAAGAGAGAAGCCGACCAGAGAAAGGAGTGTATTAATTCAGACAAACGCACTATTTTAGAATTCTACAAAGTTGCTGGATATAGAAACACACACATTGTCAATTAGTTTCGCGCAAAATGGCTCCCAGGGCGAAGATGCAATTAATAAAAAGAAAGATTATATATTATTGTTGATCATTAAACAACTATACATTTGGTCAGATATCATACTTGGGTAAATAAAGGCAATCTTAGGTCAAATTCTTTGGACTGTAGTGTGACAATCCAATTTGCCATTGCCTTTGTTGGTCACTTCAAGTAGTTTTCCTATATATGTGTTCACATACTTACTAATAGATGTATAATACAAGTGTGTAGCAAATATAGTATATTCAAAGAGTGCGATGAATATCGGAAAATAAGGTATTCCCTTGATTGTTTTAATTCCTTCTCAAGATAATTAGTCAATACTACGTTGAGCTGAAGCTTAGTAAGTCTTACACTCAGACTAATGGCTTCAAATGCCATTATAGATGACATGGATACAGGTGTCTCCCGTTACTACGTGGGCATATAACCGAACCACGATGACCAGTTGCTAATTTAGCAATGTTGTACCAAGATCTAGTTATTTCGGAGCTAGATTAATATGTTGGCGTACACCCGCGTTATTTCGCACTATAAAGGACCGCATTATAACGGTGGGTGCCTGTATTAACACGTTTCACAAGAACACGTTTCCTCAAACATTTACTCAATGTCGAAAAATGCCATCCATGACTCTGCGGGGTCTGCACTTTCAACACTTGCAAATGCTGAGATCCCCAAAATGTAGACATATCAAAATCCTAACGACACCTTCTTTCCAATTTAATTCGACGCAATTATCTTCAGAAAACCTAGGGAGAAACCGGCTTATATCTAACACCCCAGTTCGATTATGTAAATGAACTACTGTTTCTGCTCATCAGTACTGGATTGGTGATCATCTCAGAAATGAATGGCAAATACCATTTTCCTCGTGACACATGCCTGGTGTCTATAATATAGTCCAACACTCGTATGATATCAATATATGTGTAATCTTGAAAACGAATCGATTGGCACTATAGTATGCAGACCGGAACAGATCGAGCACCAGCGATTCGAATTTTTCATCGGTCACTTTAATTACGATATCCACGATCTATAGTGACAAAACAGTGTTTCTTTAAAGGATGACTTTTTTTTAATACAAATTGCAAAGTTCACTCCCGATGTATTCTATATTGACGGCCTTTGATTTGGGGCCCTATATTAAATGACTGACATTGTCTCATAGTCATGGTTACAGAATCTCAACAGTCTTCTTTCTACCATGGCAAATATCCTTACCGTCGACATAGATACATATGTAGTAATATAGAAAATGACCCATCTCAAACGAAGTTCATAATAGCGAAAAGAGGTAAATCGAAGAAGCAGTTGCCATTAACTTATATGGGAACATTTAATAAACGTTCCCAGACCCCCCCAAAAGTGGCAACACTTACAGGAGACTGTGGTGTAGGAGAGAAAGGCGCTGTCTCTATAACGGCTCGCTGCAAAACAACCGCTGAACTCTATGTTCACGTTTCGCCGTTATTGTAAAAGGGGACAAGTAGTATAAAGTAAACTTTCTAAAAGCAGGGGATGCCTTAGGTTAGTTATTCTGATTGACCTTTTACAAATCGCAGGTGATGGTTTGTTTGTTTTGTCTGGCCATTTCTACCGGGTTGGTGAGCTGCGGCAAGAACTATCGACCTGGAACAGTGCCATGCTGTCAGAGTGGACCACCCAAGTATTAACAGACACACCGACATGATGTGATTTACCAAGAAGGAAATGATCTGGTTATTGAGCAACGAGGCATCTATATAAACTAAATTCAGTCGGGTGTGAGGATTTACATTTAAATTTGTTTAGTACGTTCTTCTTTTCCTTTTTCACAGGAACTCCTTTTCAAGAAATACATGCAGTTGTTAATGCAATACATACATATATTTCTGATGGATTTCAATAATTAGTTAAATATTTCTAGATTTTGAAGATGCGGGTGTATCGGATTATATTTTTACTGTTTTGTCTGAAAACATTTTTAACTGAAAGAAATTCGAACACATATCGCATGCATGTATTACTTATTAGAAATAGTCAACCAGAATTGTCATCAAATCTGTCAACATAATTGTCTTTTTTAAGTTGGTTTGGCTGGCTGGCTATGTATCACGTGTATATGCATCACCAATGGAGCTAGTTAGCTGGAAATTTCAACATTTACTCATCAGGAAAGATGAGAAGGCGTACATCTTCACGAGAAAATAAAGAAAGAAATGGCAAACCTGGTTGCTGCAGGGTCAAACTACACTCATGATGGTATTCCAACTGCAGATGATTACTGCAACTTTTGTTTGTATATGTAATTAAAAAATGTGCGTGTATACACGATTTGTCATTTTGGTCCAGTTGGTAAGACAACTACCTAGTAATCACTTGGTCGAGATTTCAAATCACGATAGGGAAATGTTAATTTTATATATCGGTTTGGTTAAACGTGACGGGGTAGCCAAACGGTGAAGACTTTACTCTCCTAACTTTGGTGAATATTGTTCTTTTTGTTCTTGTTACGGGGGAAAAACAAAGTCAAGCCCAACTTGGACTGGAGTTTGACAACAGTGATTGAAGCAGCAGAGGAGAATGTGTAAAGAAAAATACCGGAGAGAAAACTCGTAGCTGAGATGATTGGGTAGATCTCACCAGTGCTACAAGTCAGTGTCCAATGTCAAATAACATTCAAAATTGCAAATGCTGTTTTGACAGGCATACCCGCCCCCCTCCCTTGGAAGTTTGGTGCAATACAGTCCACTCCAAGACTCTTTTTAATATTATATTGTATTAAGCAAGTTTAGTCAATATAAAAAAAATGACAGAAAGCAAAAACTTTTTAAAATAACATTCGAACCTCCCTCGTGTCTGAATTAGTTGCATACGAGTTATGTCCAGAAAGTATCCAGCAATTTAATATTAACGGAAGAATAGCCTACTTAGCGCACTGGCGCCTTAGTCTACTTCAAATACACCACTTGTGGCCTCGCACACTGTCCCTTCCACTTTTCACAAGATGTAAAGTCATCTTCCGGGATCGCCATCAGCTGCTTCCTCGTGCTCTCCTTAATCTCCAACAACGGTCTGAAATCTGTTTGGGAAAAGTGGGAGGTTGCATTGCAAGGGGCCAAACCAACACGGTGGGGGGGGGGTTGACAGCCGAGTTTGATTCAATATTTTGCAAAGAGAACCTGCACTAGATGTCCGATCATTGTGAATGCAACAGTCACACACGTTCACTCAATTGTGTCTCACTCCTGACTGAATAACCCCACGGGAGAGTTAATGTTCGCACTTGCGCTGTATGATCCCCTCGCATGAGTTGCCAGGTTATATCAAGGCAGCGCAACAGACTATTGAGATATTCAAAATAGTTGAATACTTTTGCTGTAGATCTCGGTGATTTTGAAGGTAGTCAGGTTCTGTCTACTTGGATGATTGACGCAGCACAACCTTCCACTTACATTTTATTTCATTGTTCCTTGTGGTAGACTTCGTCATTATAAACAAACATAAGAACAATATGGGAGAGAGAGAGAGAGATAGAGAGTAACAGGAAAGAGAAATGGAAGGAAAGGCAAGAACGTTGGGAGTTAGAAAAGAGAAAGACACGGAAAAGACGGGAAATGTAAATACATAATAAGGAAAAGAATAAGGCGCAGGAGAAAATAAGAGAAGCGGAAAAGAGAAGTAAAGAGAGTAAGAGATGAGAAGAAGGAAAAGCAAGGACTTGGAGAGTAAAACAGAAAGACA
The DNA here is from genome assembly GCA_006491835.1 of Architeuthis dux. NCBI lineage: Eukaryota > Metazoa > Mollusca > Cephalopoda > Oegopsida > Architeuthidae > Architeuthis > Architeuthis dux. Next base: position 923,853 of record VCCN01000325.1, on the reverse strand, counting down.
CGAAAAAAGGCAAGAAAAAGAGGTGTCTGTGGAAAAGAAGAAATACATACAAATAAGATTGAAAGCATAAGAGTTTGTAGGAAGAGAACAATTAGATGAGGCAACACAAGGTGTAATAGCTTCAGGAGGTGAAGCAGCAGTAATCAGTTAAATAAAGGTAATAGTCCCCAGATGGAAGTTATGATGTTAGTATTAGTGACGGCCCATTCGATTGTGCAGATGTAGGAAGTTCCACTTCACGCCACTGGCACAGATGGACCGATAATAGCGGCGGTGTGTTGTTAAAGCCGCCGGTGCGAAGACCAAAAAGGAAAAGAGAAATTCTATTGGAAAAGGTGGAAGAGGATATGCCATTCATGATTCGCTACAGACATGTGTCGTACTGATAAACTAACGTCATTACCAACAACAGTATTACGATGATTCAACGAGGCACGCTTTTGAGGAAATGGTTCAACACACTGCACGATAGATGTTGAGCACCTCCTCTCTCTATCTCTCTCTCTCTTTAAATATGTATATATATGCATATATCCTTCCTCCTCCTGCCCTTCCTCCCCCTCCTTCCTCTATTGAATAATAGCCCAACAATATTTGCTGATCAGCTTCTTAATGTATATACTTGCATATATGTAACTGTCAGTTATTTAATCAATGTGTAAGCCAGAATTTAGAATGATGATTTTCATTGTAGGCATGATCTCTCCACTTGGAAGATTGGCACAACGTATATTATCTACGTTATCTTCACTCTACGCTCCACCCTTAGCCTTCTGAGGGACTAAGCTCACCTTAATACATATGAATACAGTAAGAACATGCCTGGTTGGATATTTGAGTATTTCCCATCGGTGCCAAAGGTCAGTTTCAAGCCCAGGTAATTTTCCTATCTCATTTAGTCTCGTGTCGTACTCAGGCTCAAGAAATAGCATGATCATTTCCTTCACATTTAATCTGCATTTTAGTATAAAAGGTCGCTTAAGCCTACAACTATTTTAGTAACAGCTGCGCATGTCAGGATCATAGGTATACAAGCAGGTGAGGTGGCCTCGGGTTCTTCATTTGAATGTGTTGAATGACACAGTTATGGGAAAGGAAGATTTGCATGAATTTGATAAAGGCCAAATTGTTATGGCCAAAATAGCATTCCAGAAACCGCACTGCTTGTGGGGTACTCACGTACATATGTAGTGAGTTCCTATTGGAAGGAATCATCAACCGCCGACAACGTAATGGGCGGCGAAGGATCATGGATGTGAAAAGTGAACGGATGTTTTCCCACCAATCACGAGCCAAATGGAGGCCTACTTTGTAACCCATTTCATGTAGCTTTAATCAAGGTGAAATAAGGGAAGCGTCACAAAACACAGTACATCGGTCCTTGTTGTGTAGGGGGCTATATAGCCGTAGGCCAGCCAGAGTACCGATGCTAAACAATTTAAGCTAACTAATGTTGCCAACAACAACTTCAATGGGGATACGAGCGTCAGACGCCCTTGGAAGAAGCTCATTTGGTCCGATCAGTCTCACTTTCTCCCGAATAAGATGGACAGCAGTGTACATGCGTGTCTTCATCCTGGGGGAGCGCTGGCAGCAGGATACACTGTCAGAATCCGACAAGCTCTGCTGGAAACACTGGGCCCTATCCTTCATATGGAAGGTACTTTGTTGCGTACAATCTACTTCATGTAGACACCTTATTTATACAGGAATGGCTCCAGGATTATTAAAGAGGCTTCACTATGTCAATTCTATTGAGTACTTATGGGATGCGTTGAACAGACAAGTTCGACCACGCAACAATTAACGCATCCGAGGAAACATTTTCAAGACTTGTAGAGTCTGATCGAGTAAGAGCTGTTTTTCGGGTATATAGAAGACTAATGTAATTTAAGTCAGGTGGTCGGTTTATATGCTTGCAAATATATGGATGTGTATCGAGTATGCGTGCACAGATATACACATATCTGCATCTCCATGTATATGTGTATTTGATACATAACTTGGCATTCAGTAACTAATCCTACTCTTTATTCTCAAGTATCACTCTCCTATTTATCCCTTTTTTCTTCACCTCTCTTTCTCTCTTCTCTCCCCCTCTCTCCATTTCTGAATATCCTGTGGGGCTTCCGTCTGGAAGGCAAATCTTGCCGCTTTGTTAATCGCATGTATCAATATATTATGGTGTCATTACTAGGAGACATGTATGTCTCATGGATCGCGAAGATCTTGCAAGTATTCTATGTGCCTGTCCACAAGAATCGTTCATTGGCCCGTTTGTAAATATAGATGTGTCTTCAACAAAGCAACTCTTCCTGGTGAAGACGTTATACCGACTCGCTATGCCACACTTTGCTTATCTCCATGGCCTCATGGTATCTTTCGAAAATCAGAAACTATTTTCTCTCTCTCCACCGTTCTTTTACTTTCTATCTCTCTCCAACCTTCTCTCTCTCTGTCTCTGTCTCTG
>VCCN01000325.1:832672-843462 GCA_006491835.1 Architeuthis dux | reverse complement strand
TCTTCAAGAAGTCTCCTGTTTATTAGACCCAATAGTCTTAATCTGTCGGGATTTTTAAGATGAAGCACTGTTATTGAATTTTGAACTAGTTTATCTTTCATCTTATTTCGTTGCTTTTCATCGCAACGCTCAGGTTGTGCTTACATTCTACGAACTTGAGAGCTAGCATCGACGACGCCTTACCTATTTGGCAACGGAAACGAATCTGCAGGTGAAGTTCAAATCTAATCCTCTACCTACATTCTTTCGCTCCCGATAATATTGTTCATTTACATCTAGCCATATTAGACATACTAGTCCTATGTTGTATGAATTTCTCTGATGAAGCATTTTCATTATTAATGTTATATTTGATCTTTAATTTTATGACTGAAAAGTATAGAAAATGCCAAGTATTTCCTTCAAACTTTGCTTTTGCGACCAGGACAGTGATGATTTGAAATCTACTTATTTCCAATTCGACAACGGGCACAATCTTTAATCACATAAAATAAGAAAACAATATATGAATATTACTATCCTGGCCACAAAAGCAGCTTGAAGAGAATGATAGCCATTTTATATACGTACACGTAAGCAATTAGACAATAGTACGCACTGCGCATTTCACGATGCTTTTCTTTTTATCGTAGCGCACATGTCGTTTTACATTCTACGTCCGTTGAATAAGCAGCATTGATTGGAATTACAAGATATGGAATGTTAGTTCAAATCTCGACGGGAGCTACTTCTTTAGTAGCTGCATATCTTTAACGGTCAGAGAATATAAAACAATCTGGAAAAACAACACACATGAAATGCAAGAAAACTATTTAAAAAATTAAGAATTACAATCCTAAGATATATACTCTACTCTAGTTTAGGAAGGCACACTATTGTATGAGATGAGATAAGATTGTTACACCGATCTTTCAAGTGAAATATTACGCGTATAACCTCAATGGGTCATTTGCGGTATCAGGACAAGTGCTCCCAGAACAATTGCGCCCATAGTACAACTGCCTCCCAAATGACACTTGACAAATTCACCCTGGATTTTTTTCCCACGGGTATGATCATTTACATGGTCAACTACTTCATTTATTTGGCTTTACAATTGCTAATCTATTGTCAGGGGGCAATTATCCAGCGACAGTTATCCAGGGGCAATTATCCGGAGGACAATTGTCTTAGAACCGTTCTTTACAACTGATCATTATGAGTGGCCGTTTCCCTAGATTATTCACCATTAGTAGGTGGCCAGGAATTGATGCAAGCATTACTGATAGAACATGGCTATTATACGTAGAATGTAGAATGCAGTGTTAATGATTTTACTATGAACATGCATTGCTGATTAATGGATTACTGTAGGAAAGTAGTGTACATAATTTTAATATAGAATTACATGTTTGGGATAAAAATGCATTGTAAATAAGGAAGAAAAGGATTGTTGGCGTTCAGGAATACATACAATAACAGTGCTACTATATGTAGAATGTAAATGCAGTGCTAATGATTTTACTATAGGGAAGAACCGCAACTATCTTTACTATATATTTACATTTCAAATAATGTTGCGATAAAAGTGCATTGACAATCAGGAAGAAAGAACGTATCGGTGGTCTGGAGTTAATACCAGATTTACAGATGTGATATTATATGTATATTATAAATGCATTATATTATATGTGTACTATAATTGAATTATGTTATATGTATAATATAAATGGGTTGCTAATGGTTTTACAATAGAAAGCATTTCACATAATTATACAATAGAAAGTCATTCTAAACAAATTAACTATAAACCTGCATTGGAAATCAGAAAGACAGGCATTGCCATTGGTCAATAATTAAAGCCACGAGAGAATATGCGTAGTATATGTATAATTACAGAATAATATGTTCACTGGCAGAATATTACTAATGGTTTTCGATTGGAAAGCGATGCAAATAATTCCACCTTTGAAGTTCATTGTGAGTGATTTTATCATAGAGATTTATTGAAAACCAAGAAGGCAGTGAATGTGAGTGGTCAGCAATTAATGCAAGTGTTCCTCTCAGAATAGACCTATTTGAAAGTATTTATATTCTTCATATGCTTGTAATTACTGTCGCATTAACACGTGTGTATTTATTATTTGGAACGACCAATGCTACATTTGCTACCCTGGCTATTCACAAGCATGCTAATATAATGTTTTCAGTTATGTGTGCCTTTGTTCACTTTTTTGTCCTTTCTGTTTTAGCTGTGTGTAGTTAGAACGCGTTTGGTTCGTAACCATGTTTAGCGTGTTAAGAAAAGAAGACGGAGCAAGATGACAGCGTGTTGGCAGGGCTGTTTGCATGTGAAGAACTGACCATTCCCTGTTCTCACTTCCGGTTCGCGTTTCTGGGACCGAAAACAGAATGGGGGCTGCTGGGAGTTTGCTTCGGCATGTTTATTGATTTAACATTCATATGCATTACCTATTGACTATATATAAGCATATATATAGACAATACAGCTACCACAGCAATACGTATATGTTACTATCAGGATGTAATTCTTACTGACTGTATCTTTCCTATTATATATCATAAATGATGCAATATCGGTTCACGTATATAAAAGCTTTTAAAACCTGATGCTAAATATAGCCGTCTTGAAATTTGCTAAAGTCACTGATTGTTTCTTTTTTCCACTTTAATTAGTTCAGGTTACTTTTTTCTTACTGTTGTTTGTAGTTTATTTTTTTCAAGATATTCGTGATATATTTTTCATTATTTGTTGATTTTTTATTGATTAGGTGTGCTTCATTAGACGAAATCGCCCTCAATAGCCGTCGGAGGATCAACATTGAAGAGCGTGTTTGTAGCTATTTATGATTTGACTCTTTTTGATTACTGATTACTTGTTTTCTGGTTTTCATTAGATATCTTCGATTAAGGAAGCTCTTAATTAAAAGAAAATTATCACCAGGAAATAACGTTAGCTTGATTGCAAATCAGATGGATAACAGTTTCAATGAGCTTAGAGGCGTTGGCGAAGGGCAACTCAGCCACGTTGTCTTTGAAAACTCGTGTCTATCGTCACACAAAAACTATTTGTATTCGGCCATCTTATCAGAGAGATACTATTGTTTAGATCAGGGCTTCTCAAACTTTTTTCACTCACGACCCGTTTGATCAGAAGAAGTTCCTTGAGACCCTTAACTCACTGTTATAAAAGCAACCGGTATTAACACAATATATTAGCCTTTAGTCGTAATCTAACGGTAATTAGACATGGAAACAAATACGAAGCAAAGGATTGATGAAATATTGCAACGTATTTATAATCTATAAGTGTTACACACCGTAAGTCTTATAGATTATAAATACGTTGCATTATTTCATATTGAAGAAAGTACTAAAAAAAGAAATGACTAAAACGTAACAAAAACGAGATTTATGAAAATATTAGTGAACAGCATTGACTCATTTTACAATAAGCACCAGCAGGTGTACATTTTTGTCTAGAGATACAACTTAAAAAAGAAAAAAACACTCTAGTTACATAATTATTCTTTAAAAAAAGGTTTCGAATATTTCTGCGACCCTTACTAAGCTTTACGTAATCCCCGGAGTGATCCCCGGAGTGATCCCGACCTCTACTTTTGGAAAACCTGGTTTGATGATATTTTCTTCAGATCAAAATTTATGAAAAAGTTATTAAATCCTTCCTATCTCTGCTAGAAGCGATCTTGTTCTTGTTAAAGGCCTTTCTTACATTACCTTTAGTAATATATTACTTACCGACATTACTTTATAGATATTTACAAAATATAGCTGAGTCTGCCACAAGGCCAAGATGTAAGATGCATATGCGTGGGTGTTGCATGTGTTTGCTGGAAATCAGCATGGGCGATCGAAGCCCATAACAGAGAGCCGAAACAGGGACTTACAGACAGAACTCAGAGCGGAGACAGGCAGAGACATACATCAACTGGGAGTGGGAGCAAGGGGCAAGTTCCCCTGTTAGGAACAGGCTCCCATTATCTCTCTCCCACTCTTCACTCTCCGCCACTACACAATGTATTCTTATGAAATAAAAATATGTCCTCATATTTTTATAAACAAGTTTCGACTTGTCCTTCTTCTCAAAGTTCAGGATTTCCCTCCCGCAAATGAGCAAACCACCTCATGTCGGCACAACATTGTAAAAGAGTATACAGCAAAAATAATGGAGCCCTTTACAGTAGTAAGATCTACGAAGTTAACCACCCCTTCAAGCTTGGCACCATACGATGATAATTACTAAGTTTAGCTTTGCCAGGTGCAGGGCAACCATACTGATGCTCCCGTGACGGACGAACATACTAAATGACTGGTCTGATAGAGTAGTTTACTAACCATTACCCTATAGCACCCTGAAATGTACTACGCTTAGCTTAGCTTGGCGCAAGTCTACAGTATTGACACAAGCTACAAGTATAGGGTATCCCGTGAGGGCCTGGCTCAATACAGTAGTAATGGTTTATGATAAATGCGTGTTAATCATTGCTGTATGGTGAAGCGTTTTGATATTTATTAAGTTTAGTACGGCACAACGCTACAAGCGTCGGGAACCAAGTGAGGGTCGAACTGACTACAGTACTAATCTCATAAGCCCGGTGCCCTATGTTGATATGTACTAATCTTAGCTTAGTCTAGTTCACGGCTACAATAGGTGGCACGTGAGAATATCGAACTCAGCATACTTACATAATGGTCGTTGATACTAGCTTGTTAACCATTACTTCATGGTGAAGGGCACTGACTTAGTGTAGCACACATATTAATGTAGTTGGGCACCCATGAGAATCGAACTCACTACACTATCTCATGTATTTGAAAGACATGCTCAATAAAAGAAAATCCACTTATTCTTCACGGCTTCTTTTTCTGTGGAAAGTGAAACCGGTGGTCGATGTTCGATCCCAGGTAGAAAGCCTGGAATACTGATCTTCAAGGTAGACAATCCCTATCCACTTGGATGGTCTATGCAGAGTATTGCATATTTTCCACCGGCGCCAGTGGTCGGTGTTAGATCGCAGGTAGACAGTCAGGGTTTTTATAACTAATTTTCAAGGTAGGCAAGCCCTCCACACATGTAAGATCTGTGCAGATTGCTACATACTTTCCACCGGTGCCAGTGGTTGGTGTTCAAGCCTAGGTAAAAATGCAGGGTTTCGAATGCTGTACTAGACTACGGTAACCTTAGTGAATAACTAGGCACTTTCTCAGTGAACACGTGTTTGTATGTTTATAAATGGTATTTAGTATTAAGTATTAATTAGTTGTATGCACTTATTGATTGGGGTGAAAGAACAGACATACATAATTTATACTTTTTCTGTCATAAATGTTTGAGAAGTGATTAAAAGTTCACTTAATTACTGTCAGTGCCTTTCGAAGCGGAGCCATTGTTGTTGCTTCATTAGCGAAAGTGGAATGTGTTTAGCAAGTGCTTAGTTGAGAGCTGATTATCTCTCAAATAGAAGAAAGGCTAATTAACGCACTTTAATTGGATGTCTGATTAGCTTAGCGAGTTTTCACATAGAAGGAGATGTCAGTGGCCATTGAGTAACAAAACAATAAAGAATCATGAAGTGACTGATTCGGAGTTAAGTTGAGATGCACAGATATACATAACAGACATTTATTTTATTTTGTTTTATCTTTCTAATCCTATGTCACCTCAATTGATTAATTGTTAATATATTACTAGCAGAAGCTAAGGCTTCTATCTTATTATTGTGCTTGTTTGTACGTACGACCGTCGTGCTAAGTGACGTGGTGTAAGTCATCAGCCGAATACCCACCAACTTTACACTGCTTTCCTGCTTAGAATTAGTCGTTTTCAATATTAACGAAATAAACATTTCTGGAAAATATGTCATTATCAAACTTAACATGTTGGCTTAACGATTGTTTGATCACTGTTAGCACTCAATATGTATGTTATGCATTGAACACCAATAAGAACAGGATTATCAATGGTCATGACTGAATGCAAAGTTTACTGACATAATAGGGATAGTATATGTGTAATAGAAATGCATTGCTAATCATCTTAGCATAGAAAGTATCGTAAAGGGTTTTACAATTGAAATGCATTGTTAATGATTACGCTATAGACATTCAGAGATTCATTGGAAATAAGAATAGATTGTCAGTGGTCAGAAGTTAATGCAATTATTACTAAGAGAATAGGGCTATCGTATCTGTAAAATTAAGCTAATGATTTTACTATAGGAGATTACATAATGTTACTATAGAAATGCATTGACAATGCATGCTTATATATACTTACGCTAAACATCTCGAAGATTATCAGTGGTCAGGAGTTGATGCGAGGACTATTATATGTATAATTGTTTTTGTTAATATAAGCTATTACACTTACTGGAAACCCAATTAGAAACTCTCATAACAATGAATTGATGTCAATAAGATTTAGAAAACAACATTAGATGATCGTGTTTAAATTAAGTTTTAGTTTAGTTGTTCACATTTGTCACATTGTCCTTCGTAGGTAAGTATACTCAAAACGTCCGGTTAATTTCTCATCCTCGGTAACTCGGTAAATATAAAACAGAGATGCAAGTATCATCTAGGCACAGCTCTAAGATATACATGGTGCCCTGTAAGAATGTCCTTTCCTACCAGTTGTTAGGGGAGTAACTTTGTATTGATTTGGCTGAGAGACGTCGTACTGAGGTTTGAGGGTTTTGTTTCAATACAAATTTACTCCCCGTACAACGTTTAGGAAAATACATTCTTACGGGACACCCTATATTAAAAGCAAACGGATGATACAATTAATAGATTTAATCAAATCACGTGTGGCTTCTTTTCCTACGGGCAGAAATTTCAAATTAAAAACGTGCACATATTGCCGAGAGGTAATTATAGTTTATAACATTTTTAAATCTTTCTACTCTACAGCAGAACATCGACTTTTACAACTATTCATTTTCTTTAGATTTTCAAACCTAAAGAAGTCAATATATATGTAGCATTTGTCGGGGGAATACACAGTTGACAGTTGGTGAATCACATATATTCGACTCTTGAGAAATCACTTGAACTTAATCGAAAAAGTGAGAGAAATGAAGGATTAATTGGGGAAAAAAGATCTTGAATCGAATATAAAGGATCAAAACAAAACGAAACGAGGAGGTATAATTGAAAGGAAGGAATTATAATGCTACGCAAATAGGATATTCAGAGAGATGTAATGAAGGGATTTTCTTAAGAAATGCAAACATTTACATACGGAAAGGTAGAGGAAATAAACTCTCCAAAAAAGTCAAGTACGGATTAAGATATTTAAATTGCAGATTTAATCAGGAAAGAGAAACCGGTACAAAGAAAGCAAACCATTTGGAAATAATCCGGAAGAATTGCCGATAAAAAAAAAATCTAACATGTATCTATATATGTAATGAACACTGACTATTTATGTCTGTTTCTATATCCGCAACAATGGACTCTCCCACTTAAAGATAACATGAATAAAATGTGTTTTGAAATAACAGGTATCTGGGTTGACACTTGGAATACACGAGCATTGTTATAATGTGATCTATTGGCAACCATTATTATTTTTCTTTACTGGTATCTCTTCATTTTAATCTAAGTTGTTTTTTTATCGTAGCTACTCGGACCGTTATTCTTCTTTTGAGACTTTATTTCCCCCACCTTTCCGTATGTAAATGTTTGCATTTCTTAAGAACATCTCCTCATTAAATCTCTTCATCCATAGGGGTTAGTGTTAATTTAAGGGGCGGCTGCTCTCGTCTTTCGATTTCGTTTAGACAAGGACTAATGTAAAATTGGAGAGTATAATCATAACTAAGAAACGCATTTAACTAATACTTCATTTAACCCATAAGAACCCACTGTGATACCGGTGTCAATGTAATTGATCTCCACAGTCACTTATATACTATTATAGTATATCCTTGATTATAACTCATAGAGTGTACTAATTTACTGTGTGTCAATTTGCCTACCCAGACTCTCACATAATGTTCCATCAAGTGGAAATGGGTCTGGGTTCTTATGGATTGAAAAGGCCATATTTTTCCTCTCGCAAATGTTTTGCTTTTGCTGTGAATCCAAACGATAAACCGTTCACACATGTATTCTTAGGAAAATATCGAGTCGACTATATTCATTAAAATACATTCATTTCTCGACATGCATTGACATATTAAACAATACTTTTTAAAAATCTACCATAGTTACTTACTTAGATTAGCTAATTACGCCACAAGGCTACACATGTGATGCCATCGGGGAGTATCGAACTCACTAATGGTCCGCTAGGCAAAGCTTGAGAACCATTACACCACGGCGATGTGTACACATAACTGTTCGATTAAACCTCTTCTCATGCAGAATTATACAAATATCTTTCAATCAAAAACAAATTCCTGGATCCACCCACACATTTAATTCCTCTTTAGCCCATACCCCACCCTTCCAAGAAATTCCATCAACATCCATTAGGAACTTTTTGTGATATCGTGTGGACAGACAGACAGAGAAACCGTTGGAGAGACGGACGAACAGACATACGGACAGACACGGGTTTAATACACATGCCTCACCCAATCCCGTTTGCAGCGATAAATCACAGGTGATCTTGTACGATTATTCCCTTTTCTGACACCCCCACTATGGCTTTTACAGGCATGCATCAAGATGGTGTCCCTTATTGCAATCAGTTAAACCTTTCATGATCTGCCGTCCGAATTATTCGCCTCGTATCCTGCAGGCTATTAGTCCAAATGTGAGGTCGTCACCGTTGAACCGCGCAGCTTATCTCTTGACATGTGTCAAGCAACTTTTAATCCGGCTAAACGGCAATGTCACGAAGTCAATAACCAGATATACAGATAGGATGCACAAATAAACGATCTACTGTACAGTCTGCCTGTCCCGTCAGTGGTTAAATAAAGTAATTGATAATCTATAACTGTTCATATTTACTTTAAATTTCAGCGACTTTTAGTGACTTAAAAACCAGGTGAAAATATTTCCTATAGTGATCAATATATCACTATATGTTTTCTTCTTATTCGGTGGCACAGAAAAAAAGTAATGTTTTGACAAGATAGTCACTGGCAATGGAAACTGATTTTATTGCGAGATTCCAAAACGCGAAAAATGGTGGCTAGATCGAGGCCATCCTTCAACATCTCAACCTAAACAGAACCTACTGGGGAAAATGTATATTTAATCCCCTCAAATCCAAAAAAACATTCTCTTCATTAAGAATTGCAGGAACCTAGAAAAACAGATTACTGCGCAATGCTAAAGTGAGTTATTGCCACGTTTGAAGGACACATTGGAACACAGAATGTGTTTCTCTGTGCAAGGAAGTCGACCGAGAATTTGGCTGCCTGTCCTCATGTTGCAATTGAGACGCAGTAAACGATCATGGAGTTGAAATAGGAAGATCGTCCACATGCAGCGTTTGCTCCAGACCTGTCTCCACCAAACTATCACCCCGCACCATGAAATTCTGCTGGTCAGCGATTCCAATTATTTCAAAATCTTGAAAGATTCCTCGAAGAATGTGTCGAATCCAAAGGAGAATCATTATGTTATGATGCAATACACACTTTAGCTGTGCCGTGTCATAAAATCATAGAAACCCAAGGAAAATAGTTTGATTACTGAATAATGATGCTATGAAGTTATAAGCATAACATACTTTATCAGAAAATCTTGTAAACTTATGTATCAACCTAATTTTAATAATACCATCTGATGGGATTGCCATGTGGCGAAGAAAGTTGCAAATTCACCATGGTTATTATACGTCGGTGTCTGAGTCCGTCTGAAGTCATGATTACAAATGCTGATTTACAAGGCAGGCAGGCTTTCTTCATTTGGAAGTGTGTCGCAACACGACCTTCTTTCACATACGTTCATCATTTATATTATATTTGTATCATACACACAGTTCTTTAAATAGCATCGTCGCATATAAGTAAGGGTGAGGCTGCTTCTAACTGGATTAGTTACGTATTTCTCATCAGTCTCAAGAGGTGTTCAATTCTAGGTAAATCTAAGAATGTCGCATGCTGCTTTTCAATGCATGGAATCCTTTCTCAACTAAGGAGAGTGATGCAACAACATCTTTCCTTTGGAATTGTGCCAGACTAAACACATCTTAGTAAATATCAGTCGCCACTAATATGTTCCATCTACAGAAAAAGCAAGAATTCTATCTCCCTGTGTCGGATTCAAGACACTCGAAAATACGTAAGATTTTCTTCAGTTTGGGAACTGGGATTTTAAATGTATTTAACAACAGAGTTATCCATTTAACCCAGTCAGTGAAGAAGGTTACTCGCATGTTACCCCGTGCGTGACGTCATCGGACAACAGCCAATTGGAAATACGTAATTATCTTAGCTACAAGAAACAAGTCAAAGTAACATATTCCATTACAATTAATGTTTTTCTTTTCTGAGGAAAGGTAACTATAGTTTAATTTTATTTCAATATCTTGCTCTTTTTGACGCGTATTCAATTTAGTTCCAATTTTAATTCCTGGTGTATCTTTTTCTTTTACTAATTTACTCTACGACCTCGGATTCTTACTCAGTCTCTTGAGGAAGGACGAGCTGACTGCCGTCAAATTAAGCGTGTTTCCTAAAGGTAAAGTGGCACATCGGCTCTGAATCGGCTCTGGATTTGTTGTGTTGCAAACTCACGTTCCGCACGCATGCGCATGGCTTGGCGAACAGAAGTGAAAGAAAACACATTTCAAACTCATTTGCATA
>VCCN01000325.1:726869-736920 GCA_006491835.1 Architeuthis dux | reverse complement strand
GAAAATTAGTATGAAGAAAAAAGACACACACGTGTTTACGTAAATAAACGATGAGAAAAACTAGAAAAATTGTGACGAATGAACTATGTTTACCGAATCAGAACGAGAGACTAATGACGAACAGAGCTTTTGCTTTCACGTAGTTTGGTTGGGTTGTTTTTTTGCATTTCTGTTTGAGGTTTTGTTTACAAGTGGTTTTATTGTTTTTGCCTCCGTGTCATGGGTTGCGTAATCGTGTTATTGATGTCATTAACATGCAGAAATATTATTAATAGGTGCAGGGACTGTACCGAAGAAAAGGAAAATGAGAAAGAGAAACAGCAAGACTATTAAAACCTTCAAAGTTGCTTTTTATCTCGCCGCAAATTTCTCCTCGCTAGAAACGGATATATACATGCATAGCAGTTTTCAACATACAGGGGCATGTTTATATTTCGCCCTGTCCGGGGAAAGGCCAGTGTATACACAGTTGTATACATTACAAAGTTGGGTATGACGTGCGAGAAAGAGAGAGAGAGACTAACAAACTTAAGCGAATGTTGGTCATGCCTAATTAACTTTTCAGCGTGGCTGACCTACGGCACCAATCATTCTCCCTGACAGACACTGGAAATGGGTCTTTTTAAAGCACGTGTGCTGTTTTTGCTCATCCCCCTGGTTCATCCTATTCCATATCCAAAACCATCTGCTCCTCATTAAATGCCATTCTTAGCGTTCTTATCTATCAGACGTAGACGACTGGGTCGAAATCGCAGTATTCTATAAGATGCTCCGCCGGCCATCCCCGACGCCCACAACCCGGGTTATTTGACTTATGACCCTAAATATGTTTTTCACGTGGCATGGGTAACTCCATAAAATTCTCAGGCGTGTATACCGACGCCAAATATGACATTTGACACAAGAAAGTTTCGGAGAAAATATAATGTTTTTCTTCAGACCGTGAGAATCATTTTGTGATTCTGGTGTTTACTTAATTACCACTTTCGTTAATGCTGGATTTAATTAAAACCAATGTACAGGTCGCACTGACCATAACATCACACATTGAGAAGAGAGGACATCTTATTTAGTAATGTGTTGGCATTATTCATTCTAGCGCTTGTGTTGACATTTTTGCCAGGTACATCATCCACAGGTTGGTTTGTGAGTCTGTTTCGACGTGAAGTCGTATTCCGTTAATCTGTGATCTGTGTTAGAATTATGATTTTTGGGGGTTTGATCATTATTGTTTGCTGATACTCTGACCATAGGCTTCTCTTTCTGCATCCGCTGCACCTGCTGTTCCCTTAGTGCGTGCCTTCCATGTGCCTTCCCTGCTGCATCGGCTTTTCTCCGTTCGTTTTCCGCTGAGACACTGACGCCTGGGAATTGGTGATAGCACCTGTTGCTGTACGGGTTCAATGCATTGGAGGGAACATATTTGGGTGCATCGCACATCAAAGAATGAAAAAAATGTCAGACAAGCCGATTTTGACAACGATCAGAAATGTTTGTTTTGCATAACATCGTAGCTACACTTGTTTTGGGTGGCGGAGTAGGCAAGAGAAAGTTCTAGATTTGTCACTCACGGACGCCGGGTGAGAGAGAGAGAGAAAGAGAGAGAGAGAGAGAGCATCATCGCGACCCGAGGACCTGGCCGACGTTCACCCTATTGCTGCTGCTACTATTTTTGCCGTGTTTATTTTACAATCTCTGAGTAGGCGTGGCTAAAAAACATGGCACGCCTACTTTTTGGAACCAGCTGAGCTATTTCTCGCTACCATGATAGATACGGTAACGTAAAAGTAGCCGAAAGATATACTTTACATTCCAGCTCAAAGAAGTAAGGAATATGGGTTTAATCCTCGGACGAGGGCCTGAGTGGATTCATACATATATGTTAATTTTGTATTATGTGTAGTGACTTCGACGTGTTGTCTATTAGTGCCACGAGAAAAATGGCACGTACTATTTGTTTGTTCATGTGAAACTCGTACACGTTTTCCCGACCGTATATTTTTTTCCAATCTGATTTTGTGATGGAATTTCGATCTCTGTGCTGCGGTATTAGCGATCGTTCGGATGGGGGATTTCTGGAGGTTACGGAAGTTGGAATTTGTGTACGGTGTTGATGACAATCCATGGACGAGGAAATTTGTTGGCGGTTTTGGCGGAGAGGAACATTTGGGGTGCATGTTAGGATTGGGAGTAACGCAGAGTGAGATTTTCCATTTTACGGAATCTGGTTATCCGAATGGGGATTGCGTCTTTTCTTGAGAGAATTTGATTTTTTTTTCTTTCAACTACATTTTGTAAAATGTTTTTTTCGCTTATATAACTATTTGTCGATGTGATGTTTTGATTTTTGTGTTGGTGAATTGTTCTACGGAAAGAGACAGGGGCAGTATATAGCATTTCCTAAGTGTTATGATTCATAGACAAACTCTCGTAACAGGAGGGGGTAACATACACTAGGATTTGAAATTATATAAATATCAGCTAGAAACAATTATCGATGCGCGACCTTTAAATTAAGTTCGTCATTTGTTTTAATTCGTATGTTGTACGTCTCGCACATACACAGGGATTGAATACATATGTATATGTATATGTGTGTGTGTATGTGTGTGTGTGTGATTTTGTATGTGTACTTACAAGCCAATCTGTATGGGTGGCTTTGTTAAAATCTTCTCACGATCAGAAAGGATATATATTTCGTCCCAGGCCACTTCAGGCTATAGGTCAAATAACCACGATATGTAGGATTCAGGTTCTTGTCGTCTGGTATTTTACGGAAATAACCCCGCATTGTTTGGCGTCGGTCAGGAAGGAATTTTACGGACATAAACCATGCCCCGATTTCTTAGATAGACGGACAATTGGAATTGTTGGATAGCAGATCAAGTAGAGACGAAAAGGGGCAGTCTTATCACGGATCAAATACTTATAATAGATGAGTATAATTAGCGGATGTACAGGAACATTTCAAGAGTCAGTCAGAGATAATTAGCGAACCCACGGAGGCACGACCAAATAGTTTCTTAGCCTTTCTCTCTTTCTCACTCCGTACCCACCATATAATGTAGACACTCTTCTTCTCCCTTGGTGGAGGAAATGTTTACATGTTCTGTTTGAAAGAAACTTCTATATGTGATGATCGTTTTTCGCTTACTTGAGACAAGTGAAAAAATAAACATACCTGCTTTTTAAACATTTCTTAATTTCTTCTCATATATATATATATATATATATATATATATATATATTGCATCTATATAGATGTATGTATGTATGTATTATAGTATGTATTTTACTGATCTGTGTACGTGATCAGTATCGATGCATTACATTCATGAAGTGAGTGCTTTTAAGTAACGGATTTATCATGGCTTCCTCTTCTTTTTATTTGGTGCGTGCTTAAATCGCACACAATTTTCGCTTGGAGTCTGACTTAAAGGAAATAAAGGCTAAAGCAATATACCAATGGGCGTACAACTGTATTAGTTCCTAGCAACAGCTCGGAGCCTCTTTGAAGTGTACTCAAACCTATATTGCTTATGCAACCAGTCGGTGTTACGTCGTTTACAAACCTGTGAAAAATCAGAAAGAAATCATACAGATATACGTGTTTGGAATCTGACTGGTGTACATTTCCGTAAAATCACATGGAAAATATATACAGTTGTCTGATCATGAATAAAGATATAAATACATTTCAAAGACACGTCTAAGGTTTCCTAATATTGTGCACAGGGACCTTTGCATATACTTAATAAGTAGATATATATGAGTAATATGCATAACAATTTCTGTATCGACGTTTTGCAAGTCAAGTGTTTTATCTCAGAATTATCAAGATGTGACACGACGCCGTTGATAGCAACAAATCACTCACGAACAAGTTAAGAAAATCTGCAAAGACTACGGAGGAACTTTGGTCATCAAAGACTGAGGAATCCTTACAATGAGATATACCAAATGTTAAACATTACACATATCAAATTCAGATAGAAATGATTTAAGTACGTCATACAGTTAGTCCGGTACAAGACTGAATGTTGAGCAATGTTGAACAATGTCCTTCTTCTAGGCAGATGGCTGACCGAGGCATAAGAGGTACCCCCACCCGCGAAGAAATATAAATATATATTTCCGACCGGAACAGATAATTCACTCTGATCCCGGAGACTTTTGCCAAACTATTCTATACTATATATGTGTGTATGTGTGTACATAAGTTGTCCACCGTAGCAATAGAACATGTCATACTTTAACCCCCAGTTGTATTGTGGAAGTTATCATTTGGATCCGTGAACGAGGGTCAATATGAAATAAAATTTCGAAAGTGACTCATGAATCAATGTGGAAATGAAAAGAGAATAGCGAGCACATTATTGAAGGGAGGTTTGAATAAAATATGGGATCTCATATGAATTCCAAGGTAGATAAACATACATGAATGATTGGACTCGCCTCTCATATCTCGAGAGCTTATCTAAAATGAACCACTGAATACTCAATGTAATGCTCGAACCCATACTGTTGTTTATCTAGTAGTAGTAGTAGTAGTAGTAGTAGTAGTAGTAGTAGTAGTCTTATTTTGCTTAAATACTGAGACAAAATAGAAATACTATATTTGAGCCCTGTCTAACCATAAACCATAAAGCTTCAGTGACCAAATTGGTTGAGCTTTTTGTCTCAGCAAGAGATATGGAATGTGAGTACACGTCTTGCCAGGAACTACCATTTTATTCCGATTCCCTGTTACTTACTTTAACAGTAGCTTGGGTATGAGAACCAAGAACGCTGCGATGAAAAGCAACATTACGATAAAGAAAGGATTAGCTAAAATGTATAAACATAGAATCAAACCAAAATCAAACTATGGAGTTTGGAGTGGATACGTAGCAATATAGCTGTTGATGTGTGTCTAGTTTAGCTATAGGCTTTCGTAGCTGAATTGGTTGAGGCGACATCCATGAGAGCCCAGCTCCTGGGATATGGAATGAACGTTGACGCTATTCGAATGTTACTTCGTTGTTCTTATTCAATTTTCTTACTTTGATGGTCGGAAGGTAAGTCAATCTAGAATATCAGAATAAAAAGCAACACTACTTATGAAGAAAACTACTCAAGGATGAATAATGAAAACTGTTCTCAGAATTCAAAGCAGTTAAGGAATGAATGTTCAAATACGACATTGATTCCATGTGTAAAGGTTGTAAATTGTACACAAATTAAATTAGGCTTCAAAACGGATCCGAATCTAATTGGTTAGAGATTAACGGACTATAGAAGCTATGAATCAAGGTGCTGCTTTGAGAACACGCACACACACATACACATACAAACATATATATATATATACCCACACACATACACACATACATACCCCCCACACACACACCACACCACGCCACACTAACAAATCAGTAGAAAAACCCAGATGCAAATGCATCCTTGATGTCTTAGCTGTTACAGGGCTAACTGCTGAATAAAGGGAAGATGAAAGAATCTATAAAACTAACGACGAAGGTGATAAAGGAATGGTAATGATAAAGAACATAAATCGATATCCATCCATCATTGTCAAATTAAGAATGCGAATCCGATTGATGGGTAATTACTGGGTCTTTATGGTATGAATGAAAATCAACGGAATTTCGATGCGGGAGTACACAGTGGGATTTGAATGATGTTAATGGAATAAAATAAAATAATATATATATATAAAGAGGAATAGTGGCTAGAAATAAATATTCGTGGCAAAGACTGTTAGATTTAAGATTAAATGAAAAAAAGGAAATTATTTTGGTTCTGTATTTATTTTTCTCCTGTTAAATTTCTGAAGTTACGAGATGAAGAGTTCTCATTATTCCATCAAAGAAACCATACCACGTATGAACAGAACGCCATGTAAAGATTGTGAATTCACTGGTAAACCACATCACAAGCGTAAATTCGGAGGACAGGCACTAATCTCGTACGTTCTCTTGGTTGCTTGTTTATACTAAAATGTAGCAGAACCAATAAACCCTAACCCCAACAAGGGTCAACTAGATTCACAGCAACCCACGTTAGTCATAGCAGTATAACAGATCAGCCCATCAAGAGGGATCGACCAGCTTCGTTGAGCCTAAGACGAGAACTTTAGACACATGACTGATAGCAGTAGAACCTATCAGCCTACACCAGGCGTCAACCGCTTTACATCTCTCGTTGAGCCTAAGACGACACCCTAATACACAGTCACGTGATTCCTAGATGTATACCCAATCAGTCTATACTCCAACGGTAGTCAACCAAACCCCAGTCAAATACGACACTTTGACACCCAGTCCTGCCTTTCGTAGTACTAGAACCCATAAACACATCCCACAATGTGTCACATAGATTCACATGTCGCCCATTCTTTCGTTCCAGTTACTACCATGAGATACCTACACCCGGTCACGGGATTCTATTGGGCTGGTATGTCTCAGTGGAAATGATAAAAAACAAAATCGGAAGAAAAGAAGAAGCAATTCTCACTGACATCTAAATGCATTCTGCAACGTATACAAAAAGAAGGCCGATCAGTGTATTGGCCGAAGAGTTATGTTAATAACAAAGGGAATGACAATAATATAACTGAACACGCCTGACTGCTCCAGAGACAAACTAGGCCCCACTTCTGCCTATTCTTTCGTAATTATACCATACGTGCTGGTGGAATGTAAGATTTGTCAGTTTAGCGCAGATCGTAACACACCAGGCTATCGATCCCTAGGTAAGGGAATGGAGATTTAACATATTGGTTTAGACATCTATTATGGGTGGGTATTGTCCTTGTTATTGTTATGGATGTGTTCTTCTTGTATCTGATTCTGTTCTTGTTACCAAGGAATGTTCAGTCAACTCTAACCTTGTCCTGGAGTTTAACAATAACATAAATATAATGGAGAAGGTGAACACACTTTGAACAATGATGGCGTCAGTGCGAAATATTTATTTACGATAAGTAATGTGCAGGAACATAGATGGGCGAACGAATAAGTAGAAAGAAATACAAAGACTAAACTATTGAAGAAGATTTAAAAAAGAAAAGAACAGAATTGTTTATTCGTGTAGACTCCTTGTGGCGCAACGGGCAGCAGCCTCTCAGCAGCGGTTCCAGTAGCAGGTAGGGTTTTTTATGGGTTGGAGCTGCTAGTCCCACGCCTAACCACCCTCCTTTATCTGGGCTTGTGATCAGCTATGGTCGCTGTCGCCTGTTTTTGGTGAGACTGACTAAAGGGCTCCAACGGCCATACAATTCTCCCATATCATTGGGTAGAAGTGGATTCACGCATTTCGCAGGGGCATTAGTGCGAAGTGAACGTAAACAGCTCAGCCGATTCCGTTCTCCGTGTTGGTAAACGTTATACCACTTTGCACCTCCGTTAGGAATCAGAAGGACTGACGATTAAAATTTACGGCTGAGCAAGAGAGAGAGAGAAATAGTAAACGAGTAGGTTGCCGATAAATCTCAGGAATCACACAGAGAAAATGATTGATTCTTGATTCGGAGCCTAAGAAATAATTTTGGAAACGAAACGCATGAATAAAAGAGAGAAAGGGCAAATATAACAAAAAAGAAAAGTGGGGACATGCAACTTAGAATATGCAAGTGGAAAAGAAAAGTAAAAGGCGTTTCAAATCAGATCAATAGAAAGCGAATATGTTTAAACCAAAGACAAAAATAAAATGAATTCTGTGAGGAGAATCAGAAAACAACTACATGTTCCTGAAAACGTAAGGAAAAAGATAGGAGATATCTGAGAGGAGGTGGACTTCGAACTGGAGAACTCATTAAAAAGAGAAAGTAATGGGAAATGCAGTTCATGGACAGGGAGTGCTGATAGAGATAAAAGGAGATCTAACAGAATGTCAAGGACGACGGAAAATGCGACAGAGAAAAGAAAGGAAATAACTTATACTAATTACAAAAGAAATTGGAAACAGACGATCTTCTGAGTGTGATGCGGACCGACACAATGTGAACAAATGTAAATAGAATCCAATAGAACCCCCTCTCCCCCAGTAACACAAGATCACATGATAGACAGGAGTCCTTTTATCCTACACTTGGTTGGCCTCTCCATTCACACTATCATGTGATCTTCGTTAGTTCAGTGGTAGAACAGCACCGCGTATAGGTGGCTTCCAAGGTGGACGCGGGTTCGATCCCCGCACGAAGTTCGTTTCTTTATTCACATTTACGATTTGGGACGCTCGTTTAGTAGTCGCTCACACCGACTCCGGGCAAATATAGGCTCTCACTAATAAGTGTCATTATAATTATCATATTCTGTCGATTGGATATACAATTATCCATAATTTGATTTCATATATATATATGTGTGTGTGTGGGTGTGTGTGTGTGTGTGTGTGTGTGTGTGTGTGTGTGTGTGTGTGTTATGTAATGAGACAGAGGCGTACTTCCTACTGGGACCGGTATTTGGAACCAGGGGACAAAGACAGAGGCGTCTCTTTACTGGGGTCGGTGTTCGGAACCAGGTAAAATATATGTGGTTCGGATGCTGATCATAAAGGATGCTAGATCCTTTCTAGTTTAATGATAAGAGCTACACAACAGTACTGCTCCCCATTTCCATCCATTTAACATTGTGCCATAGTAAGATTAGCTAAGTAAATATATGGGAAAATGTGGACTGCCTCGGAGCTTAGATAATTGAATAGATCGCCGGTGGTCGGTGTTCGAGTCTATTTAAACAAACATGGTTATGAATGTTGGTTTTTAAGATAGCCAGGCTCATTAGGACAATCACGTCTGAGTAATAATCCGTTAACTGGGTACACTCTAAAATGTGTGAGTCCGATGGATTTATCTCTTCGGTGGATGTGCATCCAGTCAAGTGGATGGTCATAGCACACTTGTAGGAATAAAAACCTGGTCTCGACCTGGCTTGAAACTTGCAAGGATTACTAAGCTGACGCATGCAAGGAAAACCGGGAGTTCTTCATCAGCCATTTCTATTCCAATGAAAGTTTCCTATCAATTTTATTTTATACTGAGCTAAACCTTGTAAATATTAATAATGGTGAATATAACAATATATTTAAAACATTCATCGACTGATACATGTTGAACAAGCTTAGATCCATCGATACACTGATTAACATCGACAAGAGATAGATTAGTAGATTAATGAGTTAAGTATGTACTTTACGACATGACTATCACATACGGTTTCCCCCTGAACGGGAGGTTAGACCTATTCTGTGGTGGGTCAGGGCCATGCCTACCGTTGTAACTTTCACACGCATTCGCACATTTGAATATGACAACGAGGGTGTGTTTATCACAGTGCGTGCGTGTGTGCGTGCGTGCGTGTGTGCGTGCGAGCGTGCGTGCGTGTGGCGGCTCAAGAACTACGGTTCTGTTCCCCGACCATTTGATATATTTCGCTTGGCACAGTTGCCATATCCGGTCAGTGCTTTTAGCTTTTAACCTCGGGGCAGTGGGAGCATGGATGCAACTCCTCAAGCTCAGGTTGGATTTTATTGAGGAATCACGTGTGTCAAATTCACATAGCTATGCGCAACACCACGGGTGGGCATGGGCACCGTTGCAAAAGCCCATATATGCGTCTATGGTATGCATTTTCCTCTGGGCCGGTTTGTGATATATGCTTATTTCTCACCTATCTTAGGTGTGAGCACATATATAGCAAGTGAAAGTTATGTAATACACTGCTGAATTTCTATTGCATTTTATTTTATGCGGGGAGATGGTTCAATTCGCTTAGAATCAAAGGAACTAATTTTAAATCTGGGCGAGGATCTTTTGTCTCAACAGTCAGTTTAAAATGATTTGAATTTATCGAATAAGAATGACGATATTATCAGCATTGTCAGTTTCAATTGTGAAATCCTCTGTTGGCCTTAGTTTATACGTGAAAAGTGACCACGAGAATACACGCATCACTCTTATAATCCTGTTGAAGCTTCGCATTTAGTAAAAATAATTTTAAAATAATAAAACAACTAAAAAGAAGCAACAATGTTCACTCAATAAAAACCGTCG
>VCCN01000325.1:692985-706597 GCA_006491835.1 Architeuthis dux | reverse complement strand
TATACATGTATGTAATACTTAGACATATAGAACATAGTTATTATTATTTATTTTATTTTGATGTCTGGTAAAGACCTAGGACAGGCAACAAAGAAAGACCTAGGACAGGCAACAATGTTATGACTTAGTAGCCACCTATACAGTTCTCAGCTCCTTAGGTTCAAGAATCCCACAACGTCGCAAACCACAATAAAAAAGACAAACAATCAATTCCACATGGACAGTTCTTTACGAAGGACATGAGCGGTGGCTATGAGAACTGTTTTCTGTATTTTGTAGATGTTTGGGTTTCCTGGTATTCTACCTACACATTTGTCAACTCCAATGGCTCATATAACAACAGGTATTATTTTAGGGTTTTCTTTCTTTTTCTTTTCTCGTTTTTTATTTATTAATTTGTTAAGTTCTGTTTTGTTGTTTTCTTTCTCTTTAGTTTTTATCTCCGTTCTTCTGTGTTTGATTAATTTTAATGTTGCTTTAAACTATGACCCACTATTATTGTCTACATATCTGCTGCTTCCTTAATTATATTCATCAGTTTCCTCTATGTCACTGTCGCTATTCCACAAGTGTCTCTATCTCACTATTGGGGAATATATTCTTCTTTTATTAATGTTAGTTTTGAAGTTAAATTTAGTTCTGCACGCTACCATTCTAGGATCGCAGCATACGTCTACGTTGTTTATAACAGTAACGTCTTTAATGTTACTGATCTATTATGTTATTATGAATTCGATCTCGTTATTTGTTGCGGCATTTGGGATTTCCCAAGTCCACTTTCAACCTTCCCGTTTTTTGAAAGAATGTATTAGTTATCGTTAGACCGTATCTATCTGGGTAATTTACTAGCATATCACCCCTCTCATTTCTCTGGCCTATTCCATAATCTCCTATACTAGATTCACCAAATTCTCCTTTTTTTATACTCTCTCCCTTTATAATAAAATAGATGATTACTCACCTTAAGCTTTAGAAGGTTAACTCCCTTCCTGTTAGTCTAGTCTTTGGTCCTCAGCTATGCCACTAATATTGTAAGTGTATATCGTCATGTTGCTGAATTTGTTTAATGTCCAAGACTGTGTCGTGCGTGTGTGTGTGTGTGTGTGTGTGTGCGTGTATGTGTGTATATGTGTGTGCGTGTGCATGTGCATGTGTGCATGTGTGTGTGTGTATATGTGTGTGTGTGGATAGATAGATATAGATATAGATATAGATACATACCTACGTACATACAAAGAAAGAAAAAGTGCGAATTTCAGTTTCAGATGGAGATTGTTAAGTTCACTTAACACTAATCATCTGAGGAAAGGTAGCGATCAGTGGTCGATATCGGCCTCTGGGGGTCGATGGGACTATCGGAGTGCCAAGGGGTCAAAATAGTAGATAAACGCCGGGGTGGTCGATTGAACTTTTGGAGTCGAAACTGATATTCATATAAGAAATAGAAAATACAACTTTACATCTATTTCTTATATATATATAATTAGTTTTCATTGTCTATTCATTTTATGTTATGTTTACTGAAACATACTTGTTGATACAACAGCTCTGGGGACCCATGGTATAGATCGACTTCCCTACTGGATTGCAAACGAAGAAACGTGATCTTCTTAGATTCCTGACTTTAAGATACGACTATGGTGGTGTCTCTGGGGACTTCTAGGTGAAATGACGTTTAAATATTTATAAGGGAAAATCTAAATCAACTGAGGGAATAACTTGAAAGAGGGAGGTTTGCTATTATATTAATACGATTGGCTCTTTTTCAGTCTCAAAGAAGATGTTGAAGAGTCTGAACTAGTTGTCTTTAATTAATGCGGCATCACCTGATAGTGATTATGTATTTGTAACTGTAAATGAAAGATCCTTACACGGAATAAGACTAAACAAAAACGAGAGAAAATCTTTATCTTCAAAATAAAAAGAAAAAAGAAAACTCAGTTCTTTTTTCCAGTCATTTTATCTTTAGCGATATCCGATAAATCAGACTTAGTTGGGCTTCCTAGAGAAGCACGCAAACACAGTCATATAGCCGGATTCATGTCTGAATATTTTAGACGATTTATTTAACGATTATATTAGTTCTGACCGTTCTTTCTTGTCGATAGTGCTTGAACAAGCTGAAATCCCATCCCTATCAACCTGTTATAGTCAGGGAACCGATCGAACAAATCGATGTTAGCCATATGACTGTTCACGATTTGAAGAAGCTAGGACAATTATTAAAGGGAAATGTCCCCCACGCTACCTGTCCGTAGCGGATTCCCTGCCAAGTACTCATTGTTGAGACTCACTGCAATCTCAGCAGTTGCAGGCGCTTTTTTGACAGACCTTTTATTTTATTTCATTCTTTTTACTGGGGATGAGAAATGTATCCTCTTTCACAATGTTAATCACCGTCGTCAGTGGCTCAGTGGAGATGATAAATCGGTGCCCCGGCCACGAGGCAATCTTCATCCGAAGAGGATATGGTTGAGCCTGTGATAGGATATGTGAGGAATCATCAATTACACTTTTTAAAAAGATAGCCAAACATTCCCAGCTGAGGTTTACTGTAAACAACGTAAGCGTTTGAAAACAGCAATGGACAGAACTCCCCCATGCTTAGATAACAGAAAACAGGTCAATTTGTATCATGATAATGTACGTTCACATACCGCTCGAGAGACAGATGATCTCATAGAGACATTAGGCTGGGGGAAATGATTCATCCCCCATATCCACGTGACCTTGCAGACTGCATCAGTTAGTATCTTATGTCATGTCAAAGTCGAAGGAAGGTTATGCATCCTATATAGAAAGACGTGTTGCTAGATGTAGTAAGGTTATCGAAAGCGAAGGAGCGTGTATTAATCAGTAAGAGTATAGAGAAATACATGGCTTATTGGTATGGGTGATCCACTGGAGACTGTGCCAACGCCCGATGGTATATGCACACTTTAAGATCTTCGTTACAGAATGAAAAACATAACATTCTTTGGGACATTGAAACACAAACTGATCACCCATTCCGAGCCAAACGACCAGATCAAGGTATGGTAAGCAAAAAGAAAATCTGTCTGATAGTGGCCTGTGTTGTCGTAGCTGACCACAGAGTGAGATTGCTAGAAAGCAAATGGACACATATCTGGAGATTACAAGAAAGCCGAAAAGGATGTAAAAACTGCAAATCATAGGAATAATCTACACCACCGAGACGAAAACATTAGTACACTCAGGTAGAATACTGCAGATACTGTTGGAGTATTTGGCAGACTTGCTGTCACTTAATTCTCATTGAAGGC
This sequence comes from Architeuthis dux, assembly GCA_006491835.1. Lineage (NCBI taxonomy): Eukaryota > Metazoa > Mollusca > Cephalopoda > Oegopsida > Architeuthidae > Architeuthis > Architeuthis dux. Next base: position 703,313 of record VCCN01000325.1, on the reverse strand, counting down.
CACCATATACTACATGTTTGAAAGCACAACGACAAAGAAACGATAAGTTAGTTACACCATTTTCATTCTGATATTAAAGAGGGATAATCCTAGGATTGTGAGTTGGCGAAATTGGGCCGCTATTTCTCTATTTGGGAACGTTACGCCGTAAAAAGCGCCATCCAGTTAGATTTGCAAGAATCCAGCGGCTCGAATGTTTCCATTAATATGGATATAATGGAGATACGTGGTAATGTTGTAGATTGATCGTCTTGTACATGCTCTGCCGATATGAAACGTCTCGCTGAATGGCTTGCACATTTACGGGGCTGAGTTATCTGTGGAGGGAAACAACAGTTGGTCCATACAGGGGAAAAGGCTCTCCCACGTGGCCGGAAATAAAGACGACAAAATTCATTCATTTCAAGAGAAAATGAAAGTTCATTCTATTTCCGTTGATAGCTTCGATGCGGGGCCGGTTCGCGGATCAATCAGGATATTGTATTTTGTTTAACTGAAAATCTAGCAAGTTGGTTAAGTTCTGTTGTTAATCGCCTTTTCTTAAAGAGTGAGCGTGATGATAGTAGTAGTTCAGGGCGCATTCACTTCCTCCTCCGATTCTCCCCCACACCCGTTATGGCTAGGAGTCCTAGTTAGTTGACCCTTCGCTCCGGTGTGCAGAACTTTAACTAACTTCCTAACTGCCGCCCGATTTGAAATCACGGCGCACCCGTAAAACACTCTGATTGGCCGAACGAATTTTCGTTGTTCTCTGACGTCCGTATGACCCGGTCAACCGTTTGACCCAAATCCTAAAATGCTCTAGGTGAGCGCAAAACCTAATAGTACTGTATCATGATGCACCCGTGTGGGCACCACCAACATACCGTTGCGGAAACTGCGGCACTTGGCGAGACTTCAGTCGTTGGTTCTTCGGGTCACTGCTGACAATGGGAAGATGGGTCATCTCGAAAAATAACGAGATAATGCGAAGAATGGGTGTTTTTAGCAATTCGATGTATTCGCAGTTTTTGGAAACTGTCCGATAAAATGAGGAGAACAACGCGAACTACTATTTCCTACATACACCCCTCGCACCCTCCACCCCATCTCCAGTCACCCGTTTGCATCGTACCGTGGACATCTGCTACTCATCGTCGTAGTAGTAAAAGAACAACTGGTCCTAGCCATCCCAGGTCTCTCCTCTCCGGCTTCGCCCTACCAACTGAAGCCCCCTCCAAAATAACTCCCCCTTTCCTCTGTCCATAGCTATCTTCATTCCCTGGTGATCTACATTCCGTGGAAGACGTTTTTAAGCCCAATTCTCTGAGACACCTGTTCGTCCTTTACTAACATGCAACGACTGCTATATTTCGTACATGCCCCCACCCACATTGTTACAATACTATTCCCCACAATTTCACTATTCTGTACCCTCGTTCCTTCAGTAAGTGAACACACGAACACACGACCGGAGTGTATTTCATTACAATAGAATCATGGACGTATTCGTAGAGTTGAATACCTTCAGATGCTCTTAGCCACAATTGGTGGAAGGGAAGGAGAGCAAAAGAGAAAATATCCATTTCTTTTTCTCAATGTCCTTGGAAGCAATCGATACGCCAATATCTTAATAACAATAATGGAGTTGATCTGGTTGACTGGTGAAATTAGTGATATTTTGCTGACATGAATATTGAAATTCTTGGCCAGTTTTGAAAGCATCTTATTTTTATCCGTTTCACTCTACGCGTTATTATAAAAATAATTATTTCCTTTCATTTGTCTCGCTTTTCAATAAAGCAATTTTAACATGTTGTCTTCAATTGTTCTGAAATACTGATTCGCAAACAGGAAATATTGGCCTCCAGCGGAGCAATTTCCGGAGTGGGGAGGGTAGGAATCGGGGAATAATTTCTGTCAGCGAAGGGACGAATAAGAGAAACTATAATGCTTAAAGAATTACTAGATGTCAATTCAAAAGCAAAGACAAAACAAAAAAACATGAATGAGGATAGAAAAGCAAGGTATGGAGCCTACAGAAGTTAAGAAAGGAGTAATGCAACAATAACAACACTAATATAAGTGTGTGTTTAGGAATCAAGGAAAGACCAGTTTCCGAATGAAAATAGGCAGTGCTCTTCATATCGCATCTGTCTTTATATAGGCACAAAACCTCATCACCAGGGCTAATCAATGAATAAGTTAATCAGCTCGCCTTTTCTGAGCGGTGATCACTTAAAACATCCGAATTAAAAAATAAACAAGCGTGAATGCTGCAGGGCACAAACTAAGGAACCAATTTAGCATACACTAAATCGCCCCCATAATGGGGGGGTATCAAAAACTCTAAAAACGCTATTTCCAAACATGATAAGTTTTAAGCGTTATTTACGGTTTCAACCCACTAGATCCATTGATGCCGCCTGTAAGCGTAACCCATACATAGCCAGCCAGCCATCAGACAGACATACCAAAATAAAACCCGAAGAAACCTATGTTGATTCTGACTATATTGATATTAACAGTGTTGGTTGACGGTTTGTAATAAAAATGAAAGCACAAAGATAATTTAGAGTCACTCGGATTCAAACACATAAAGGACGCCCAAAGAATGTATCGTTCGAAATACGGTACAATTGAAAAGATCTCACATATGTGTTGAGCAATTGAAATTCTATTTCCAGCCCCAAGAGAATGCCAAAATAAAACAAGTTTTAAATTATAGAGTAGCGTATTACATCTAATCTACATATACATTGGACCCAACAAATCCAATACGGCTAAGATATGATCCGCCAACATTTTCGGCAACTGAAAAATACTTATCCGAATCCGTACGTATCTTGTACGGTATGACCGTAAAATAGCTTCTCTTAGATATTGGATCATTCTATCTGCAAAGAATAGTATCATACTTGGAATTATTCCACTACTTCAGATCTTTGGTATGCAAGGAATGATTTATTCTCTAGGCTTAAACTTTCACGCGGAAATTCATAGAGAACTGGCATCACATTACGCTCATTGGTCTATTGAAAAATGTCCATAGCACCAACATTGCCCTTTTAGTTATATGTATTTGATTTCACGGCAGGGCATTTGTTAACAGCCATACTTTCATGGACGCGCGCAAATACAGACCAGGATCAGCAAGCCCTTCTCACAATGGAACATAATTCAATTTTCATTAATGAGTGCACATTGCTTACATCTTATTATGTGGTATCAGTGTGCCGGAGAAATACATTATTGAATGCAAAGCGTAGAATAGGGTGGATTTGCCGACGATCGGCACTGGAGAACACGTCCCCCTCAGCTATTTGGGGATAAATAATACGTGTAAGATATATTAATCTTATCTAAGCATGAAAATATATTTGTATATTCGAGCCAATAACTAGTTATGTTATTATACGTCATGAACTATTTGGGAATACTGATTACGTATATGCGCGTGGTTTCCTGTGAGACGTATTCTTCGACAAAGCAACACGTATGTGTGTGTGTGTGCACGAGCTTTTGCATATGTGTGCTATCGAACATGAAAGAAAAATTACGTGTGTCATATATATCACTATATCATTTTATTTCATTTGTTTTCCTTTTCCTCGGGATATATGCAATTGTGATTGTGGTAATGCATTTTTTTAGCATGAATCCAGAAACAGTAGGTAGATATCGGTGGGATTCTAATTTGAATATTCATGTTTATTTTAAAATGTTATTATATTCTGCATCCATTACAGCTTGTAGCGATGCATAACGCGATATAACACCGTGCATAAGTCTCCCTAAGGTTCGACCCCTTCTACTAACCAAATATACCGAGAATCCACAAATGATGGCGGGTATACTAAAACCGTAATACAGAAAAGAGATGCGAGTTCGTGCCTAGCCTAGAGCTTATATTTTTCCCCTATCCGCGCTATTTTCTAGTGGTCGTAGAGTGACGGTCTGGCCTATTATGAGGATACTCAACCGGAATTAAGATAACATAAATACTAGTAAAAGAGATTAGTATTAGTAACTAAGATTAGTAATGGAAGGACATATTAGTACAACAACACTAATACTATTGACAATGCTCCATCTAAAAATATCGAGTACTATTACATCTAATACTGCTAGTGTAAAATGTAAACATAACATATGGTGGCATATGGCGTTTGAAGACGTAAAGGATATGGCTATACGACTGAATGTGGGTGACACCTACTGGTTGGTCTTCGGAGCCTAATCACAAAGGCGCTGCCACAAAAAGGCATGCTCCAAAGGATACTGGATGCGACTTCTAATATCCCCGAAGGCTTATTCGTTATTTCCGCTGATTACTAACGATCGTAAATGTTGTAGTTGTGATAAGAACAGTAATAGAAATAAGATGAAATAAATACTGGCCAAAGAAAGTTGCCTTCTGTTGCCATCGATATTAACACCTATCAACACACATTTACATAATTTCCCTTTTAACATGCATAGAGAAACACCTACAGATATTTCTGATTGAAATTCTTATTGAAGTTCGCTTAAATAAGGACTTGATTCAAACTGATTTGTCTTCTCGTTTTGGAAGTTGAACTTAGGAGGCGTAATTGCATTTTAAGTCATACTGAATAACGACAAAAAAGAGTGTATGGGCAATCATTTAATACGTATCTGTTCATTCTAACTTAAATCCAATCTGAGCTTGTTTAAAATAATGGTCTATGATGCCTTTAAAGTTATTACCATGTTTGAAGTTATAGGGGATTAGTTTGCCCAATTGCTCACCCATATATTCCTTATCCGTCAGCCATCGCTTTTGTAAAGATATTTGGTCGTGGAACAAAGGGCAGGAAAAAGTTACTGTGGGGTCTTGCATAGTCACATGTGCGTGAAGTTATTTATAAAGTGAGAGGGTCGGTACACAGGGACGATACCACGCGTTCAGCCTTAAAAGTCGTTTTTCCATTGGTATGATGAGATGTCACAACTTGTAGCCCTTTTGGCTGCAGGAGTTACCAGAAAGGAGGTCCAGTTTACCAACAGTCTGCCTTTTCATTCAGAGTGACACTCTCTTACCTTGACTATTTTACAGGTCTAAAGGGTTCCAACTGTCCTGCTATTTTGAAATGGATATATGCATTTCCCAAGGGCTATAATGCGAATCCGTTTTCTGTGACGGTAATCGTTACACAGCAATGAATATAGAAAAGTGACCACATTTCCCAAGGGTATTAGTACTAAGTCAACATCAACAGTTTCAGGAGAAATTCGTAGTCAATTTGCTGATGACAATGTTCGTGGCATAGACTAGGCCAACTGCAAATGGAATTGGACAACAGCGACTAGTACATCGTAGATATAAGGGAAACGCACAGGAAAGGAGAAAAGCCTCTAAAGCTTAATGTAAGTAACCATCTATTATATTACACATTCAGTGGTGTAGGATTCTTACTCAATAATAACATCGCAGGCAACGTTATCAGCGTTGGCAGTATATCAGGCAGAATAGCCTGGATAGCAGTTAGATTGAGCAAAGGATACACACTGAATGTAATCCAGCCTACTTCAAAAAGTTCTGACCAAGAGCTTAAAGAGTTTTATGACGACATCAGTACGATAATGGACAGGGAAAAGAACTAACACAATACTCTTTGGAGATGCTAATGCCAAGGGAAAGTTGGTGAATCTAGTGTAGGAAAACATGGAATAGGCCAGTAATAGTACATTTCTAAGAGATATACGGTTTAGAGATAACTTTAAAAAACGGGAGGGAGGAAAGTGGACTTGGAAAAGCACAAACGGCACAACAATACACGAAATCGATTTCATAACTGACAAGATAAATAACATCACCGATATAAACAGAGTAGACATCGGAAGCGATCATAGAATGGTAGTGTGCAGAACTAAATTTAACTTTAAAACTTCCTGTCACCGCAAACGCGCTCTGACTACTGCTTATCCATAGATACCGTTACTTTATTGGTATCATATTTGGTCATTATGCTCTACAACTGAACAACTGGAGCACGGAGAAAATCCTTAATTTTCAGGGTTATTTCGTATAGGTCAGTCGAAACCTACCTTGTGCTCCTGGGATCAGTAGTACCATCACCACATAGCCTCAAACACCAATCAATGATGACGATTTGAAGTCTGCGTGGGGAAAATTATCCAAAACCACATTCAGATAACACATAGAAAACCGTACTTAACATAATATCAATTACTTTAAGAGACATTGGCAATGACTAAAACGTTCGATACATTATTTCCATAGCATGGGAAATATAAATCAGACCTATGTAGGCTTGCATTGATCTACCCAATCCTGTGACAAGGGAAAAAAGCCCGACCCCAACGGCATCCGCACTATTTCTTTGAACAATTATAGTTAACGTTTGGTGGAACAAGATTCGTTGGCGACTCCATAGCATTCTTTGAAGTGATAAAACAAGAAATTCACATCGATAAGTCGACCAGTTTGAAATAATGCATTCAAAAGACATACACCATCTCTTAATTGGGTGAATGAACATAGTTTCATGTTGCTGAATGATAAAAACCGCCTACATCAAACCCCCACCCCTTCGTATTAGCATGTTATTGAATGGAGATGGACATAATAACTTGTTGCTAAAATAGAATAAGTGTATAGAAACTGAGGGGGTATTTTAATTGAATACATTAATTGTTACCTCTGCCATTGTTGGAAGAGGTAAATATTAAATTAAGGGACATATATGTATTCATTTGTGCCCGTCCGCTTGTCAGTCTTTAAACACGATATCTCTAAAAGTTATCAATGTGTGTTAATGTAACTTTATTGAAAGGTGAAGCATGGGGTACGTATAGTGTTATTTACTTTGCAGGAAAATAGATTAAACATGAAATGATAATGAAAAGGCTAAATTTCAAGTGAAGTAACTCAATATGTGTACATTTAAAGTCCATTCAGTTTCTTTAATGTAGTGTACGATAGTGGCAGCGATATGAACTCTCTGGGCGCTTTCTAATTCGTATAAAGTGTTTCAATTTAATGTGTTTAAGTAAATCGAAAATGATGTGCTGAACAGGCAGGTAGATTTCACATATTCGTGTTGCTGAACCAAGATTAAATATATCAGCAGGTACTTCGAAACTATATTTATTTTGAAAACCGTTGTAGCATTTACAACCTCATCGTTGCCTGGAGATGGAAACCATTATTGGTTTACACATATTTAATGCCCAGTCTCTAGTTTCAGTTGGGCATCAAATAAAGCCCAGATGATATAATTACGGTGTAGCTCAAAGCCATACAAGAAGAAGAGTTACAAGAATTAATTAATCTCACTGTGGGAGATTCAATATTTATTTCCTGTGAAAACAAGCACAGTTTGAAATATTTGTAAAATCAATAACATCTGAAACCGATGCCGTAACAAGGAGTGAACATTTATTTCAATTAAATTTGAAGGACAACTAGCAAGGTGTGGAAAGGAGGTTTAAGGTATTTCTGATAGGCTTACTGACTTGAAAGCGGTTTCTTTTGCAACGGCTATTTGTGTTCAGCCTTCTTTCCATTGGAAAAGAAAACGATTCTTTTTAATTAACTATGGTGGCTTAATTGGTCTGTCTAAAATGACTTCTATTGCTGTTGGTTGACGTTTACATCGGGCTCGTTTGTAGGGTTTGCCAGTCCTTCAAATTATTAGGAAAATACTACCCATCCAAAAAACATTCAGTTCGTTTGAACTCTCACTGGTCCAATGTTTTGAGCCTATACATAGATTATTCTTCTTATATCTATATCCATATCCATCCATTTGTTTTATTACTGTGTATTTAGGCTGCGACATTTAATGCGTATTTTGTTAAAGACAATATACAGGGATACTTTGTTTTCATTGTTTACGTACAAGAGAACGCATGTATGTATTCAGTGTGTTCAGTGTGTACTTATTTCCCAAAGAGGTGGGATCTAGCGATTCCAAACATACTTCTGGCCATTATGTGAATCAGAAGAGAGAACTATGGATATTCGTTGTGAATTTTAAAGTTTTTAAAACATTTTAAATTGTTCGCTATGTCATCATAAAGCACAACGGGTGCCTACTGTAGCAATATTGTTACAAGGACATCTCACCGTCGTATTCGCTACTAATGTGAGTTCACACAGAACTGACATCCCACTGATCCGTTTCGTGCTAGACTCAGATGTGCTTAGTAAATAACATTACCTAATCTACACTGATGAAATGAAAACAAGAAATATGGCAACGAGTAGATAATCTTTTCATCGGGTTTTAATTATGTCGGCATATTAATCAACGGTTTTCAAGAGGAATGCACTGTTTGGCAATGTAATAATTGTCCGTGTTTGTCAAAGCATTGTAGTACTGATTCCGCAAGGGATTGACTAAAGATGCTAGTGTGTATTATGAAAACAATGAAGAGAATAATTCAAAGTTACCACACCAGAAATAATAATGAAGCAGCTCACGACGATATCAAACATCAAGAAGTCCCCTCCCTTGTTGAAAGATTTAATTAAAATCTTCAATATGTCGGTTATGATTTGTAGTAATTGCGATGTGAAGGATATCCGCAGAAATGAAAAACCAAGTGTGGCGTTCCCTCTAAATACTCAAGGGATTTGAGCATCATTTTACTGTTTACTATAATTAACATAGAGTTGGCAGGATTATCAATGGCTGATTACTTTTCTCTTTGTTCTATTGTGCATTTTAACATGGATTTAGAGGCTATATACCACCTGATCATTATGCTAAGTAGCTAAGAAGAGATAACAAGCATATTCCGTCTAGAGCTGAACTCCCAACTAATAACACAGGATCTCCTTGTACATGGCTAACGCCTTAACCTGTTTGACGACAGAAGCCTATCGCCAGACGGAACACAAATCTAAAAGAAAAGACTAGACAACAATTAATAATGACATTTCAGAATTGAACATAATTCGTTTTTTAAGAGTTTAGCTTTGTTGATTAATTAATAACTTCGAGTAAAATAACTATCTGTAATACAATAAAAGCGTTAATTTTGCAAGTAAATCAGAATTACGTAAATACTGTATTCATGGCAACAAAACAACCAACAAAACGATTCAGCGGACGAGGGCTATCAGGAAAGGATAAGTGAACATAAGAACAAAAATCAATTATATTCTACAGTATATGTGTGTGAATTTTATAAAATGTTTTAAGATGCAGACAATACACACTACCTATACTAATATTTGAGCCATCTGTTTGTTCATGACTTTTTCACGCTAAAACTACAAGGCCTATTGACATAATCTTTGGCATGCAAACTCGGGAAACATAAACTCGTTATATATGCTATTTTAGATTGATTTCAGAGGTCGTATGTGGTCACCATATGTCAGTTTAATCAATATCCAATTCTAAACATTGGAAACTTCCTTTATCATAATTTCCTCCAATCATTCTGCTTAAGTATAAAACAAATACTACTTAAAATAAAAAAAAGTGTATACAAGTGTAGGCCTTTTATCGTAGCATACCGAATGAAAAGCTTCATTAAAACAGTAATAGTTGTAACAATAGTGCGTAGTAAAATACATAGCTATATGTCCAATTATATTTCATTCTACCCTTTTCTTTTCTTATGTCATTGAGAAAGGAAAACGGTAGGGAATGAAACATTAATGGACACATGGCATTGCGTTTTGCTGTGTACTACTGTTACAAGTATTAGTGTTTTATTGAAGTTTTTAAATAAGGCCATTTATTTTTAAATACAGTTTAAGTGATTATTTTATTTTTATTAGACGAAGTATTGTAAACCGTTAATCATAATTGTTGACATTTATGTACCTTCATCTTAAGTTGTGTTGTTTTTTAGATTAAGATTCGGGTTTAGGTTGAGTTTAGTATCCTAAACACAAGGATACCCCAAATGTGGTCCATTTCGCATTATGGAAACACAATAAAATATATGTACAGGATACTTTCTTTTTAAATAGATAGATTTATAAAAGAAAAACAGATTTTAAATTGGAATGTCTCCGGTTCGATACCAGAAGAGTATCTGACAGAACTTACAAAATATATTTAAAGAAATAAGGTAAACTGATTTAATGATGATACATCCCTCCTCTCACCCTTTTATCACATCCCCCCCCGGCACTATGTCTCTGTATCGTCGTCCTCCCAGCGCCCGGAATGCCCTCCTCTTCTTAGCACCCCTCCCTTTATCACCACGTTTCCGCATGTGATTTCCGTTGACTATCTATTATTTAGCTTTACATTCAAGGTCACTTAGCATATCCTAAATATTAATGGATTGTTAAAAGAAATTGGCTGTATCTCATTTCAACTAATATTGGAAAATAT
>VCCN01000325.1:648489-660843 GCA_006491835.1 Architeuthis dux | reverse complement strand
TCTCTGTCCGGGTCTGCTGACGGGAGCTGACCTCTCTGTGGAGGTAAATTCATTTCGGAGGAAAAGCTTTCCCACGAGAAAAAGACGACAGCATTCAACGGTCTTCAATTTGTAATCTGGGGTTTTATTTCCGCATATAAAGGTTCATCTCTGGGCTGGTTTGCGTATTTCATCGAGGTACGGAAATTCTGTTCTAAAAGAGTTGGTCACTTTTCAGAGTTATCACTACGACAATCAAGCGTTCTTGCATCTTCAATCCAGCCGGGTGGAAGAAGCCATTGCGTCTCTGACCTGTCGCTCTATCTCAAACTGGTCACCGCTTCTAACCGGCTCTCACCCCCACCATCCCTGGCGGGGAGCGGACCTCCTGGTCGACCCTGTTGCTAGCTGATTCAGTTCGCAACCCCAGCTGCTGCTAACCGTTTCAATTTAGCCGCTTATAACTGCTACTGGTCATACGACCCCTCCTCTTTTCAAATATAGCACCCTTCAACAGTTTCCGGTAACCCGATCAGTCCAGTTTGTCACGTACGCAGTTTAACACATATTTCAAATATGGCCATTTCCAACGGCTACCGGTAACACGATATGGGTGTATTTCGTTACACCATCTACAACTTTGATTTGTTTCCATATACAACCCAACATATCTCCGAATACAATGGTATACAACCGAAGATTCGCCTACTTGAAACAGATGTTAGACTCTTTTAAAATATCTGTACATGAAGTGGACGGTCAATAAAGAGGGGGTCGGTTTTCTATTGTATGTAATAGACTGAAACCCCATGATTAATACATATTAGCGTAATATGTACCTGGACACAACGAGTGGGGTCGGTTTTCTATTGGCATATCGTGGAAAACCGAACCTCCCCATATGGTTAATAAATCCATGTCTATTGCTTCAAGTAACACGGCTGTAGACCAGATACACATTTCATATTTTATATGCAAAACCCCAAATTGTGTCTGAATAAAATGATATGAAAAGTAAAAATTGTGATCGCCTTTTTTTATAATTAACCCGACCCAATCTTCATCAACCAGGTTTTATTCACAACGCAAATCTTTTAGCCAAACACTGTATTATTCAGTTCCGCTCAATTCAGAACGGTGTAGTTAAATAATTTGCATACATTTAGATTCTAGCACATATAATACAGTTTAAAGGAATATATACAATTACATTATACATTAAAATATGTTAGCATACTTAAGCAGGTTTTAGACAGCTTTTTACAAATACATTCGCCTTTAACGTGATTATGTTACCTGAAAAATCACTGCAATTGTAAAGTGAGGGTTGAGTCAATTTTACTTTCTCATAGCCCACATGAATCCAAGTGCGTCTATATAGGACTGCTAAATATTGATGACCAAACAAGACAAAACCTGCTTTTACCCATAATGTATAAGTGTATCCCCATACTGTCATATGATATGTGAAGTAAAATGTAAAATACCCTACGACATGTCACTTCATATAAACTGTCTCCAACCTACAATTAAGCGATATCGTAAGTCCACCAACAAGAATAACCTAATACATTTCTACTCACACCCCAACAGAAAGTCGGGTATCATCATCGGATTCTACCAGAGCGCCTTCAGGATATGCAGTACCCAATGTTTAAAGAACAAAGGAAACTACATTAAACACACCTGTCATGTCAGTACCTCTAATACCCACACCGTTTCATACAGAATGCTAAAGGAAAAGCATACAACATAAAAAACATATGCAAAAATGACACAAACAATACCACACCTAATAGGTACATCCCATTACCAACAGATTCACGAACCACAATACCAATATAACAATCCAACATCGTTGGTCCGAGAACGCTACATGGTTCGATTCTACGTAAAACACAAGACTGGGTGTCCCACCATTAAGCTAGGATCAGTGGATACGTAGTAATTACCTCAGTAAGCCGGTCCCTAAAAACCCCACTATAGCAAAATACGATATACAATGCTGTTGTCCAAAGATAAGAGAATGATAGAACCTGATAATATTGGTCTGTTCCGTAGGCTTCGATTAACGGTCAAATATATGACACTATTGTCCTCACATAAAACATCTAACGGATATATCATATAAATGCTTTCTAAAGATGTGATATATTATATTGGAAATCAATATCTCACCGCAATGATAGAGAATGTTTACTGATTGGTGAATTATTTTTAATCGAGGACTGATCATTGTTATACGTTCGGGCTCAAACACTCAGGTGTCATCCGTCTTTGAATCCGAACTTATGTAGTCAATCCTGATGAAGGGATGACCGATTATTAAATACAACCTGTGCGATACATCGTTTCCAAGGCTTTTATCAAACAAGAATGGATCTTCATTTCCTAGTTTATGAAAGTTTCACTCAAAGACAAACTCAAATCTCTATTACCTTCGGGAATGTCTCCCGGGAAGTCTCCCTCTAAGCTTTGAAATTAAAAGGATTATTCTTCTTTGATCTCTACTCGACACGAACAGAATAAGAAGATACAAACGATTCATTTGGCGTTAAAAACCGTCTATCTTGCTCTCAAATCTGAAGGGCTGGCCATTATAATGAATGCTAGATCAAAAAGAGCAATCACCTGACGACTTTCGTGATAGTAAAGTGGACACTTTGCTTCGCCTTTCATCTGTTGCTGACTGGTTCCTTGACTATCGTGACGGCCTAAAAGAGCCAACCCAAAGGATTGGAACCAGACTTTTAAGTTTATAATCATTCACAATCCGCCTGACATATATTGAGATAATGTGGCAAATATTTTCTTGGGAATACATTATGGGATCTCAGTGCCGTCTGCTTTTGCATAGAAAATAAAATGTTTTATCCGATCTTTCTTTTTGATGGGAAATACGTTTTTGAGTCATTTCTTCACAACTGTCTTAAATGAAGGAACAAGTGTAGTATCTGACTTTCTTTTAATTCGACCGGAATTCAACCAACGATTTCTATTAGATGAATCCTTATAAAGCATTATTAGTTTAAATGTGTATGATTACTTTTACCTTCATCGTAAATGTATTAGTTGCTTTTGAGATAAAAAAAGCCACTACTACACTTAAGATGGAAGTATAAAGTAGTCATACAAATTACAAATAATAAGAAGGATTGAGGTTAGACCTATATTCTCATCTAATCATAAGTTGATTAAAAATAATTATCTGTATGTACTAGTTTTGCTTCTATCATTCCATGCTACAGATAAGTGTAGTTGTAGCAGGACTTCCTTTGGATTTGACCAACATTTGATCAAGACATCTTATTCGATTTTACTATTTGTGTTTTCTATCAGATCATGTTACAAGTAAATGTTCCGTAATCCGACTTCCATTTAATCCGATCAAAATTTGATCAAAACTTCTTATTTGTATTTACTATTCTCTTTGTCAAATTTAAGTAATCTTTTAATCTGACCAAAATTTAGACACTTAGTTCATTCACATTTATGACAATATTGGATACTAGATTAGCTTTGAGCCAGATAAACGAAACATTAGGATGAGAAGATTATGTTTTTCCAATATTTCTAGCGATGTAGGCTGCCTTGAAAATACGCATTCCAAATCCTTAGTGTTGCCGGTTTTGAAGATCGACCACTGATGCCAGTTGGGAATACGCAACTATATTATATCAGTCATCAAGCCAACACCAGAAGATTAATTCATTTTCTTGTATGTGTATGCGTATTTATTAATCTTAGCTCAGTTCGGTATGAAGCTAAATGGGGAGTAATGGGATAGGAAGATCGTATTGCGACAATATTATAAGTGATTAGGGTGTACTAGCGTTGAGAATCAGCATTCGAAATCATATAATTTTACTAGTTTAGAACACAGACCATTGACGTCTCAGCTACGAGACATTGGTCAGTTAGAAGATATTGCCGCTTAAATATCGGATTGTAATCCATGTCATAAACATTTCGGTTGAAGCGGATATCATTCTTATAACTCAGTATGAATACAGAAGCGGCAAAAAACGCCAATTGTCAAACAATGCTTCGTGGTGTTTTAAAAAAATTCGATGTTCTCTCTAAAAACTTATGTTATTTTTAAGATTACAGGTTATGCGATATCATCCGAAAAATATTTGCCTGTGCTATTTAAGACTGGCGTTTTGACGTTTAAAAAATAATCTCGCCCAAAACCCGATTTGCATGGCTTCGATATCGCAAACGGAATTGTTTGTTTCTGAAGCTTTCTGACCACGATACATGCCACAAAAGGTGAACACGAAGTTGTTAATTGTCGGATTATAATCATGATATTGGCACATCCATCTCAATCCTTCAACTCAATAAGGAACTTACTACACTCTTTTCAAATGTGAATAGTTATTTCTTCGTTCCTTTTGCCATATTTATTTGAAAACGAATTACTAAGCGCTGAGAAAATGTTTGATTTTATATTTGAAGATCATATCTACAGGAACCATCTCCCCCTTTCATTCTCCGCTCACAGAAAGAAGGCATAACAGTTGTCTGTTGGAATTAATGACTATAAGACTGTCTATATATACCAACCTAAAGTCACTTGCTTTGTGTGTCAATTGAATAAGTTTTGTTTCCAGCTGCTTCGCATTTGTGTTCTATTTAGTTCATCATTATTGATCTTAAATTAACATCCGCAGGGCAAACAGGTGTGGAAGAGACTTAGTAATCTACCAAATATTTCCTGATCTCTCTATATAATTCTTCACCGGTCTACGTATCTATTATCTTTCTGATTGTCGAACGCTATGTAAATAACGTCTGGAAAAGAATTGTTACGTGTGTAAAGTGTGTTTTAATAATTGATTTTCCCCAAAATTCATTGTTTGGTTTCCGCTTTGAATATTTTCATTTTTCGTTTTTTTCTTTTTCTTTCGGTCGTTCTTTCTTTCTTTTTTCTTTCTTTCTTTCTTTTGTGTCTGACTCTGTATTGTCTTTCTTTTAATTCTTATTTGTTGTTTCGTTTAGTTTTCCTTCTTCCTTTTTCAATATGTTTCGTTTTCTTTATTTGTTTTCCCTTATTTCACATTTCTTTCTTTCTCGCTTTCTTTCTTTTAGTTTTATTTCTTTCTCCTTTTATTTCTTTAGCCTTCTCCCTAGTTTTTCCTTCCCTTTATTTTTATCTATACTTTCTGCTTTGTTGTTTCTTTTCCTTCATTTCCCTTCCAGTTTTGTTTTGTTCATTAATTCTATATATTTTATTTCTTTTTAATATTTCTTTTAGTCGCCGTTCTTTCTTTAGTTTTTATTTCTTTCTTTAGATTTGTTTCTTTCTCTTTTTTCTATGTCCTTTTATTCTGTCACTTTCTGTTTATTTCCCATTATTTCGCTTTGCACTTATTAGGTTTGTCCGCTTCTGTTTTTTTCTTTTAGCTTTCCTTCTTTACTTCTTGTTTTCTTTCTTATTTTCCTTATTTCCTCCTTTCTTTCTTTCTTTCTTTATTTCTTATTTTCTTTCTTTCCTTTTTTTCTTTCAATGGGTTTCTTTTGCTTTTTTTCTTTCCTTTTTATTCCTCCGTGCTTTATTTCATTCTATATTTCCAGTTCCATATGTTCACTTTTTACCATCTGATCCTGATAACTTTTGTTCATTAATATGTCCTTCTTTCGTGCCCACCCCAAACACTCACATTTTAAATTCTTGTTTCATGGTATACAGCTAGATCCGATAAATTATAATTCGACTGAGAAAAGGGTTCTAATCTGTCCTTGTCAGCTGATATGAAGCTAATATGACATTCCAGGTTTCGGAGTAAGAAGTTCCTTACTGCGCAGGTGTTATATATTATACATTACTTGAATTTGTCAATTATGAAATCAGTTCTCCTTCTACTAAATATATACATTTGAGATGATTCAATTGATTATTGAGATGCTATTTAGTAAGTTGAAACAAAACTAACCAGTATCAACCGTGTCAAAATTCCAGCAGTCCGCTAGCTAGCACGCACAGTGACTACCTCTCGCCGCCGTAATGTTATGGCGTGTGTGCCCCGTTGGAATGAAGTAATACCAAACATACCGGAATACAACTATATCTATTTTTTCTTTAAGAGAAACAGCACAATAATAAGAATAATATTATAAACTAATACAAATCAAGGCCTCCAAATTAGAAGAACAGACAAACCATACAAGACAAAACTGTTATAGGGAGATCTAGAAGTGAAATTTATTTGAATGTCAGTCAATTGTAATACATATTTTGCAAGCAAGAAAACTTCAGTAGCCTGGAAAATGTATTTCACACAAACATACGTGGGGGCATTGGTCAGTGTTTCAAGTCTTGTATTTTCCGATGTACAGCAAACGTCAATATTTGTCTAGATAGTCACGACTGATAGAAACAGGATTTATTACTAGAATCGAAGACGAAAGCAATCGTGACTAGTTCCAAAACAGCCTTTAACATATCACTCTAAACAGAAATATTTAATGAATAATTATCCTCTGTGATTTGGTTGGATTCAAAAGACGTGGAAAATATTACTGCGAAACATTACAATGAGCATTCAGCCAATTTGAATGACAGATTTGAAAATAAATGTTATTTTGCTGAGCGAAAGATGACCGTTGATTCTGCTGCATGACAATGTTTGTCACCAGGATGCAAATGTGAAGCAGTAATTGAAAACATTAAGAGGGAAGATACTGTACCAAATAATACAGTTTGCACGGAAGATATAGACAGACGAATCGAACGAGTACTTGAGTGTCCCTCAATTGTGGACTCTTGCCTTTTGTTCCTGATTAGTTGGACCTCAGGAACTACGTTTAAGTCTCCTTTGAAAAGGTTACCTGGCCAACCTCCCCAAAACCATTTCTTTTCAGAAAATGGAGGGAAGTATTTGGGAGTAAAATTTCCCTCGGACATGTTATTTTTCTCAGACACATGATTGTCCAATCATAACAAATAGAACATATTATACAGTGGAACTATGCGAGAGAAAGAGCAACATTAAGGATGTCATCATATTAGCGGATCAACCATACTGTTCTGAGGGAAACCATTTGGAAATGAGAAGACACTGTTATGTTGAAATATTTACTGCTATCCACAGAACATATATCAAACAGTAACAGGGCTCCATACACAACTTGGAAAGGCTATGTTTCAAGTATTCAGTGTGTATATGTGTGCGTATTAGTGTGACTACTGCCCATAAAGATGGACTAAAAATAAAACTTGTATCGTTTGAAGTTACTTTTGAAATACTTCAGAGAATATTCTACATTCGTTTTAGATTATGTTAGTAGTTTCTACACACCCTTATAACTAGACTATTGTTATATTCAACAAGCCGAGTTCCCAAGCGACCGCACATGTGAATTTAAGATGATCATAACACATATATTCATTATCATCTTTGTGTGCTGTTACATATACATGGGTGCTTATTGTTCTGTCATTTTAGAACTGCTTTCTTATTTAGTCTCTCTTTCATTTACAGTGAGCAAAAGCGAAGATTTCCCTTGATTTCCCTTGTTGTAGACTAAGCTAAGCTTGATTGATAGCTGAGGAGCAGAGCTGCAAAATTAATATGTTTACCAATTACTTCTTTCACAGATCCACCCCCCCCCTCTGTTCCAAGCCCTCAGAATATTAGAAACCGTCAACCAAAACTGTCAACATAGGTGTATTCAGTATGTCCGGGTGACAATATATTTAATATGTTTACCAAGTACATAGTTCACAAGTTCCCCCTGTTCCAAAACCTTTAAACATACCGGTATTACTTGCTGTTAGAGATGTAATGGGACAGAAACATAGTTTCTATAAAAAAGAAACATTGCCTAAAATACAATGCATACTTAATTCTATCAACCAGACTCATTTGATAAGTATAGTTAACGATAGCAACATGAATTAACGTCTGGGCTATATCAATATTTACAGAAGTTAGCGTAGTCAGAGATAAGGCGAACGGTCTAGAGCAGCGAGTTATGATCGTAATCATTACATTAGTGATGGTCTGGTAGGCTTACGTACTTACTTACAACTGGTTCAGAAGATATTCAAAATGTCTGAATACCTTCCGAACAAACTCGTCTATTTGGCAACCATTACAGATTATCCTAAGGATATTTCCTTACTGCGGATATTGCATACTGACATGTCGAACGTCTACTACGAATACTTGCAAATCTTCTGAAAATGATCGAACGTACTTATTTGCTGCACATTGTTAACTCTAAAACACTGAGTCGTTAAGTCTTAGCCTCTGCCTTTGCGGCGGTTGGTAATTCTTTTCTGTTATTTGCGAGGTTTTGGAAACATTATTTTGAAAATCAAGCCTCTAGAGATTCTAGTTGAAACGGCGTCTAGTTGATCTGTATACATATTATTATATAGAAAGTTAGAAAATATTGAACATAAATTACGACAGTACGATAAGATCACGCTTGCAAATGATGTGATAACAGTTCAACTGCACGATGCATTAGTGATTGCTTTACCCCGACGACTGTGGGAAACACGATGAAATTAATTGGAGACTAAGAAAGCATGGCGGCCCTGTAATCTTGAAACATCTTGTGTCCAGATTTAGATAAAATGACGAACATAAGTAATTATACCGCGGTTAATTTAGACAACATAACCACCAGACAAATATGCAATATTACGACTGTGTGATATGTTGGCACGAATGTACCGCAATGGAGTTGGTGACTAATCCCATTTGGTGATTGATCAGTTCACAACCAGGAAGAGAAGAAAGGCAAGAATAAAACCCATGTGACGAGAAGGAAAACTTAGAATATGAGTGTAGACGGGAAGTAACCGAGGGAAATTAGAGCCGTGAGTGTAAAAGTACACATCAATTAGGTTTCTAAGTCACACACTGTTGTTTCTTATGACATGATTCTTTTTGTCTGTTCCAGCGGAACATATACCTACTTTTCCTCTTGTAAACGACTGTAAACATTGATTCTATAGAGAGAGAGAGAGAGAGAGAGAAAGAGAGAGAGTATATATGGATACTACGGGTTAGGGTCTGATATATGTCCACATGGGGAGTGAGTCGAGTGGATTTACGTAATCCTTCATTTATTATTAGGTTTTTATTTATATTGTATTACGTTGTGTGGGTTTCATTATGGTTGTTAAATTGAGAGTGGTGTAAGGTAATACGTCATGTAGGGTGTTGTAACGGGGTGTTATGAGTGTGTGTGGGTTATGTTTTGAGTTGGGGTAACATGTTAATTAGTGTGTGTGGGGGTACTAGAATGTGTAGTATTATGGGGGGATATGGTGGTGGTTATATAGGTTGGAGGTAGGATATATCAGGGTTATTTAATTTCATATTTAGTCACTTGGAAAGGGTTTGTAGGAGGTTGATCCACATGTTCTCGTATCATTCTAGGATTTATGTAGCTTTGTGCGTTGGAGTCTATTCCATCCTCTCGTGGTGGATTTAGACATCATTGCTAAATATATGGTTGGGTAGGCGAAAGTGTTGTTCTACTGGGAGTAAATTGACGGGGTTGCTAGATGTAAGTGTCTGCCTGTAATTGTTGAGTCTGATATTAAAAGTCCATTCATACTTCCCTATATAGTGTATGCATTCTAGATGAATTACATGTTAATCGTGTAGTTATAATTATGGTAGTAAACGTTGTATTGGAACTGGAACTAGCATGAGCTGGTGTGGATGAGGTAGTTACAGCATAAGCACTTGTTTGCTGGTACAGAGTTGCAGAATTTGATAGATTTGTGGGGTTTATTCTGTGGGAGATTTTATCATCTAGTATCGTGTTGCTGTCGATATACTATCTTACATACAGACCTACATTAATTTATATATAGACTTAAATATCTTGCATTCAGCTTAAAACAATCTACGACTGGAAATCGAATGTATACACCCACACCACGCATAAGACAGGCCAAGATAGTTCAAATGTTTAAGAATAGCCATGTATATTGAACTTAATACATTCATTTAATATTTAATTATTTTTACTTCAATTAAAACCAGATACTAAACATTAGTAAACTAGACAAATATAGATAATAATAACAAATACAAAAGTGATGAATACTATTGTTTTATTATTTGATTATTTAGTGTTCAACTCATGAAACAGAGCGGATCCCATAATAAATATACATGTTATTGTTATATAGCGGGGTCTCCTGGACTTCGATAGAAAGGAAACCCGAAGACTTGCTTGTAAAAATATCTGGACATATTTTTATTACAGAACATACATCTTTGTTGGCCGGATAGTGAATAGTGGAAGAGAGAAGACAAGGAGAACCACCAAGCTGTCCCCTCAGCAGGGACAGTGGTTTCGTGCCTTTCGGCTCCGCTGATGTCTGTCTTCTTTGAGTGTCTGGGTTTCGGTCCGCTTCCCAGGCTTGGATGATTTCTTCTGGGTCTGCTTTATAGATCCTCCCAATGCATACGTGGCGTCTCACGGTGTCAATGACCAACAACCATTTCCTGTTTACAACAATGATGCAATACATCCATCTCCCAAGGTGATCAAGGACACTTACATTTCCGCCACAGGTGGCCGGATACGCAAATCATAACAGTATATGCTCTGTTTTATTGCATTATTGATTTATTCACTAAAAAATCGAGCACTATGTGTTTTCAACATATTGTGTCCTTTTTTTTAAATACACACACATACACCCCTGAGCCGCAGGTTTAGTCAACCTCTTTCATTTCATAAACGTTCTTCTTTTAGGCTGTGCTGCTATCATTTATACCTTCGGAATATGATAATCCAGATCCAATGTCGGTACATCTAGCTGCCGCGGAACACTCTTTTAAAAGTATCCTATTCAAGTGAATAGAATTCAGGAAACAATAGCATGAATCCATCAGGTTATATAGTGTATATCTGATTATTCGAAGAGCGGTTTTAATTTGCACAGGCATTTCTCGTATTTTAAACCATATGTTGTCACTTGGAGGCTAGGTCTGTGTATGCCGGCATTTGGAGGCCAGGTCGGTCTGTGTATGTCGTCACTTGGAGGCTAGGTCTGTATATGCCGTTACTTGGATGCTATGTATGTGTATGCCGTCACTTGTTGGCTAGGTGTGTGTATGCAATCACTTGGAGGTTAGGTCGGTCTGTGTATGTCGTCACTTGTTGGCTAGGTCTGTATATGCCGTTACTTGTTGGCTAGGTGTGTGTATGCAAAGATGAATTAAATTGCATATGATGGACGATGTTCCAGCGAAAGATGACCCAATGTTAGCGAAAACAAATTACCAAAAGAAAAAAGGACACCGAGAAGATTTAGTGATGGATTTTTATAATGATGTTGATTCCTAAATGTATTTTATTGGGAATTACATCAATCGAGAAATCAAAAAGAACTTGCATGTTCAATTATTACTGGATCAGAATATCTAGAATAGAATTGATTAGTTGGTGTGCTTTAAAAAACGAATCTGTGAAGTTCTGAAGATGGATTAGTTATTTAAAGTGTGTTTGTGTTTCTAATGACAGGCTGTCATGTTTGAATTTACTGAAAATTGTATGCAAAGAACGGTGGGCTTCATTTTGCATGACCGGTTGGGCTGAAAACAAAAGTGACGCTTTTTCTTAGTATAAGAAAACTGCCAAAATGTTTAGCTTGACAAAAGTGATAATCCCTATGGAATGAAACAGGACACGATGAAGGATCCTCTTCTTCTCTCCCATATACTCACTGAAAGTGCCGATCATTTAAGAAAGAAACACATAATAAAAAGAAAGTAAAATGGAAAGAAAATAAGAAGGAAGGAAATAGACAACAACAGAAAGGAAAGCAAGGAAAGAGAGAGAGGAAAGACAGAAAGAAAGAAGAACGAAAAAGTGACAACAGTAAAAATAACGAAAAGAAAGAAAGCAAAAAGAAGAAAATAGAAGAAGTACGAACAAAAAGAAAAAGAGAAAAAGGGAAAGAAAAAGAAAAGAAGGAAAGGAGGAAATAAATGGAAATGGAAAATACATACAGTAAATAATAAAGAGAAAATACAAAACGAGAAAACGGTCAAAATAAATTGAATAAAAATAAAAAGGGAATTGCAAGGAAAGGACGAAATAAAGAGAAGTAAGAAAGAAAGGAAGGAAAAACGAAAAAAAGACAAAAAAAGTCGAGTATTGCTCCTTTATTCGCGGGAAATGGTGGCTATATATATATTTGTTATTCCTATACGTACCTACGAATGTGCTCAAATCTTATATTTTAGATCGGCCAAATCAGTGATTAACAACTAATAGAATAATGATAACAGAATCTCTGATGGATCTTAGTAACGTCAGTCTGTGCATCCTTTGTTTCCTTATTAAGGCAAGAAAAAGGTTACAGTTTATCTTTGGCATATCAGAATT
>VCCN01000325.1:558303-568668 GCA_006491835.1 Architeuthis dux | reverse complement strand
TTGGCAAGAAGAAATATCAGTCGCTGGGCAATTCCATCGTGAAATCATTTCCATTGTATTCGTGGGTTGTAGGAGTGATGGATGAAACTATCGACTGCTTGTTGATCCCTCCTTGTTGATGGAAGTTGATCTTTTCCGTTGGTTCAGCTTGTTGGTCACTGCGCTGCTGACATGTTCCAGTACACATATAGGCTCAATCACAATTGTAAGGAAGGAAGCAAACGGACGCCTCTTTTGAAAAGGATATTTAGTGTTATTCTAAAGCAGGTGGACATCATTCGTGGTTTATTTGGTCACGGAGAGAGAGAAATGGTTAAATAGTTAATGGGCTGATTCTTCCTCGTGGCTTAATTGTATAAAATACTTCACAATCGCACTTGAATCTCGTTCGGGGGTACGACTAGGAAGAAACATGCTTCTCAACATCAGAAAGCGGAGCTCTCATCTTATATTCGTGATACTCCCCCAGTCGGAAGCTCGTCGCTCCAGGACCAGCCGCGCTGCCGGCGTCCAATGCGTGTCCCCTACTGCTCTACTGCTCTCCTCTGTGAGTCTACAGGACCATATATATCGTTCCATGCGTTGACCCGTTAACACTGTTTTAGATATATGGGTCAACCGCGTGACACTCTTGTCGGCAGTATCCTATAACGCTTGGCTGTCCTACAATTTAACGTGGGTTTAACATTTGTGATTATCACTGTAAATATACCGATCTGTCGTGTTTCACAACACATGGCCGAGTCCTACAATTATGACACGATTCCTACATTTATCAGCCTAACAGAATACTATTAGTGTGTACTTATCAAAAGATATAGCACTTGTAATATATCCTCCCCATTATCTAAGAGTTTTTCTACAGTTAAAGTATTTGCGATGCAAATTCTATAATAAAGATATGGACTTCCATTATACATACAATAGTACAATCATGTCAATGCCGAGAGTCTTTAAGAAACCCATACCGTGCAAGTCACTAGAAGGCTGCAAGAATAATGAAGGAAAAAACATACCTCAATAAACTTTAAAACATCTTTATTAAAGTATATATTGTGTATTATCATACACATCCCTGATTTGAGGTAACGCTTGAATCAAGTCCCTTCCTGATTTATAGTGCATTTCAATATAAACATACTTTACAATGCAATTATCTAGTAAACATTCGGCTTCCTGCTGAAATAGTAAAATGAGTGTGCTGCACCAATCTTACTACTCCTCATTTGGTCTTGTGTCAGACTGAACTATGCCTTGTCAATGTTCACGTATCTAAGACCAAACAATTCAGCAAAAACACTTGACCGACACATACATTCTACATATTTGTACAGATGGAGCATAATGATTATCTTGCATCTGAATAGTTTTCGTAGTCAGTAGTTTTTAGAAAGGTCCATCAATCTTAGTGGATGTTTTTAAAAAACACGCCACCCCAGCTATTAAGTGAATCACTGTTGCATGTCCGGTAGCGCTGACACAATTATACACGGCCCCACACATACCCCCCGAATGCTCTTTTCGTGAAAAAAAAGTATTTCTTCGAAAAGATCCAAACATGCATTATACTTTATAAAGGATATCAAAACATTTCTGCGACCACCAATACACTTTATGGGATTCCAGGAGGTGTCCCGGCCCTGACTTTGAGAAGCCCGGATTTCCAATACGTCATCTGATTAACGAAAAATCAGAAAAAAGCACTGTCAACTTTTCGAGATGATTTTGCCTGTTGGAAAATTGGTGATCGTGGGAGTGATGGATGAAACTATCGACTGCTTGTTGATCTCTCCTTGTTGATGGAAGTTGATCTTTTCCGTTGGTTCAGCTTGTTGGTCACTGCGCTGCTGACATGTTCCAGTACACATATAGGCTCAATCACAATTGTAAGGAAGGAAGCAAACGGACGCCTCTTTTGAAAAGGATATTTAGTGTTATTCTAAAGCAGGTGGACATCATTCGTGGTTTATTTGGTCACGGAGAGAGAGACATGGTTAAATAGTTAATGGGCTGATTCTTCCTCGTGGCTTAATTGTATAAAATACTTCACAATCGCACTTGAATCTCGTTCGTGGGAAATTGGATTCGAATTCATGTACAAGTCAGCTCATTAGATATATTATGTGGCGATTTAACTGTTATGGTATACACTAACTGTATCGCATACTATCGTTCCTTTTCCATCATCCATATCTATACGAGGTATGTTCATGAAGTAACCGAACCTTTGAAACAGCGCGCCAATGAGACCTTTTATAGTGATATGTTATGTAAAAGTCAGCTTGAACAGCTGTATGGAAAATACTGCATCGATCAAAGTTGGTTAGTTTTGTAACTACACGTGCGAGAGTGAACGCATGTCTAGTGCGCTTGACCTTTTTTCCAAGGTTAAAAATGAAGGTCCCCATAAAAAAGATTCGACACTATATATGTGTACTAATGAATACTCTGAAGTACTTTTTAAAAGACATAGTGGCTCCTTAATTGTACATCAAGTATGATGTTTTTCTCGTTTTACATGTGAGTGAGTCAGGGTTAACAAGACACTGAGTATAGGAATTGAAACCAAGAGGTATGGCTAAAAAGACACTGATATAATGACTAAAAATATCATATTCATGGTATTCGAAAATACTCCTCTTCATAATATAGAAATATTCTAAAATATTGACACACTGATCACGAATTACATACACATGTATGTAACTATAATCTAGTTTGTGCGTGTGCGTGTCTGTGAACATGTGTGTGTCTGTGAAAAGGTGTGTGTTTGTGAAAATATATCTGGGTATGTTAGTAAAATGGCTTTGTGCGTCTGTGACAGTATGTCTGCGCGTTAGTAAAATATGTGTGATTTTGTAAAAATGTGTGAGTGTACAGACGGAGCATAATGTGCGTCTGTGAAATGTGTATATAACAATATATGTTAGTAAAATAGGTATTTATGAAAATGTGTTCTTTGTTTATTCCCGTAGACTCTTGTGGGGCATTCGGCCACACCCCTCTGCTGCGGTGTCAGTAGCAATTCAGTCTGTTCACGGGGTTGAGGTGCTAGCCCCACACCCAGTCCTTTTCCCTTACCCGGGCTTTGGACCAGCTATGATAACTGACAAGCTGTAGGTTGTTTTCAGCCTGAGTAACCTTCTCTTAGACGTGGAATGCCTTACTGGGCTACGATTAACCCATAGCTAGGGAAATAAGTACATTCATGTATTTCCTAGGGAGAATAGTGCAACGTAAAAGTCAACAGCTTTGACCAGAACTCGAACTCCGTCAGCCGATTCCATTTTCTGTTACACTACTTCGCAACCCTGAGAAAATGTCTCCGTGGAAATATTTTTTCTGAAATATGTTTTTCTTTGAGAATGTGTGTGCGGGGATATGTTTGTGAAAATGTGTGTGTGCACGCGTGCATGTGTGCGTGTGTGCATTTATGTGTTCGTCTAATTTCTTGATACTTAGTAGTTTATTCTGCCCTCAAGGTGCTGAATGAAATAATTAATTGTTTGGAACTTCATTTCATCTTATTGTAACCCCCTCTTTAAATTATGGCTTCAATAACTTATCACATTAAAACATTGCAATTGATAAGCTGATTAGAATTCACAGAACATATTACATGGCTGAGAGGTGATTTTTCCTTGGTGAACAATATAATTCGGAAGACTTTGACTATTTAATTGCACATAACTAAGGTGTGCTCGATTTCTCTATTTCCACTATCCATTAAGCTGTTGTGACAATAGAGAAGTTAAAATTAACCGTAAAATTAATTCAGTAAAGAAAGTAGAAAAAAGGTGTGTAAAAAGATCCGTTATAGTCCTCTTCTACTTCTTCTAAATAACATTATACGCCGTGGATTTAATCAACTAAAAGTTTTAAAAACATCAAACGTCTTATCTATGCCCTATACGTGCCGCAGTTTATCTAATGAGAATATTTATGTCGGTAACAAAAGGTGCATAGTTTTAAGCCTTTTTGAGTCGTATAATAGACACAATACAAGTCATGTTTATAGAAGTGGATTGAACACAAAACGATTATTCTCAGTAGCTAAGATAGCTGCAACTTCGAAATGCGTCTGCCTGCCGATGTTTCAGCACAAGTAAAAACCGAGGGTCCGTACCACACTAAATAATAATAGCTCTTACAATTCACACACTGTTTGTTTGATAAATACATGTAAATAAATTAAGCTAAAGGCCCCAAACACAAACTAACCTTTGCCATAGCTGACTGGCTAACCACTAGTCCTAACCCCAACATCAACCCTAACTTGAGGTAACAGACGAAAAATTAAATTAACCTTTGAAAAGAAAATATATTTATTAAGCAAACACACATATGGTGTAATAGCTATACGTATTTAAAGTGTTAGGGCCTAACGAAAATGGCCCAACGCCGATACTTGACATGCTTATCTTCAGGGAAGACCTTTTCCATGTACTTCGCTCTAGTAATTAATGTGGAATCCATTCTCCTGCTTGAACACGTATTACACATGTTGAGTAATTGACACCAGAGTGTGATGAAGTGATTATGAGCCTCGTAACGCAGAACTGTGACCAACTGTGCCTCCCAAATGTCTATGCTGTTAATAATTTAAATTGTGCTCATCGTTTTCAACTGGCATGTTGAATCAATCATCCAATAAAAACTAAATAAGACTTTTTGCATTCGATGTTTATTTATTCATATAATATAGTTTAGATATCTCACTTCTTATTACCTTGCTGTCTTCTGTTGTGCGTTAACAGTGAAATGTCACTTTTCATCCATTGATTGGGTGCCATCAACCAAACGAACTTGCAAGTCATCATTTCCAAATTGCTGTGGTTTGTCCTCCAAGTCAAATCTAGTTTTTCGAACTTCGCAAACCATCCACGGCACGTACAGCTTCCAACCAAACTATCAGTATAGGCTTCACCAATCATCGTATACGCTTGTGCTGCTGTCCTGTCCAACTTGGAAAGGAACATCATGTAGTGTCACACGTGCATCTTGCCTGTCGCCACTTTTCTTTTCTTTTTTTTCACAACACAGGTTAAATGGACACAGGATAGAGAGCATTCCAAACCAGTTTTAAAATGTGTATTTTGTCAGTAGTTTTCAAAAAGGACGGTGTTGGGAACTTTTGCACACACCTAATATAATGTATTCGTTGACATTTCCACCCTTCCCTCCTGTATCCACAAGTGTGGGAAGAAACGATCAAAATGTTTCAGGAAAAATAATTATTCCGCCTTGTTCATGAAAGACGTGACTAGAAACCCGTGCAGACCACATTTAGAATCGAATGCAGATGCATTCGGGTCATTAACTTTAATTTGTTATTTCAATTAATTTAAGAATAAATATCAAACGTAATTGAGTAATGCTGACATTTACTTTGAATGAAACGCGAAGGGGAAAAGAATGAACAAATAACAAAACAAGTATCACGCTCTAAAGATTTATATTTCAAATAAGTCAGTATTTTGCCCGGCCTCTAATCGAAGAGAACGCCACGTACGCATCTATTTTCAAATTTCAGGTTGAGTGGAATGCCCTGTTGGCTGAGATCCTTTCGATTTTACAACGCTGGTTTTCGAGCACAGGTAAAGCAAGCATTTCGAAATCTGTTTTTTTAACTTCTCCTCTATTTTGCTTTGGGCCAAACTAATCTAAGCTTTGTAATCATCAATTATCAATTGAGCTTGAATACACATTCTAAAGCTTCCAACACATTGGCTTTGTTAACGTTTGGATATCTTTTGTAAACTCTCTTGCTTCTGCGAGTAAGACTCTAAATAGATTGAATCTTTCAATATTATTGCTCGTGTATAAATGTAGTACGGATTTTGCCGATGTCTGTGTGTGAGTGTGTTTGAATGTGCGTGTGTTTGAATGTGCGTGAGTTTGTGTGTGCGTGTGCGCATGCGTGTGTGTATGTGTGTATACATCAATAGATCTATAGCCTAATCATGTAAAAAGCATTTAACTTGTACGTCATATATTTATTTGGAAACATAATCACCTCTATTCTAAAATAACTTAATTCAATGGAGAATATAAATACGAGAGATAGAACATTATCAAGTGCACAATTCAGATCAAAATTCAGCTAATAACTCCGGGTGTAAAATAATACAGGCAAGAGTAATTTACCAGCATTATAGCATGAGGGAGGTGGTCGTGATCAGTACTGCTGGGGAACAATGGTAGAATGATTGTTTTGTTTTTTAATTCCCGAAACAGTTCCAAACAACTGATGATCCCTACAATAACATTTTACTCATAGTTCTATACGATCCTGCTATGTGTAATACATGCATCTCTCTGTACATCTCTCATTAAGAGCTATTAATGAATAATTGACTTACATGGCAAGTAATGAAATACACGAATAAACAGAACGGAAAAAAAACATGTATGTAGGTAAGATCTTTAAAAATAATTTCCGTAGTAACATATTAAATGCTTTAAGACTATAAGACCTATATAAATATAGCCTTATATACATATGAAACCTTTTTATATTTAAAGAGAAAACATATATGTAATTACAGAAGCAACTTTAGTGTTTAAAGCTACACAGCTTTCTATAACAATTATACATGTTGCTTTTAATCGCTTGGTTTTGAGAATAAAAACCAGTAACATTACGCAAGAAGAAGCGTTTGCTATCACCACGACAAGACATGCATGTAGTCATGTTTTGTGGTCCTGAATGCTAAATCCCTCGAAGACATAAGCTCTTAAATAATTATATTTTTAAATTAAAAGAAAGCATATTTTCCATATAGCAATGTGTGTCCACTTTTATAATCTCCTTAAAAAGATTCTGAACAATATTTTAGAAGGATAGAAACAGAAAAAAAAGTGTGTGTGTGTGTGTGTGTGTTTGTTCGGCATCTTGTCCCTCCATCGCCCTCACCGTCGTCATCGTTTTTGTTCATGTAACGAACGATCCTCCACCCCCCCCCGGCTCAACTCACCAGACACATCTGTCAATGCCACTTCTTCAGAGCCCGACGCTAACACCAAGGCCGCCTCCTGCTATCAATCGTCACCGTTTTCCCGTTCAGTCTCGGGTCCAGGCAGTCCGTTTCTTTTGATAGAAGACTGCGCCAAACCCGAAACCGTCTGTGAAGTGCAGCTGATCGAGAAGAATCGATATGTATTCATCGATATGTCAATGGATTCGATAGTTGTCGATTCCGCCGGTTTTTCGTCCTCGAGAAGAAAAAGAAACAAACCAATCATATGTAACAAAGCACTGAGTTCAATGATAAAGGATCCCGACAAAAAATGAAATTGCATAACTAACCGATGATATATACAGATCGAGAAGTAAAACATTGAAAGAAGGTAGCCGCACAATGCAAACGAAAGCAAGAGATAGGAAAGGGAATCTTGCAAATAAACAACAATACTAGAAACCTCTGTTAAGAACAGAACAGACAAAAGAAGTGTACGGAAGAATGGACAATACTTAATACAGACAAAACTCAATGGGAAGCAAACAAAGAAGTAATAGCAAAAAGCGCGTAATATACGGAAAGATTAAAACCATTCAGAAGGGAATTCAGCAGCAGATGGGGTAACGGGGAAGAAAAGGATAATATCATTACAAAGCTCGGAAATTAAATACGAATTCAAATAGAACACTTTTCAATCGACCTCACTAATCAATAGATGTGATGTTGACGGGTACTTCATTAACGTTCCATAACATCCCTATATTCAAACACGATCGCTATAGCTTTGTCAACAAAAAGGCAGTTTTAAATATATTTCCTTCCCCCGGAATTCTAGGTCGTATTTCTTTCGTTTCCTTTCGTTTTCTTTATGAGTATGGCTTTAGAGAGCATAGCGATGAATTAAAAAGACTCCATTTATAAGAGGTATGTGTTTATTTATTTGTGAATGATATGCTATAGTTATTATTGTTATACAAACTTGTTTTAATCGAAAAGCCAATAGTCAAAGGATTATCCTTAAATGGCTATCTGGTAAGTATCCTCATGGTAG
This sequence comes from Architeuthis dux, assembly GCA_006491835.1. Classification (NCBI taxonomy): domain Eukaryota; kingdom Metazoa; phylum Mollusca; class Cephalopoda; order Oegopsida; family Architeuthidae; genus Architeuthis; species Architeuthis dux. The sequence continues at coordinate 560,655 of VCCN01000325.1, read as the reverse complement.
ATTCTTCAACAAACTTCAACAAATTCTGGACCGAGTTTCTCTCTCCCCAGAACCAGGTAATGCAAACTGGTTCTGTAGACAGAGAAACCATTATCATAGGTCATACATCACGGTCTTTTATAAGACCTTGACCCAGTCGCAGAGGACATTTGCTAAACTTAGCCCATTATGCTCAAGACAACAAGTGTGGGGCACCCAGTAAAGGTCACACTCACTTCGGTCATAATGGCTAGACAGACTAGCTTGATTTCATCACGGTAGATACACTTTATATAACGTTTAGTAAACCTCGCGTACTACGACACGAGGCACCAAGTGAGGTTTAATCATTGCGCAATCCTATGGCCTGGGCAAGCAAGGTAGTTATAGGAGAATAATTCTCTCAGCTGTTCATGAAAGGAAACTTTTCTCCGTCAACTATTGATATAAACAAAATAGATTTATGTGAAAGACTAACGTTTGAGACAAAATATATTTTTCCTGATCGATGGTATTAGCAAAAGCTAAAACTGATTTAGGTTTGAAGAGTTGTGTATACCAAATTAAAGCAAATAACATGTCTTACAACTAGTTGTGCTTTTTATCAGGCTAGTATGTTCAGAGTACTATTTGTTGATTAAGAAACCGCAGACCAAAAGACAAAATACACATTTCGTTGTTGGTTTTAGGTTCTAGAATAAATAACGAAAACTAATACTTAATAATAATTTATTATTACCTGCAACAACGTTGTACATTCTATGAACGCTAAATTCACTTTCATTCCGACCAAATGGAAAAAGGTTGAAAGCATACATACATAGAGAGATAGCGAGCGAGATAGCGAGAGAGTATGAGAGTAGCAATGTCCATACGTCCGACAAATTTCCATGGCGTTGTGATAGAACTCCGTGATGTTATTAGAGTACTTATTCTGATCACACAACGGCACAGGTTTTGAGCAGAGTCTGTTTTTGTTTTTCTTTAAAAATACGACGGATTCTATTGTGGTTAAATGAATTTAAGCTAAGCCATCTTCTTGAAACCGTTGACAGGTGTCGAAACACAATTTCAACTTAATGGTTGGACTCAGACGCCGCAAAGGAACGGCGAACGAGAAAGGGAGGCCGCTAATAACAGTAATGAATGCATTAATCAAATATTACATAATCCCCTCGATTAATATTAATCAACCCTCAGTTGCTGATTGGTTATATATGTTGCAGTTATGCGCCCCGTTATTGCCAGTAAAGTTTCCATTATTAGAGTAATTGAAATTAATCGGTGAACGCAATTGGCTTACAGTCTGAATCAGTAATATGATTAATATTACACGTTCCTCATTACATTGTGTACAAGAGTACAAAACCCACTGAACACAATACAAACCGTAGTGTTTCGGAAGGTCTAGGACCAGGGTAGACACTCTGCTCCAGTCAGCCATATCATCGGTAACACCTTTATAGGGAAGTGTACCCCTGAAACCCACTTGACCAGATAGACAGGAGAATGGAACTACGACCCAAGTAACTTTATACCATTGTTCCACTTGCTAATAATATGTTAGTCTTCAGAACAATTGGAAGGAATGGGACTCAAGAACAGTTGCAACAATCAGAATAGTCTTAACAAAAATTGGATTACATAGGATAGTCTTAAGAAAGCGGCAACATGATGAGATCATTTTAAAAAGTTTGGTTAAATAAGTTAATCTTAAAAATTAATAACTTCATAAAAATACCACATTCGACCAATAAGTTGATAGAATGGCATCATGATGTTCAGTTTTAATGCAGACTGTATGTGCGTGTGTGTGTGTGTGTGTGCGTCCAAACGTCAATTATTGCTAAAGGAAATTGCCAAGAAAATCACTCAGCGTGATGTCCAGGCATTTTTCAAGAGAATAGGTCATTGGCATTGTCGTATCTCTAAACCCGAACAATAGTATGGCTAACATAGAGATGAATGGTGATGTATTTCACCGCCTCGCGGTTTTACTTCCGGAAGTTGTAGAATGTCCCTGTGTTATGAAGACTTTCCGATGCCATGGAAGACTGATGAATTTGAAAATGTTTTGTTTCTCGTCTCTGCGATTGTGTGGCAGGGGAAACTTGTCTTTGTGGTAGTTATCAATCACTTCCCATCTTTTTCTTTCTATTATCTTCAGTGTCCCTCAATATTCTTTCGTTCTATGCTTTCAAAGGTCTCCACTACTCTCACCTCCTCATGTTTAGTGGATTGTAATTCATATATGCCTTAAAGGTCTCCACTACTCTCACCTCGTCTTCTGCCTGTTTCCTCTTCTAAACTAAACTTATATATATATATATCTATCTATCGATCTATCTATCTAACTCAATATATATATATATA
>VCCN01000325.1:516330-527388 GCA_006491835.1 Architeuthis dux | reverse complement strand
TCCCATTCCCTCCCAGTCAGTTTTCCGAAAGATGCTTGCTAGCCTCACTGTGAATAGGTGATATCGTATCCCCTTGTCTTACTCCTTTTACTATCGTTATATTGTTTATATCTGTATGTAGCCTAATTATTGCAGTACCGTTTTCGTATATGTTTTGGATAATTTGTATGTAATTCTCGTTCGCGCATTGCATTAAAGACTGCTCCATGTTCTACCGAGTAAATGCTTTCTCATAATCTACAAAGGCCAAACAGAGAGGTTTGTTGTAATCTAGGGATGTCACGGTTACTTTGAATGTCATGAAGCATGCAATAATATGGTGGTCATTGATGAAACGACGTTCCCAGTGAACTGGTCATGGCAACGTCGATTTAATATCAACCGTGCACACATCTTGTTATTTGTAATCGTTAGTGTAAAATTTGCATTTACTACTGATTCAGCTTTGTCAGCTTCGAATCTATTTGATCCTTTCATTTCTCGGACCTAAAATGCCGCCTGGCAATGTTGACCAACATTTTGTGCAGCATTTTCTAGGAATCGAAGTTGAACGTATTCGACAAAAGAGTATACCGGCTTTCCCCCACTATCTGAAAGTAAAACAAGAATAAACGGTTGATTTAGAAACATTCATTTGATTCCAGTAACGATTTTCCATTGGAGAAGAAAAGAAAAGAAGGACTAACTTCATTGCCCCTCACCCCCGTTAATGCCATAACTCTGCCTTCTTTGGTTCTTCTGTATTCATCATGTTTATTGTCCATGTATTTATATATGTATTGATACCTTTTCTCATTGATTATGTGGGACCCAAATTGGTTAGAGCCGTTTGAGATATAATGCCCTCTGCTGTCTGATGGACAGGGTAAGGGCATTTACGGTGTATTTATCAAACACACTTTGACATATGTTGCACTCAGTAACCCTATGTCGTCAGGGAATACTTGGCTGGTGGCGCTTAGTGCAAAGTCTACGAGGAAAACAGTTGTTGCCTCTGTCCTGCATCAACATAATTGGCTGTCGCACGCCAACCTTTAAACAGTTGGCCACACATAATATTTCTTTTTCGTAAACAGAATGAATATTTGCCTTTTAATATTGACTTCATGTCTAGCGTTTTTAATAATTAATTCTGTTTAGTGTTTTGAATATGATTATTTAATTCCGTTTCCAGATAGCCAAACACCATGTTCACGATTGATTTTTGAAAAGAATCCTTTCATTCTCCTGTCCAAGTTGAACTTTTATTTCTATCATTTTTCTGTTGTATTTAGTTTACAATCTTATTTAAACAGTTTTCCGTCAGTAATCTCTATCGGTTTGCACTTGCCCCCCCCCCCACCTATCTCACTCTCTCTCTATCTCTCTCTGTGTTTTAATATGTTGAAATGTTGTCCTTAGACACTTGTTTATTCTCCCAAAACCGTGTCAATTAGTCAAACGTTAACTTTCCAAGAGAATAACATGCCTGTATGCATATCACAATGTGAGTGGTAGATGATTTAATTACTATTTCGATGGTTTGTGTACATCATCATTGGAACACTCTCTAATGAAGTGCTTATCTCGGTCTAGAACCAGCAAATGAACACAGAAACAGCATTACAATAAATAAAGACATGATCGTATCCGTGTCTTTTTAATGTTAATCCTACTTTTGATTTTGAATGTTCATTTCTTTACTGTTTTTTTATTATTGAAATAGTAAATTCCGTTGATATTGTTCTGCTAACGGTGTGAATAACACATCGAAATATCAACTAACCCATCTACAACCTCTATCTGTTTATCATATTTAAATTACGCATAAGCATATTAGTCAGAGCTACATGTATCTTACTTTTCGCTATTTTAACTTTTTATTAAAACCATGTCTACTATTATTTGTTTTCTGTTCTGTTTATACGTTTTAAGATGTCTATCCGGGAAATATCCAGCCATCTAATATTACTGAAAACATAGCCCCGGGGGGAATGGCGCCTTAGGCCCCTTCAAATTACTCTGCTTTGGACCTCACACCTTTATTCAGACATCTGCAAAGTCCTCCTTCGGGATCGTCGTCAGCTGCTTCGCTGCGTTCTCTTTAATCTCGTCCACCTTCTAAAATCTATTTTGGAAAATTCACATCTAGGCTGGCTGTAGCGGGAAGGGCTGACAGGACTGGGCCATGCGGTGTTTTGCCAAAACATAAAGAAGACCCTGAACGAGACCCTGGTTACTTTGAAATAATCCACTCGTCCACTCAATTCCGTATCGCTGCTGACTGTTGCTAAGTTAAGTCAGGGCCGCATGACTGGTTCTGAGATATTCAAAATGGCTTGATACTATCTGGATGGACCGTGTTAATTTCCATAGTACCGTGTCTATCCACACGTCTGTGTTTGTATCGCTTTTGCTTTTTTGGTGTGTTAATTTTCTTTATAGTATCTTACCCGGCTCTGTATCCATCTACCCCTTTCAATAATCGTCTATTACTTTATTTCATTGTTAACCCTCCCCAGTATTTCTGTTTATAATCTTCATATAACACCTTCCTACATTTCTTCAATCTCGCTCTCATTTTTCTCACTTAGTTTCTATTCTCTACCAAGTTCAGTTTCAACGTGCCTCATGAATCACCTCTAAATGTGCCATCCCGCTGATCGGTTCTTTCGGAAAAGAAATTATTTTCCCCCTTCACTTATGTTTTATTTCGAAAGGTTTTTGTAATTTCCTGTTCCTGTTGTTTCGTTGTAAACACTTTTAGATTACATGTTTCTTTCATTTTGCCTGGTGCATATTTCGAAAGAGATGGCCTTCTTTTATGTTAATCTATTTATTATATTTGTCAAGGAAGAACATTTCCCTTAACTGCAAAAAACAAATCGACATATTTTGTTTTGTTGAGAAACAGCAAATAACTTTGCACTGTTTACTGACAAAACGTTTATTTTCCTTATATAATTGAACATCTACAGTATTAGGGGTTGGTCGGTGCAATTCTTTCATTAAATATGATATCTTGAATGATGACCGCTTAGATGCTTCCATTATGTGTCATCGAATGAAGATATTAATGTCATTACTATAGTCGCGTAGGCCCGTATTAGCTCTCAACTTTTAGAATGTGATTTTCTAGGTCTCTATGATACTAACTAAAATAAGAAAAGATTACCCATTTAAAAATAAATATTCAGATATTCACAAGAGAGAAATAGGATTGCTGACTGAAAACGTGACGTCTTCATGCGTTTCTTGAATATTCTCTGAATGACTGACTAACTTACATTTATTTCATGTTCTTCGACACACTGTTTCTTACTTGACTTCGTTCTATCAATATACTTTTATATTTTGAGATCTTTATACATATATACCAATATGCATGTTTATATGTTCATCGACTTTGCGGAAGAAGATTTTGAAAGGGATACTACGGCTGTTGCAGATCTACTGGTATCCGGCAGGACCAATAGGAGACATGCAAATGTGAGAGCTTGTGATATTTGTCGACTCTGAAGGTCACGGGTTCAACTTATGGATCCGTTGTGCAGAAGCACTATGAATGGACATATAAACGGCGTAGGTCGGACAGTTTCCCGAACTCAAATTGAAAAAGTTCAATAAAAGGAAAGCCATACTCCATGCTTTCACTGCATTTGTGACCATTAAACCAGATTCATTCTATTGAGGTGGTGTATATTCATTAGAGGATAGTTGGAAATAATGTATCGCTTGAAATGGGCCATATTTCGATTAAGTATGTGTTTGTTCATAACATCCTTCGCCTCACTATTCAAAAAACAACATCTCATATGTAAGAGCCTAATATTTACTCGATGTAGTGAGGTATCTGTGGTATAAAACCATTTTATGCAAATGCTTACAATCGTTGTGTGTTTTCTCTCATTTGAGCTAATTTCCTCATCTTGAACCGCTGTCCCATCTAGCCGTCCCTTTATGTCGGGGTTTATTATTTACATTCGTATTTCCAGACATAAACTTATTGAACGGTTCGCACTGTAGTGGTATTCTTTCTAAGTGCCTGGATCTGTAACAATGCAATAACATTAGTAAGGTTTTCACTTTTAGAATCATCCTCTATAGAACAACATTTTAATGTAACAAGTTGTCATTCCACTCTCTTTTCAGACAAGATAGACAATTCAACTATTCTGTTTTAACAAGAGAAGAAGCAGAAAAAGACACTTGAACACTTTTTTGCAGAAACAAACACACTTTTAATTACAGTTTTTCAGTTGCCTTCACTACATCAATTTCACATACCACATATTGTCGTGAAGACTGAGGTAGGGAAGGCAGGGAACTCTCAGGACAAGTGGGGAGTGAATGCCGACAAATGATTGGATTAATGTCTGCGTGTGTGGACTGGTGAAAAATACAACAAACTGTAAGAATGAGAATAATTAAATATATATTCAGTCAAAGTTAAATTCTGAAAAACAGAAAACGAAGAAAGAGAACACAATACTCCGTTTACAATGAGACTTGAGAACAACAAGTCCATACCTGCTATTTGTGGAAGAGAATTGAAGTGTCCCTAACTGTTGTGTCTTATATTCCACTGTCATTAATTTTGCATCATGCTTCAGCATTTCTCCCAAACCTTCCTCCCAACCTGGCTCTGTCAGATTAGTGTCAAGCTACGAGGAAATAAAGTTACGCCTTTATGTCTGCTCGTGAGCAGAAACCGAAACACAAGGGAGTAGCATTCCTTTACTGCCAGCATCCTACTGGCCAGCATACGAACACAACGCATGTTTGTCATGTAATTCCCGCTTCTAATTAAGTATATCCTCTCTCATTCCAATCTTGATTTTCAAGTTTCAGTCGATTTTCCCACCGTCCAGTGTATTAGCGCCCTAGGTGGCAAATCACGAGTGCGCTATACACACTTAACTATATAATAATGTTTCCATCTGAGTTCTACTTTTTGAACTAGGAAGGAGGGTTGAACCTGTTTACTATAACCATCCAAGTCTGATAGAAATATTGAGCGAGATGCCGTTGTCGATGTATCTGATTAGTATTAACGGGTGACCGCTTAGGAACATAAGATGCTATAAGCAGTCTGTGGCCTTGTTCTAGATCATATACAGCGTATTAAATTAAGAACAGCTGCCGTAGATCGACAGATATCGTGCCAAGCTTGAATACCATTTCGTGCTATCACTGGGTGTCCATGACATTGATCTCGTACTTTCAAGAAATATCCGAAACGTTGAGTGAAAGAGATCCATAATCCTGAAATCGAAAGATCGTTAATGACCCATACAGACCCATTATTGCATGATTCCTTATACTAATAAGTACACCATAATCAGTAGAAACGAATGGATGTCCCGCTTGGAGGGTTATACAGGGACGTATGTCCACCAGCGCTATTTAGTTATCTAAATATTTCCTTGTGGAGATCTAAAATAATATCAGTACATATCTAAATGGAATGAATGTGAACGTTTAGTTTCCGGTGTAAATCTTGGCTTACTGATGTAAGCGATGTAGCTATAACCACAACCATAACATACATACAGTGGGATGTTTCTGTTTTGGGCTCTAGTGACTGTAATTAAAGGAAGACATATGTTATATGACCATCAGTAAAATCTAATAGAAAAGGTAAATTGAACCACAGAGCTGGTGGTCTCCAGTAGAGTTTTCTAAGCAGCAAACTATCGTCAGCGAATGTGTGATTGCCTGAGAATGAAACACTGTCATCGAACGCTAAAACACTCAGCCAATTACCAACCGTTAACTGCGCAGCCTGAAGGTAAATTTACATATAGGCAGTTTTAGATTTACTGATTAAGAAAACATGCATTAGGCTTTCCCGTTTAAAACAATTGCTGGAATATTTGTATTACGTGATTCTAAACGTGTATTTTCTTTTCGTAATGTTTCTTTGAATTTATATTGGGGGGATAAAAACAAACTTTTACGACCAATCCGATTATGTCGAGGTGTTCATTGATTTTTGGATCGCCATGTTTATTTCCGTAATTTCGGAAATAATTTAACAACTGAGAGCATCGTTTTGAGGAAAGTATACTCGTTTGGGAAATATAAAAGAAAGAGAACAACATACAATCTAGAAGAAAAGAGAGCAGGCCGAATTTACACAGAGATGTTGTGTGAGGAACACAAAGTAAATCAACGGTAGCGGGTTTTCCGTAAACAAAATTCCTTGCAATGGAATTGACCGGAACACACACACATACAATTATTAATGGTATTATCATGCGTTCCTGAATTTGACATATTATAATGCATACACCAGTTACACCAGCGAATAGTCGTGATGCGATCACTTAGACATAGCTTGGAAAGTGAATTCAGATGAAATTCCACGTGTTCTCAATTAACACATCAACTTCGATATTCCGTCTATTTACTGAGCTAAGCCTGGCCCAAGACCAGAATAATGGGGCACCCTGTGAATATCGAACTCCCGACACGTGTACACGTCTTAGTGGGAAAAACATGCTAAACTATGACAATTGCCCACACTTTCGATACGATATTTGCAACAATATCTGTAACCAATTTGACCAATTTGACAGCTAGTCTATTTATCAGCATTCTAATTCCTCATATGTAAATGTATTCGGCAGGATATAAGATGCACGTTTAAAACTGTTTGACATGGCTCGGCGTTATTAGAGTTATCATCATTGCTGAGATGTTCAGTCTTCATTATTACATGGACTATGGCTTCTCTTTTTGTTGTTTTAATACATTGTTTCAGCCGCTAAATTCTTCAGTCCCCCTAGTCTCTTCCTTTGTTCTCAGATTAAGTGTTTTCCTTATTACATACCTCTTTCCAGTTATTGACTCCATCTTTGCTGTTTTAATGTTTTTCGTCGAGTACATGGTGTATCTGGACTATTGTAGCTTAATATCTGTTTCTGTTGAACTGTCATGAATTCGTAGTGGTAATTGCTAATGATTAGTGAGTGCAAGCACATCACTTGGGCTTGTGTGCTAGACTAAGCTAGGTTTAGTAAATGCATTAGTAGAGTGATTCCTCATTTCTAGTCCAGATTAAACCCCTGCGAGATCCTGCTTTTCCCAAAGAAATTTCAGGTTGGGGACCAGATTAAGGAGAATGTGACGAACAAGCTGATGGTGATCCCGAACAAGGACTATCCAGACTGTTTTGAAAAGTGTAAAGATGATGCTGGGATAGGAGTGTGAGGTCCAAACTGGGGTACTAAGTTGTTATTGCCCTAGATAAGTTATTGTCTTCGTCAATATTAAATGGCTGGATATTTCCAGGACATACATTGTATCCGCATCTTTCAATACGGAAGACCTGTGCGTTTGTTAGTTTTCTTACTATTAAGTTGACTATGGCAGTGCCCGTTCCAAAGGTACAGATTTGGAAGGGCCGAACCTTATGGTGTATGAAGCGGCCTGCCATAATAATCATCCGTCGTATGAAATTAAGTATTGCCAATTTAGATGGTATATATACATTTAGATCAATTTCAAATGCAGATATTGTATATCTAAATCTAGATCTATTGCAAAGTTAGATATTTTATATCTAAATCAAGATCAATAGTGCGAAATGCGCCAACAAAGACGACGATCACGGTGTTATTCAGTTTAAATTAAGGTTCGGTGTCTCCCCGCGCCCTCACCACCTCATAAATCTTCCTTCGGGGTTTCAATTTCTGAAATCTTTAATTTCCGATACTCTCTAATGGGGAGACAGCCTGTATTTAGTAAACACAGCTCAGTTGTGCATACGACATCCAGTACGTATCAAACACACTAGAGTAGTAATACATCGCGAGACTAGGATCGTAACGATTATTCTATGACGAGATGCTCGGTGATAACTACATTAAAAATATATGGTCCTTCGTTTTTTAACATATATCTTTGCAAGAAGACATCAACAAAATCAAAGAGACATGGTCATATAGAAGATCTCACTGACAACACGATTGATTGGGGCACAATATCAACAGTGATCTATTTACTAGTAGGCAATTATAAGTCGAATCAATGCAACCATTCTATTTGGTAACACGTTTATTAAGGCTGAACACATATTTGGAATATAGTCCTTGTATGGTCAACATTCCATGGTCAATGCCGTGGACGATATCAGAAAATATGGCGCGAGGGTGTTGGCACTCGTGTTTAATCACCAAGCGCCAGAAATTATGCCGTAAAGATAAATCCAGCTCATATTGAAGAGAGGGACATTTTTAGGGCACAGCCATTATTTACGCTGTCTGTTCAAACATCGAAATGCAAATATATGAGTTATTCATGGACAATAAAACAGAGACCATGTTTACATTATGCTATTTAAAGAAGAGTCGTTATTATTCTCAGAGGTATTCAAGCAGCTGCGGATCCGTTGCTTTTATTGTAACCACAATCTTTTTATTGATTCATACTGCTCAGTATATCTAACACCATTGTCTTTATCGGTCATCATTTTCCTCTTTGTAATAACCGTAAAAAATACACCTCGTTCTAAACGGTCAGAATACCAGATCCATCTGTTGTGGACAAGAGGATAGGAACGTGTCAGATAGTGAATTTCGCTGTTCGGGCGGACCGCATGGTGACACTAAAAGAAAGTGAAAAGCTAGATACGTATATATAGACCTTGCTAGAGAACTGGAAACACTATGGAACATGAAGTTGACGTTAGTCCCAATAGTGTACGAAGCACTGGTGTTGCGTAATCATGTTATTAACATGCACACCGTGTTATTGACATGCAGGAAGAAACAGCATAAGGCAGCGTGCACTCAGAAATGAAACAGACGAAATCTCGTATCATGTTATAGTGTATGTTTATTTTCGTACACGAACGGCGACATCCAGCAGTTTTCAAAATACAAACATATTTACATTTTGCCCGGCGATAGCGTATATCCGGCCGATTTGGTTACTGAGGTAGAGAAAGGGACAGACTACGAACTTAGGCGAGTGTTGGTCACGGGTAATTAACTTTACACACGCCCGAAGGCTGTCGCGCGGTTTTGACCATTATGATGGTTTCCGTCTCTCTAACTCTCACTGGGAATCAGAAACGGGTCCTTTTTTAAGCCTGCGTGTTGATCTTGCTCCGCCCCATCGGCTTTCCTCTCTGATAACTATATCTATTATCAAACCGCTTGATTCGTAGACCACCCATTCCAAGACCATTTGTTTTTTTTTATCAAAGTGTCATCCCTACGCGTTAATCACTTGTCTCTTTACCGTATTTGGTCTGCTATCAAATTACTCCAACGCTCATGGTTTGTTTTTCTTAAAATGCATTAATCTCTTAATGTGTTTCTGGCTGTCCATCTATCTATGAATTCCCGGAATAGTTTCTTTATGTAAAATTCCTTTCTGACCAAATCCGACGCCAAACATCCTGGTTATTTGACCTATGACCTATGGTGAGATTTTAACAAGACCATATATTTTATTAAAACTAGAATGACTTATAGGAAATTATACTTATTTAAATGACCAACCCACGTAAGACTTAATTTAAAGTTCGCGCATCGAGCATAACGTAACACTTGGAATAGTGCCAAACAACCTTGCAAAAGAGTTGGTGAAACTAGGAATCCGGAGAAGAGCTGAGATATCCAGAAGCCAGTACTGCTGAAATCAGCAAGACTACTGAGGAGTGTCCTGGAGTATTGAGGAAATGTGCTCTCATTTGGTCGCCACTAAAAGCCACCAGTCACCGCTAGTGTTAACGCTCAATGATAATCACCAATGGCTTTGTAAGAATAAGGTAATTAGACATTTGGAAAGTTAATGACAACATAATAGGAAAACGTGGAAATAAGAAATAAAAAACCCAGCAATGGCAGACATCTAGAGATATCATAAACTCTAAATAATTACCACGGTAACATGAAAACGGATTAATACTGATGAGGATAGCGATGCTGATTATGATGCTGAGTATGATGATGATTATGATGATGGACATTGCAATCGTAAGACATATGATGATGATGATGATGATGATGATGATGATGATGATGATGATGATGATGATGATGATGATGAGGCAGAGGGGAGAATTTAAAGTCTACTAAAAGAAATTTTGAAAGTTTTGACTTTATTTTGTTAGTTAGTCCTCTGATATATAGAATGAAAAGAGCATCGAATCCTTTGAATGTGATTCTCCGCCTCCTTTTGTTATCTTTTGTTTCTTTCCTCGCGAGGAGTATGACGTCATTTTGAGTTGGCCAGCTCTAATTTGACATGACGTGTTTGATCTTCACCCGGCACACACTCATCTTACCCTTGAGCAACTTCAGCAAAGAACTGCAGAATTGTTACAAGATAACCCGGAAACATAACAACATAATATAAGTTAGATAATATATAAAAGATGGTCGAAAGAAAAATAAAGCAAGAACAGAAACGGCACAAGTATACCGAGTGAAGATCTGAGATTTACCTCTGTGAAAGGGCTCATTAATGCATATCATCAGAGGCGAAAGCTTATGTTCACGTCTCTTATTCTACGCGAACGTCGATTAGTGCCTATCATTTATGTGAGGACGCCGAGGTTCTGATATTTTATTTGTAATGAAGTTAGACGGCGGCAACTATCGTGAAAGTGATAATTTCTTTATCGCTTGATCAGTCGGAATGGTAATCACCAATGTTCAACTTGATCATTTTTGTATTCGACTGTAATTGAATTAAGAAAGCGTAATAACTGTTTTTTGGTTTTCTTTTTTTAATGCGGAAATTTGTTAGCATATAGCAAGTCTTTGATTATATTTCAGCGCTTTTTCCAATGTGTACAGATTAAGAAAACCAGAAATAGGTATTTCTGCATGTATGCAGTTATGTACGGATGTATCAATTATGTGTATGTATTTGAAGTATAAAGGATGTAGCCAACGTATATATGAGTAGATACGTGATTGCAACCTAGTAACACATCATATCATATTTCAGACCTAAGGATAAGAAGAAAAAATAATATATATATATATGAAATATATGTGTGAAAGGATAAAGGTTATGCGACATAATGATGATTGGGAAATGACAATGTGGAGACTCAGA
>VCCN01000325.1:495080-511974 GCA_006491835.1 Architeuthis dux | reverse complement strand
TGTGTGTGTGTGTGTGCTTGTAAATATAGTTCTACTAGTTTATCCCGTAATTAAATTCACATATATATTTGAATGTCTATGAGATGGCTTTTCGCTTTCTTTTTTAAGGAAAGGAAGTACTAAACTTAGTCAGGAGAATATAGTGTTCTAAATTGTTAGAGGCAGAAAAACAAAGACTCACACTGTTCATTATATAAGTAGATTAACTTATCATAAGTTGGTATCAGATCATCGATACTGAAAGATCCAAGGAGGATCGAACCCACTAACAACAACCAGCAAGATGTGTGAGTAAGTCCCTGACCCATATGTTCGCGTGTGAGTTTCCCAACGTTAAACTGCCACTGTGTCACATCCTGTTCTCGTGGTGGCTTGGGTAAATAGAGGCTTGCTGATCATCCATTTCAAAGATCATTTCTCATCAGATGTACGCAGATGTCAATGGCATTGCTATGTGTAGTTTGGACCAGTTGTGTCAGGGTTCGCCCTGTGACCAAGTCAAGTGCTCTCGTGTCCTAAAGGGAATTTTTGAAGAGATTCCTGGTACACACGTTCACGTGTGAGGTTGCGCACGTTACACCGACTGTGTGTCACATCCTGTTCTCGTGTACTTCGGGTAGATAGGAGTTTGCTGGCCATTGGTATACGACGTGCGTCGATAGAAAACATGGATTACTAAGCGGGAAAACCGAGGAAACGAAACAGCTGAAATGATTAGAATACCAGTTTCTTCTGTCTGGAAACGTTCAATAGCTTTTCCCATGTAAACTAATGATGATTGCTTCTTCGTTGTATGTCATGTCGGCCTTTCGGATACTGGGGAAAACCTGCACAACAGCGGTGAACGAATCAAGAAATACGTAAACATTAGAATTAAACTAAATATAAGTACATAACGAAAAAAAGATAAAATATATAGATTCGTAAAATAGCAATTTCCTCAAAGGGAGAAATATATGAGCTTCTAAAAATCACTTCCAACCATTAAAAAAAGTTTTTTCTTCAATTATTTTCTTACTGCGTTAATATCATTTGTTCACCGTCGGTGGAGCACTTGGATTTTGATTAATTCTCAGCTAAGTTCAGAAAGTGTTTTGGCAAGACTTTCAACCTTTAATTTTGTATACGTCAAGTCATTAATTTTAGGGGGAAAGCATCAATGGCTCTTGATTGCAAAACATGTTAGCGTACGAGCGTGGAGGCCATTTTGATATTTAGCATATTCATGCCATCAGCTCATTGGCATGCTCCTCTTTAGAGCTATGAAGACGCACACACACACACACATACATATACACAGACACATACACACACGCACTCAAGGACAGATACACTGACAACTATAATGTACCTAGTTTCATTAATTCGAAAATGCGTATATGTAAGTTTTAATGGAAGAAAATGAGAGAGGTACAGCTGTAAGTATGTCGGTATTTACGAACATTTGATTGGATTCACACGGCTGCATGTTATAATGGTCTCCAAGTATGGCCTGCTAACAACTACTTCATAGGACGGTAAAATCATGTACGCCCACGTAGTTATAAATTAACACATATCACGCGCAAACGGCTTAGGCTTTTACTGAGCTTAATCTAGTCAAAGGCCACAGCTATGATTATCGCACCCATTGTAGTAATAATTGTCTGGAAATTTAACTTACTCTACGCACTATATCACGGTAATGGGACACGGTTACAAACCTTACTCTGGCACAACACCGCAAGTGAGATGCAATCAATCGGCATTGTACTCACTACAGCAGCGATAGTGTGCATGAATAGTCTGTTAACCACTACACCACGAAAAGGCGTTCATAATTAGTAACCGATGCTGTGTTTATGTGCGTGACACCAAGTGAGAATTGGATACACTTCAGTAGTAATGATCTGCGATAATAGGTCACTAATAACTATTGTATATTGGTACATTTGGATTAATCTCTTTTTCGTTGCCGTTGTTAACACATTGTTTCGACCGCCGTTCATTTCAGTCTTTTTAGGCTTTTTGAATGTTGAAATCTGGTCTGAGAATGGCATGCATTTCATCTGTCATACACCTCCGATATGGGTGCTCTTCTTGGTAGCCTTCGAAGCTATCCACCCTTGTCTCATGTGTTAAAGCCGTATTCCATAAGCATCTCCATTTTTTCAGTGTTGTTCCTAACGCTTAGGTGGTGGTTTTCGGAAACTCACATTATGTCTCTTTTGATCAGTGGCTCCCATTTGCATTTATATCTACGCTTGGCTTGCGGATTGGATCATTCAAGCATAGTATGTGAAATGATTACTTCAACTGTATTTGTTTGACTTTATTCCATGGTTCTGAGTAATAGTTAAGGCGGACAGTGTATTTGGGTCTTGTTGTTGATTCTGTTCACAATCGTTGATTCTGATCTTGTTTGGTTTGATTGTCTGGTTCCGACCGATCAATTTTTAATGGAAACTTTCACTGAATACTTTCCATCAACAGACATTTTTGGCTGACCCTTCTTTATGTTATGTTTTTCCATTCTGCCTTAATTAACCACAACATCAACTATGTTTACGAAAAAGAGCTTACATTATTGACCTTACTTTTTCTTATAGAGCTGTCTTTGGCATACATTTTAGTGGACTAAATATACAGAACGTATGGCCAACGGTCTTCTACGTAACATCTTCTAGAAAGAACCGTCTTTATGTACAATGTTGCTTCTATGTAATTGTGGCCCTGTAACAAGCTAAGCTAAGTTTCGTAAATATCTCTATAAAATGGGAGTAGAACCTATTATTTTAAATGTTATTTACGTCGAATGTTGTTCTTGTCTGAAGAAATTGCTTCCATAAATAATGCTAAGATAGAGCAAAATAAAAAATGGATGAATAAACTTGCAAACAATATAGAAAGAGAAAGAAAGGAATAAATAAACTCTTAAACAACTAATACAAGACAAGCAAAACCGTTACTATACAGACAAGTAAAAAAATACAAAGAAAGAAATAAGGGAAGGAACGTGCGCAGGGAAGGAAAAGGAAGGGGGGGGTCAAGAAACAGTTTGGAAAGAAAAATAAGATATAATGAAAGGGTGAAAATAGAATAAAGAAAGGAAGACAAAAAAGATACACGAAATAATGTAAGCAAGAAAGAAGGAAACGAGCCAAAAACTAATATAAAAGAAACAACCCGTTGTTATGAAGACACAACATAAAGAAGTGGATCTAAATGTTAAAATGGAAGAGAAAGAAGCAAATCATGAAATAGGGAAGTACGAACTGGATTCAAAACTATTGGAATGGAGGAAAATAAAGCCAGGTTAAACATTGAATTGAACATATGATATTGGTGCGGCCTGTACGCCTGATACATACGTAGCCAACCAGGTAGACACATTTAAAAACACAAGAAACCTATGTTGGCAGTGTTGGTGACTGTACTGGATGACGGTTAATACGGATTTAACCATTTAGGAAACAGTCCATTCTTCCGATGTGGGTCCTATAAAAAAGGAGCTCACACAGATGTTCACGATATTGTAAGGTACAGCGTCCGTCCTTTAAAAAACAATTCCTATTGCAGTATGAACGGCCGGTGACGAAGTCCCGGTTTCAATTGCATTTGACAGCTTAGTAATCCTTGACAGATTCAAGTCTGGTGGAAACCAGGGCTTTATTCTTACAAGGATTATGACCACCCCACTGGCGGGATGCAGGTCCACCGAAGGGATATTTACACCCTAATCAGCTTAGAGTGTATTCAATAAGATGATGAGTGTACCGAGTAATGTATCTTAATTAAGGATTGTCTGCACTCTTCGCTCTTACTAGTAATCGAACCCGGGACCTTCTGCGTCGGAGGCTATCCGAGCGATATTGACACGGGTAAAACAATAATTCGATTTAACTCGCACGTAAAAAGAAAAGAAAAAACACATTCTCATATACAAACTGTCCAAAAATAAGAAACGAAGATATTTGTATTCAAAAAAAATATTTCATAATGCAAACCAATGAAAATAGAATGTGAACGCCTGATACATCCTCATGTATAATCTAAGGAAATTCACATACTTGTTGAAATTTAATAATTTTTTTAATAAATATCCTACTGTTAAAAAGTCTCAGTAAAATGCCGCTAATCTGTTTTATATGTTTAAAAGATCATTCCCCGCTGAATTAAAATCAGTATAAATTGTTTTCGCCACAAAATAAATCACTAATGTAAAATGTATGCCCCAAATTATAAAACTGGAAAACAAGTTTCAGCTTTATGAGATCCAACAAGAAATAAAAATATTCAACATTTAAATAATTAGAAAAGCTTTCCAAACGCTCCTGATCGCAGTTGGATGTTTTCTTAAACACTACATGTGTGTTAATAGTCGAGAATTAAATAAATTCATCGATATTCACTACTGTAATGATAATATATACTTTAACAGTAAGGTATGAAGAAACTGTTAAACAACTATTACAAAAGTAAAAGGAAGAGTAATACGCATACTGTATAAATAAAGCTATAAATACAGACAGAAGGGAAGGAAACTATGGAAGGCAACCAAGGGAAGGACATAAACATAATAAAAGGGTGGTAGAAATACAGAGATAAGGAAAAAAACAAACAAATAAGGTAAGTAAGAAATAAAGAAACGAACGAACAACTAATGTAAGAGAAACCGACCCGTTGTTATAAAGACACACAATAAAGAAGTGGATCTAGATTTAAAGAAAGAAGAACATGAAGCAAGCCATGACACAGGGAAGAAAGAATTGGATTCAAAATGAATGAAGTAAACGAAAGCAAGAACAAGCATTGAAAACAAAGCAAATGACATGTATGCGACCTGTACGCGTGATACATACATAGCCAGCCAGATAGCCAGCCAGACAGCCAGCCAGCCATACCGATTTACAAACTGTAAAATACTATGTTGACAGTTTGGGTGACCGTTTTGGTTGACGGTTTTTAATACAGCTCTAACAACTTGGGAAAAAGGTCCATTTTATCGATGGGGTTCCTATATACAAGATACTCACACGGACTTTAAAAGACAACGACCTGTGACGAAGTCCCGGTTTCCATTGCATTTGTCAGTTTAGTAATCCTTGCAGGTTTTAATTCTCTTGGGAGCCAGGGCGTTATTCTTATTTTATGACCACCTCTTTGGCAGGATGTAGGTCCGTCGAAGTGATAATTCCACCCTAATCAGCTTAGAATGTTCTCAATTAGCTGCGGAGTGCACATATTTGTCTTGATGATGTGTTTTCCACACTGTTCGCTCATACCAGTAATCGAACCCGGTACCTTCTGCGTTTGAGGCTAACTATTATACTATCCGAGCGGTATTGACAACAGTAAAATATTATTCGATATACATAGCATGTAAAAAGAAGAAAAAAAAGAAAATATTCTCATATACAAATTATTTTTGTCCAACAAAGAGAAACGAAGATAGTTGACGTCGAACTGTCTTGTTCAATTATAACAGTGTTTACCTATGCAAAACCAATGAAAATATAATTTGAACGCCTGATACATCCACATTTATAATCTACGGAAATTCACGTAATTGATAAATAATGAATTAATAACAATTGTCTTTATTGCATCGCTGACATACTTTATCTTTTAATAAACATCCTACGTTTATGAAGTCTCAGTAAAATGCCCATATTTTATGTTCATTTGTTAAAAGATAATTCCCCGGTGAACTAAACAATTGTTTTGCCCCCAAAATCACTAGTTTGAAAATTATGCCATGAATTTAAAACTCCAAGATAATATAAAATGTTGCTTTGCTTAGCAAATTATAAAGTTTTAGTTGTCAAGTTCTACTGTCGTTTTATGAGATTTAAAAAGGAAAAAGAGTATTCAATTTCCTATGAAGATTCACAAAGAAATAGTCGGATTTAAAGAATTAGAAACACTTTCCAAATTCCCTTGATCGCACCTGGATGTTTTGTTAAACAATACATGTGTGTTAGCAATCGATAATTAAATGAACTTATCAATATTCATTAGCCCCTGTAATGTGAATATCTCTGTTAACAGTAAGATACGCGATTAGCATATATCTAGGCTTAATTCCGCAATAACTAGATCATTTCCGATAAGACATTCGCATCATGTCGGTACAACTGTTAACACGTCTATTGTCTAGTTAAATATGTTTTCTATAATTTGAGGAGGACATGTTATATTCAGCTTTTGTCACCCACAACCTGTAGCAAGTCAGTGATAATACCTACAATATGCAATGATTATCAATGTGAGACGTGATATTGTCGAAATATCTCGTCATTAGCCCCAAGAAAATAATTGCTTTCAGTGTTAAGAAAAGCATCTATGAATTGTCTTGAATCACTGTACGATTCATGGCCATAGTAAGAAGACACAGAGATTCCTCGCAGGTTATCAGGTCAGCCGATCCACGAAAACCATTGATGTAAGTGGCTTCATCACCCAATACGAATGGTATCACTATCGGATTCACTGCCATTGTAAGATAACCCAGTACAAAGAAATGTCTCACGAACTATCTCGAACTAGAACGAAGCGGTCAAATTATGCATTATAACAACGAAATGATTGAACCATGTGGGCAGGGGTGGCGCGAGCCAAAAATGGCTTGAGTGTATTGAGTGTACTAACTGACATATTGTGTGATCGGATCTTGGCGTGGGTGTCGCGTGGTTTCGGGCAGGCCCGCACGTACCCTGGGACAGGTCAACGTAGTCCGCGCAGCTTTTCGTGTGACCGTTATTGAAATATTTTAAAGCGGAAGTTTTGGTTTTAGATTCTGATAATATTAAATTCATGAAAATGTGTCTTTCAACCTTAAACGATATTTGGCAATCCTTCGTTTTGTGAAGACACACATTTTAACTATTGTCGAAATCGACTACGGATGGACAAAAGGCGAAAAACAAAGTGACCTAATTAAAACTGTACACAGTGTATTAAATCACGATTGTAAAGTAACACACACTCACTCATTCGATGTTAAAAACGGTGCACACATTCTGCGTGTGAAATATCTATGAAAGAAAAACAGAAGTTAATACAGAAAGTATATTGTTATTGATTTTAGTGTTGCCTTGTTTGTGCATTCTCAGTCGATTTCGATACTAGTTACGAAGTATTGCCCGATATATATTTTTTACAAATAACCAAATGGAACTAATAGAAGTAAGCTAATACTTAGAATGTGTACTTCCGTATACTGGAAAGTAACGCGCCACTTTAGCATTGTATTTACAATGTAAATACAATTTCCACCTAAATACTTAAAATATCATTTTTCTGAAAACTGACAAATTTCCTGTGGATTGAATGCAGTAACAGATCTTGCGAACACTATTGTTATCTAATGGTTTCGAATACTCGACTAAAATATGATTACCGTGTCCTATTTCTGAGTGCTGGGTTTTTCATCAGGTCATGTTTCTTGTTTCCTCCTTCTCTCATTAAAGGCGCGCAGACAAACATACAGACTGACATACACATATATAGATGTATATATACCTATAAACGCTAGCGTGGCGTTGTAACGCTGATTTTGGTCACACTAAATACATAGGACAGGAATAAGGCTAGACCATGACTGCGAAATAAAACGACGCATGGCGATAGGTTGGAAAGCATTTGGTATGCATAGAGAAATTCCGAAGAGCACATTGCCAATGTGTCTGAAGCGTAAAGTATACAACGGCTGCCTAATACCATGGGTTATGGATGCGAACATGGACATTAACCAAACAAGCTGAGCACCAACTCAGAATATCCCATGGAAAGAGCAATACTTGGGATAACTCTACGAGATAGAAGTAGATCAACATGGATAGTGGACTAGAGTGAATGATATTATACAACTAATTAAGCAGCAATAATTGAGATGGGCTGGTCACCTAGCAAGAAGAGATGACACTAGATGGAGGAAAAGACTAACCGATTGATGCCAATGGTACAATAAACGAAGTAGGGAAAGACCAGACACAAGATGGAGGGACGAGATATAAATGTGTGCCGGTAAGTCGTGGCAGAGTTTAGCACAAGCTATCCTCTGATAAAAAACTCTGTCCCAACATATCTGCGATCTGTGATTTTGTATGTGTGTTCATACGCGAATCGGTGTGAACGGCTTTGTTGAAATCTGCTCTGCGGTTAGAAAAGATATATATTTTCGACCCAGTTCAATTCGGGTAATAGGTCAAGTAGCTGCGAGAGGTTGGCGTCATCTATGGTCGGCTGCGAATTTTACGATGTTACCCCAAGCTGCGATTTCGACCCCAGGATACAACGTTGGCACCAAGATTGTGTGATTGATGCGTCGGGAGATTGTACGGAGTTACTCCATGCCGCTATTTTATAGATAGAACGGAAGTGAACGAGTTAAGAATAACACTTGATCAAAAACAGATGTTTTGAAAAACAGGTTATCACAGATCAAATACATATTATAGATAAATATAATTAGCGGACGAAAAACAGGAACCAGCTGGCCATAGCAAACCACGCTTAAACAGGCTGATTTTCTTTGGCAGGCAGTCAGAGAGATCTAGCGGCCGAGTCAGTGGGGAAAATGTAGCGACACGCGTTATCCTCGGACGGGTGCCGTGCGAAGCAAATTAGCCATGGCCAAAATTCAGCTACGTCTTTAATCTCTGCAACGCTTGCACCTGTTGAATGGTATGTTTACATGTTATTAATAACGATAATATGACTATGCTACATTACATGTGAATGGGAGCGCCGTTGCGCTGTTGTTTGATGTGGTGATGTACGGGATGTAGGGGTCACCAGTGTAGGTGTATGAGGTAGGGGAGGAGGTATATCATTCTGACACAGTTCAGCTTTTTAGGTCGGATGCTATGGAGTTTTTGAGTCAGTAGTGTAAGTGCATGAAACGGCGGTGGCGGAGGCATAGCAGGAGAATGAAGTGCTCCAGGTGTGTGTGGACACAATGTAGGTAGAGTTGTAGACGAATGGGCGGGGTGGAGATGTACTAGACGAAACGGTATGGAAGTCGGTGTAGGTGTAGAATAAGGAAAAGAGCGATAAATTCATGAACAAAAACGAGAAGTAATACATTACTTTTATCTGAGAACAAACGGAGATGGATATGACGGCAAGTTGTTAGGAGATGTCAATTCGACGCTTCACAGGGAAATGGATTGTGGCGAAAGTTAATTGCACTGATAGACTCTTTACATATCATATTTCCGTCGAGACGAAACCAGACATCAGAAAAATGACTTGTGGCGGAAGAGAACCCATGGGACGACAAGGTGCAAGCTTTCCACCAGAACAATATCACGAATTACAACACGTGTATCGGCATTGTTTCGTGACAGGGGTACATTATGCAGCAAATATATTAGGTTGTGCTGTAAATAACATTGCATTATTGGAGAAGGTTATACATACCGGTTCAGAAAAAGCAATATTTGTCAAGAATATAACCCATGTCAATAGCAATGAGAAAAGACCAGTATGAAACTTTCAGACTCTGCGATTTTGCTTTAAGAGGCCAGGATACTTAAACCCCATTCGATCCCCGCTGAGAATATCCATGTGTGCTGTCATTGTTAGCCGGCAAGAAACCTAGGATGGACATTATGGATGTGTATAAGTAGTTACGTATGTATGTAATTATACATGTGTGCGTTTGACTGTACCTGATATGACAAGATAAGACCATTTTGAAAGTGTAGTAAGCAGTGCACCGTTGCCCAGCCTAGGGAACGGTGGCATCGGCTCGCCTCCTAAATAAAATCAAAGGGAGGTAATTCGTAATGTTTTCAATTTTTCTACGAATTGAATTCAGTTAAAACAAAAAAGCTATTTATTCCATTTGAAATAATTTGCCACGTGTGGAATTTGACCACGAGAAAGAAAATTCAGTCAAAAACATTTTACAAAATATAATAATTCGGAAAGGGATATTATCAGTAAAATAATCTGCCAATAATTCGAAAACGGATATTAGCAGTAGAATAATCTTGGCCGACATGTAGTCATTCAATTAAAAAGTTAAAAATAGAAATCAGTATAAAACATTTTGAGCAAATAATTCAATTACGTATGTGTGTGCAATATTATGAATTATCTCCCTTTGGTACTGTTATGAGTTATCTCTCTTGGTTTTGTCATGGGGTGCGTTTCTGCATTTGCACCAAAGAAAGAATTGAATTTCGCCCGATCGTTTGATTTCGTATGCAAAATTGAAACGCACTGCATTTTATTTGCAAACTGACTTCACTGTCCGGTCTCTGGAGTCATACGACCACCGGTATATTGAGAAGGGAAGGGCATTGACATCTTTTGCTTATTCTAAAACAGACTTTGTCTTTTTCCTATAGAGAATGCATCCTGTAGCCAATGTTCCTTTTCAGAGATCCCCTTCTAGCTGCCGTTTCTGGTTCCCGACGTTTCGTTTGAAAACACAAATGCATTTTACCAAGGATGTATCTGCAGTTGGCAAACGCGTGCAGCTGACACGAGTGATAATACACCCGCTCTGCAAACACATCTGGGATTGAAGCCACGACTTGTGGGTGCAACAATAATGCATCGATCACAATTCACCTTGGTAACGCATCGCTTCACGCTACATGTATATTAGTGTCCAAGTCATATTTTCTATTGTTTCTATAGAATTAGTACATGCACGTTGCAAAATAATGTATTCTTTCTTTGTTAGAAGATTATATTGGACAATCTATTGACAAGAATATTCGGATAATGCACATTTGGCATATCCCCTTTTAATTCTGAAAAAACTGCACAGGTTATACAGAACTGTATAACACGTATATTAGATACAAGTAGTTTACCACAGTTGTTTTACTAATATGGAAAAAATAAATTATAGAAACATTTAATCAAGAGAATATCAAGTTGTGATATTAATTTCCAACGAGATACACGTTTTGAATATAGGTTTTTAGTTTTGCTAGTGAACAGTGCGTCGCGCCTATTCACATACTTCTTTATTATAGGGAATTCTATTACGCATATCAGTATATGGAGATGAAAAGTGAGAATGATATATCCACAGAATATGTAATTCCCAACCAAACTTTTAAAACTATGCGAGTAATATGTGGTCATACAGTGTTTTGAAGGAAAACAGTTGTTTCTTGTTTGCTAGCGCTCGATGTTTTCAGATTAAACGATTTGGGACTCTTTAACATTTCGCAGCATATACCTCGCGTGTGATTGCTGTTCTATATTTTTATAATATTTTAATAATTCGGCATTCACAGTATAATAACTATTGCAACGGACAAACGGCATCACATGTTGTTGAAGAAACACACGTTTTCGTAATTCTGGGCGAACTTCACCTGTAAACTGTTAAACGCGTGATTGGTTTTGTTTGCTGTACAGGTTATATATCTCATTACAGATCAATCACTAATTTGAAAACAAAAGATCCATTCTTTTAGCATGACAGACGGAGACAAGCATATCGTGATCCCTTGCTGTTTATTTCTTTCACCGAAGTTGCAGAGTATTCGTTTCCCTAATGTGTATCTTTTTTCCAATGCGGTGCTGGTGCACACACGCACATATAGTTAAATCGCTTTTGTTGAACCGTAATGCAAGCATCTGACACGTCTGGTGCGGATTAGATTCAAGACAAATCCTCAGCTGGTCATTCTTACCGGCCGTCCTTTACAAATTCTTCAAATAACTTCACCTTCACCATTCTACCACTAACGCTGCTGATGTTTTACTTCCAAGTTTGAATGTTTAGACACTCTCACAATCACCGTGTGGGCTACAATGTCGATTTCACTCGTTACTACTGTTGGTATACTCAACTGAAGGCTATCAACTATTAAATTATGTGTGTACGTTTCCTGTTGCTGTGAATGCTTGCGTAGTTTTACCATTTAAATGTTCTCCATAAAAAGATATATTGAAAACCACGCACACATTAATAAATCAAATTTAAAGAAATAGTTTTTCGCATGTATAAGTATGTATATGCCTGGCTAGCCTTCCTTTTTTCTGATGTTGATTTGACAGATAAGATGTTAGTGTGTAAGATCGAATTAATGGTCCCAATTGAAAGATCAACAATTTTGCTGACCCATATGAAAAGAGTTCATGTGTGTGAGTGTTTACACGCATGTGAATTATTGTACAGCGTGATGATGTTAGGGTATCACTAGAGTATGGCTGCGTCAAAGCCGATGTAATATCGATCAGGCTGGCCGTGGCAAAGACGAATCACTTCATTATTGAACGGTTGATATGTATTTCCGAGGAATGCATGCAAGGGTCTCCAAATCCTTTGACCGATTCTTGCTCTAGGGTGAAGGGAATGATTCATCTTATATATTTTGTTTTCTATCTTGTTTTATTCATTCATTCATTTATTTTTTGTCGAGTGTGCTAAAGGAATTAGCGCATAATTGCTGCACTTTCATGTTTTGTAAGGTATTGATCACCCTTATTCAGCAGACCTTTGTACAGAATGTGTATATACGCTATATTCACTGAGATAAACGAGTATACACAAAATAGTACATGCGCATGCTAAATGAAAATACAAATGCGAACACATTTCAAGCACACATATATGAATGTATGCATGCATATTTATATACATTTCATTATTTAAATACTGAAGGTGTACGGTTTGATGAACATCACAATAACACAGTAACAGTCACACACACACATACACACACACACACACACATATATATATATATATATAGTTCGATTCAAAATTATATCATACACATTATAGCATATAGCAACATTATAATTATTTTGTTTCATGTAGTGGTCGTACATTAATATGTATTATGTAGTTTAGTACCCTAAAGTCCAAAGTTGGAAAATATGAAGAAATCGGCTGACGGTGAATATATTTCCCGTCGAGGTTCGGTGGCGGGGTTTCGTAGCTATTTCGATAACATTGGTTCTTCGAAATGAATAATACGGCATAGTGTTATTGATATTGTAACGAAATGCACGTTTGGTGGCGTACGTGACCAACATGCCATATTATATTACCGGGGCCAGGGAAGTGTGTCAAACGGCGTACGTGAACACATGATCATATCAGGCTTTTTAAGGAGCCGTTATTTTCAAATCGAGGGCAGTTGAGAATCGGACAGACACGTCGGCGTGCGAAGTAGTTCTCTCTCTTCAGGGATGGGAGAGTAACAGGAGGAAGCACACTTGATTGCTTTACCATGACTAGTAATAGTAATAGGGGAAATTGACCCCTCGTGTAGAAAAGTAACTGAAACAGAATTCGATGCTTCAAAGGTAACCCGCGAACCAAACCGGAAAAGAACATATATCGACGAGAATAAAGCAAACCGCATATCTTTAAATGAAGATCCTGAAGTTTGTTGTCTTTCTCTCTATCCACGTTGGCGAGACGTTTCTCCGAAATTGATTTCACTCCACAGAAAGATCAGCACCCGTCAAACAGCAGCTCTTGAACAGGAAGTCGTCTTCTCATCATCACATCGTCTCTCTCTCTCCCTCACATGTCGGCAGAAGAAATACTATAGGCATTATACAACAATATGCAGCAAGGAACTGCACATGACAGTGTGCACTCGAAAGATGAAACAAACGGAGTCTCGTTCATAGCGTACAGATGTGTACCTCTTGTACAGAGACAGATGGAGACCTCCATCAGCTTTCAAAACAGAAACACGTTTAGATTTCGCCCGGTGAGAGCGTATATATGGCGGATCTGTGTACGGATCGAGAGAAAAGGAGTGGCTACGAACTTAGGCGAGTGTTGGTCACGGGTACTTAACTTCACACGGGCCCGAAGGCTGGCGTGGGCTGTTTACCCGACGACCAAACCTCGTCCCGCTAACTTCTCTCTGACTGACAATCAAAAATGGGTCCTTGTTAAGTCTGCGAGTTGATTTTGCTCCGTCACATTGGCTCCACCCCTCGTTGATATCTCTATCTATGATCCGATATTGATTATTAGCCCGTCCCTTTCCAATTACGTGCCATTCCTAGCGAGTCCATTTCCCCTTCCCATCCATCAATCGTCGTTGGTCTGCACACAATCCCCTCACTTATCTATAAATGGATCTTTTGATTCGAGATAACTTGTTTTCCAATTCTAACTCCCGAATTCCTTTCTTACCAAAACCGGCGCCAAACATTGACCTATAACCTGAAGTGGGCTGGGACGAAATATATCCCTTTTTCTGACCGTGAGAAGATTTTCTGTTCGGGGGTCTTCATCCCAAGCTAAGATTGACTATAGAAAATTACTTAATTACCAATTTCGTTTCCTTATTAGATATACTAAATGACCAACCTAATTAAGTCACCCGTACGTCATAATATTACAATAGGAGGGTATATCATCAACCACATTATCCTAGGGTTATACTGTATTTCTCCATGTATAATCCGATACCATAGATAATCCGCAATTGAGCTTATTATTGTATTATCTCATTATTATTCGTATTCTTACTCCACACAACTATATTGACATTCACGGATTTTTTTACATTCCTTATCACTATCACCTTTGGTAATTGTATGGAATCGTTATCATCTACACCTGTTGCAGAGTAAAACATATTAATTTGATAGAGAAACTGCATATCACTCCTGTCGAATCTTCCGTAGGAAACATAGAATCTAGAGGAAGAAGAAATACAAATTCCAATATGTTCATACGCTGAACACGATCTATCCTCGTGCCTTTGCTCATTTACGCAGGACGAGTTTTGCAGAAATGACGACTGGACGGATGACACATGTTGACGATATCTGTCTGCAAATTTAGTCGGTTATCTCTGCTGCTCCAACCTTTGTAACATTGAAACATTTGTCTCTTCTGTTACTGGCCTTTCAAACCTGCGTTTACAGACACATCTTTTATTAATATGCATGTCTTCTGTATTTCCACGGTGTCTATCCGTTCCGATTCTCTTTAGTTTCACCCGTCTTTTATCTCGTGGTAGTCTTATACTTTCATACATCTTTCTTACTTTATATACGGAATCTGTCCTGAAAGTGTCCAATCCTTCAATATTAACGAGAATGTAACCTATCTAGGGCAATGGCGCTTCGATTCCATTCAGAATACTCACGCTGGGACTTCAAAGACATCGAACCATCACTTTCTTCTAGTTCCTCTTTTGGGATCGCAATCACCTGCCGCTTAGCATCCTCCTTAATCGATAATGGTCTTTCAAGCCAGAAGCTACGTGGTGCCATATCTCTACTGTAGAGAGGGAGCGACATATCTGGGTAACGCGATGTTTTAGATAAAAAGAAAACACCTGCACAAGATGTAAACATAAGGGTAGGTTCTATCAGTGAGTATCATTACAACGTGATCGTATGTAGAATGAACAAAACTGCGTAGAATAGCAACGTAAATAGCCACTATGTGTCAATATTTAAAGCACAGAAGAAAGAGGGAACGTAAAGGTTGAAACGCCCTGAAGACGAACTGGACAAGGGAAAACAATACTGATAGAACTGAAGAGATGTGGAAGCACCGGAAACGACTAAGTGGGCAAAAGGGTACATACAAAGAATGAGACAAATCGAAGCACATGAAAGGAATAATTGGAGAAAAGTGATAATAGAAAATAGAAAGACTAAATAGACAACAAGCAATGCAAGTGAAAGAACAGAAGCAGGATATTCAATAATTGCATACAGCAAATTATCTCAACATGAGTACAGAAATAGACAGGACTGGTGGGAAGGTTGGTCTACTAGGAAATGTGCAAACGACTAGGTTTTGACCATACACACCAACTGTAAATTGTATCACGAATGAATGAGTATTTACTTTGAAAAACAACCGACATTAAGATGAAATACATATTAATACAAATGATAATGGGTAATTGATCATTGTCTATTTATGATAATAATGTCTGTAGAATTACGGTCTAAGTAGTTGCGATAAAATGCAAATTAAAATAAAATGTAAAAAATATTAGTAAAACATAGTAATAGTT
Organism: Architeuthis dux; assembly: GCA_006491835.1. NCBI lineage: Eukaryota > Metazoa > Mollusca > Cephalopoda > Oegopsida > Architeuthidae > Architeuthis > Architeuthis dux. Next base: position 496,003 of record VCCN01000325.1, on the reverse strand, counting down.
GAAACTGCTGGGTATTGGGGGGACTTTTTGTCACTTGACTGTTGTAAACCATTACTGGTTTGAAAACTCAGGAACAAGCAGACATACCAAGACAACTAATGCATACTATATTATAAGTATAGGGTATAAAAAGAAATAATACTCCTTGATTAAGAAGCTATAAATAAAATTAGATTGCTTTCAAAACTGGAAAAGAAATTTGTAAGTTAATAGAAAAACACAACAGAATCTTAGTCACTAAACAAGACCGACACATACCAAAATAACATAAAAATCATTTTGTGTAATCTCTGAATTTTCGTTTAACGTTGCATGTGATTTTTCCGTACGTTGAGTTTATTCTGGAGAAATTAATCAATACTGTTCTAATAGAACTGGTTTTGGTGTGTTATGTTATTTTTCAAGTTTTTCTCTTACCCTTCCCTTTTTTTATTGCATCGTTTGGTTTGAACATATCTACAATGCGAAGTGAATATTTGCATTGTATATGTTAAAAGCACAAATAAAACCGAATAAACAATGATTCACAGTTTGTTTTTTAAAAATTTAATATGATTTTTTCCATTTTTCCGACGTCGAAAAAAAAGAGATCGAACAGAATAAATGATGCAAGTAAAATTCCCAAACGTTTCAAAATGATTTTTCTGGTTCTTAACCTCCTTAGTTATATACTATATGAGTTCGCTAGGAATCTAACATCATTTTACAACGATTATCCTATAAACCGAGAAATGGGTTGGAATTATACAATGTGTAATCATCGTTTTCTGCCTTGACAGTTTGTGCTCTATTTGCATAACAAGGGTCTTTAAAACTAGTGCAATGAGTATGAATATTCTACGATATCAGCATTTCTTAAATAGAGCATGGTTATTGTCTATTCATTCTCCCATCTTGTTTTTGTTGCTTTTATCTTTGTAAAC